>JAMPIV010015176.1:0-517500 GCA_024509875.1 Oreohelix idahoensis
ACCTCGACAAGGTATTGACACCGGTGATGGAAGAAAAATATCTTAGAATTTTTTTTTTTTTTTTTTTTTTTTTACGCCCGCTAATACTCGAGGCGAAATCTCAGGTTATTATTAATGTCTAACCTGACATTGATTTTACGTGAGTATCCCTTTTTTCTTGTAGAGAGACAGGTGTCCTTCGCCATTCAGGCATATACTCGCCGATTTCGGAGGTACCCATTAGAGCTGGGTCAGCTCAGGAGCTGCCAATCCCTGATCAACGACACTCCTTCAAATGTCCTCGCCAGGTCTCGAGTTAATCCAGTCCAAATCCCGGTCGACAAAAAATCCTCAAATGCCGTCGCCCGGGTTTGATCCTGGATCACCCGGTCGCCAGAGCGGTGTTGTAACCACTACGCTAGCGCGGCTCCCCTCTTAAAAGTTGTAAATTGATATGCTCTAAGAATGCACAGCCCTATCGTTATTTCAATGAAAAAGTTGTATTTATTATGCTAGATTTTAAGGAATTCAAATCTTGCATAACATACTGTGGCTACTACCATGACATATGACCCTATTTACGAGATTTCATGTCTTTGAATTAGGCTAACCGTTATGTGATGGATGAATTACTTCAAGATAATCTCCAAAAGAACCTTGTAATTTATTCTGCACAGAATACGAGTCTCTTAGAGTTATTTTTAAGAGACTCATATTCTGTGCGGAACGAATTGCAACATTTCAAAAAGGCCTAACGATCATGGGGCAAGGAAACCTAACACTAATTTACAAAATAATTATTTAAAGTTCGACTGCTGATATAAAGCACTGTATGGACTTATGGTTGAAATTAAGCACGGTGGGCCAATTGTTTGACACAGCCTTAACAAAAGAATTCAGAAACGCAGTGAAAGTGGATAAGGGTTAGGTTTATAAATCCTAAACCCAACCGTAATCCTAACCCTATCAACATTGGTGGTTTATTTGAATGACATCTAAGAACATGATCAATTTTAGCTGGATTGACTGTAGAAACAGAAAAGCTTAGGCCTATGTAAACGTTTATTTTTCCTAGTTATGAACATAAAATATCATTTTATTGGACATCAGTTTATTGGAAATGTATAGAAAGGCAAGATATAACTGGAAAGATTAATCAAGAGACGATAAGAAATGCAACAAATCAAAACAACAGCAATATTTAACCAAGTTATAAGCACAATATCAAATGCTTAGCTTTTTTTTAAAATGGCATCCAGGGGTGGTCACAAGCGTTGTGATGACAGATAACCGTACAACGACCATTGTACATGCGTACACTGCCAAAACTATTTAAAAAACGTACATTGTATTTCAAAACAACTTGGCAGGTATGTACTGTTAAAATGAGAATAAGTTCTCATCCAGAATACTTAATGTTCCAAGAAAAATGGTAAACTTACATAGAAATTCATCATCATCAGGAATAGCAAGGGACACGTAACTGGTCATTCTCGTCTTCCTAAATGGGTACACATGAACTTCCTCTTCCTCATAATTTGGGTCTGCTTGCTTTTTTCTCTGTATGACAGTAGTTTTAAAAATAAAAGTTATCAAGCAAAAAATATGTTTCTTACAATTCAAAAAAAAATGCAAACACCTTTAGCTTTCCTAAACATTTAAGGTGGAATAAATTCAATTAATATAAATATTCATAAAAAGCTGACTTTGGCTGAAACATCTGTATTAAGTTTTAAATATATACATTTTATTCTGACAAGGTAAGCTGCACTGTTTTGTTAGACCTGTCACCCACTGCATTCAATGTCATCAGTAGTTTTTGGAAGATTAGTTTTCATAAGCCCTTGATTGTCAGGACAGCTGGTTTGTATCTCATTCAGTCTGGTGTCAATCTTTCCACCTATTGGGCTTTGGAAAACCAGCTAGTAGTTATGCTAGTGCCAGCATACCTCTCAGATTCATGGGTGAATGGAAGCTCTTCCCACCTTTTGCAATGGGGAGACGATTCACGTCAATTCTGTCATATTCAACATTATTTTTAATGATAGACTGTGCAGTAATATAACAAGTATGTGAGGAAAAAATGTAATAGTTTACATTGCATAATCACAGTAAATAATTGCTTATATATATATATATATATATATATATATATATATATATATATATATATATATATATATATATATATATATATATATATATATATGCTACTGGACAAAAGTTAAGGGCCACCATGAAAAACTCCACTATGGACCAATTAAATGCAACCAGGTGTAAACAATTTATTACAAAATAAAGTTGATTCATCCGTGGAAAAGATCAGTCAAGTTTTTTAAAATAATGTGTGACTTACTAACAAAAAGAAATTCAACTCACTTTTTCACCTTTTGAACTAGTGGAGCGTTTTGCAAAAACCACGAGTTTTTGCAGCAACAATGGCAATTTTCACGTGCGGGTTAAAGTGACCCAGAGTTTGGACATTTAAAAAAAATTAACCTAGTGCACACAGAATACATTTTTTAAATGTCCAAAAAACTGGGTCACTTTAACCCACACGTGAAAATTGATATTGTTGCTGCAAAAACTTGTGGTTTTAGCAACACGCCCCAGTAGTTCAAAATGTGAAAAAGTGAGTTGAATTTCTTTTTGTTAGTAAGTCACACATTATTAAAAAAACTTGACTGATCTTTGCCACGGATGAATCAACTTTATTTTGTAATAAATTGTTTACACCTGGTTGTATTTAATTGGTCCATAGTGGAGTTTTTCTTGGTGGTCCTTAACTTTTGTCCAGTAGTATATATACAGTTTGGTGTATGGATGTCAGTAACCAATGAGCCATAGGAAGGTATGTTTACTATGTTTTAAGTAGTACTGAGTGGAGTTAAGTTTACATTATTGCTGACTGTGTAGTACTCCGGAATAAAAATTATTTTAATAAAAAATTTTTAAAAAAAAAAAAAAATAAAAAAAATTAAAAAAAAAAAAAAAAATAAAAAAATAAGTAAATAAAAAGTGTTGTTAGACTTTTCCATGTTCTACATTATGTCAAAGTTTGTAGTAGATGGCTGCTTCGGTCAGAGTGGAAGATCAGTTGATTAACACTGATTTTTCTAGAATATCTAGAGTTATGCTACTGATGCATGATGTAGCTGCTACATCACTTGAGACTGTGACATCAGCACTTAATTCCAAACAGTTCATTCATTCATTCATAACCCTCCACTCCCAAAGGAGCATAGGCCTTCAACAAACACATGCCAAGTCCTCCTGTCAGTGCCATCATCTCAAGTGTTCATGATAGAAGTGAAAAGGTAGTGATAAGACTGATTTTTTTACCAGCATTTAGTTATTAATTTTGCTTCTTCGTCTTTGATCCTTAGATGCAGACTTTTCAAAGCAGTCAGTGACTATCAAGTATATAGGGCAGCATCAAACTGCTTCCACTTTGCTCGGTCGGCGGCTATCCTTTGCGCTGTGCCCCAGCTCTGGTTCATTCTTTGCATCTTGGCCTCCACAGTTTTCTGCCAAGTTGTTTTTGATTGGCCTCTTTCGCTTTCCTTTCAGGGTCCATAGCATAGCTGTTCATGTGATGGCATCAGGGTCTCTTCTGAGGACGTGGCCAAAACAACTCCAGTGACTGCCACCTATGATGGCTGCCACCTATGATGGTGTGCATGTCCTCTTGGTTGCTCTTAATAAGCAGTTCTTTGTTGGTGATGGTATTCAGCTAAAAGATTCAGAAAGAGGACAGTTTGGACAATTGCTTCTCTGTTACTCTCCATAATTCCGCACCATAAAGAAGCACAGAAAGTACACAGCTCTCATTTAATCTTAATTTGGAGTTTGTGCTGTACTGACAAGAGCTCCAGTTGTTATTTAGACTTGCAAAGGCTGTTCTTGCTTTATTCACTCTGTTGTTGATGTCTTTGCTTGTTCCGCTGTCTGGTGTTGCTATGTATGCATGCATTCATTTTGCTTACAATATCCAATTTGTTTAGATACCTTGTTTTATAAACACCAGCAAAGGTGGTAATACAATTTAAGAGTTCCCTGACCTAAGCTCTAACTCAAGGTAATAAATATTGTTTTATGTGAGGTTAAACTGCCTTACCTGTGATGGTAAATCTCAGCTGATTTCATGCTTAAAAATTGTTATTTAAATAATTATACATGCATTCTTGATACCCACAGGACTGCAATAATTTTGTGTGAAATAACTTCATGCAAACTATTATCTCTGATTTAATTTTCACTGTTTTATAATATTAACCTTAGTAATTAGTGTCAGAAAAAAACATCATGTTATTCTTTCAGTTATGGAAATTTTTACCAGAGGTGATGTGTTTATTTATTACAATATCTGAAGATCTAGACTTGCCAGTTCAAAATTAATGAGTATTTCAAAGAGAAATATATAGACCAAGAGGTTTATGGACCACAAATTAACGAGTATTTCAAAGAGAAATATATAGACCAAGAGATTCATGGACCACAAATTAAGAAACACTGCATTAGAGGTTGAACAAGATAGTTTTTCCTTCATTAATTAGGAAAAAAAAAACTGAATTTTGGAATTCAAATACATGATACTGAACTTATTATGATACAATTATAATCTATCAAATAGTGATAAACTATTTTAGCATTTAATTTGTTTAGCTCTTCTGCACCAAAATTACCAGGTAATTGCATTTGAGACTGGCACTTCTATTCATCATCATGTGACGTATTCTTTCCAGAACGTTGTCTCCATTACAGCTGCTCTGAACGCATCACGATTCTGGGCAAGTCGACCTGCATCAGCCAAAGACAAGTTCAGACTCTCTGTGATGTCCTGGGTCCACCGTCGTCTAGGCACTTCTATATGTAGTGTTTATAGTAATATTAGTTGTATTCCTCCAAAACAGATTATTATTATTGTTTTGTACATTTCACTTTTTCCACTAATTATTGTTGTACGAGACACATTTATTACATACTGCATTACCTGTTTCTTTTGTTTTGATGGTACTGATGTATTTTGTGTCCCTTCTGCATTGTTTCCTGGACAAATTTTGTTGGGGGGAATGAATGATCTTTTCCTCCTGTTGACTAAGTGAAGACTAGAAAATTGACTACATTATATTGGTACAAGTATAATAAAGGCAGCACTTGTTTTGGCCTAGCCTCATGAATTTGTTACCAGAGCAACTCTGGGAAGATTAAAGGTGGCTGGCGTAATGCTGACCACATTGCCCCTAGTGTGCTGTTTTATCAAGAAAATATGGGCCTAAAACCATATTCCAAATAAGCCTCAATGGGCCTGCAATGGTATCCTTTACCTCCAGAGCCTCCTTAATTCTGAAACTCCCAAGGTTAAATAAACAGAGGAAGACCCACAAAAAAAAAAAAACACACACACAGAACAGATCAAGAGAACACAATGAGGGAAGCTATGGACAGAACTTACAGTAAGCGAATCAATGAACCGACCTTAGAATGCAACAATTAGCCTACCAGAAATAATGTATCAGAAGAGTGAAATTAAATATAATTTAATGTAATCAACAAACTTCAAATGCTTCAAGAAAACTATGAAACAGATACACCAGACAAAATGTTTTATGGAAAGTCATTAATTAAAGAAACGTGAAATAAAACATAAACATTATGTTCTCGCTGATGGTCACAGAAAAATTCCACAATAAGAAAAAAAGGAATTGTACTTACTTCGAGGTTTAATGTTTTTCTCTAGAGCTGGAGTCCATTCTGAATCAGACCCATCAGATGATTCTAAAAATGGAGGATTTATCAATTTGTTCCTATCTTTCTCTGATGTGTTTCTAAGCTTGAACTCGGGTGGACTAACTTGTACACCTAGAGGCAAGAAAATAGTGCTTTAAACACATTCAAGTACTAGGGCCACCAAAAATATATGTTCTAAATTTATATGTTCAAGATTACATCATACATATGTTAGCCTTATACTGAAAAGAAACTGTAACTTGTATGTTAACATGTATTTACATACTAACTTTTTTACTTAGTCATTCCCCTTCTACCGTGAGGTGTAGAGGTTTGGAAGAGAGAGTGCCAGACTATCCTATCGGCAGTCTTCCTCCTGGCCTGGTTCCATTCGAGTCCTCGGTCCTTCAAAGATTGTCTAATGTTGTCCTCCCAGCAGACTCTGGGTCGCCCTGGAGGTCTAGATCCCTGGCTCTTAGTTGTCCATGCTTGTCGTGGTAGCCGATCTTCTCCCATACTGCAGACATGGCCAAACCATCGCAGTTGGGACTGTTCTACTTGGGTCTGCAGGGAGTGGCATTTTAGGCCTTGACGTATCATCTGGTTGCAGACAATGCCTCTTCTTGTTACTTCGACTACCTTCCTCAAATACCTCATTTTTGAGGTCTCGATCTGGCTTTTGTGGGTTGCAGTCATTGCCCATGACTCGCATCCATACATCAAGAGTGGGACATAGGTGGAGCGGTATACATTCATCTTCGTTTTCTTACCAACTTCTCTCTTGCTGAGGAATTCTCGATTTATAGCCTGAGAAAGTCTCCCAGCTGCTGCTTTTTGAGTTGCCAACTTTTCTTTGATGCCTCCCTTCATGTATTTATAAAAACTCTTGAAATACCTCATTGTTACGTTACGTTATAAACTCAGCAAAAGCAGACATTCACTTTAGTTGAACTGACTTGGAGGTCAACCATGCTAAATGATGCTTCTGTTTAAATCTGTTCTCTTGTTTTTTTTAAAAAATACAACACTAAGAGTGAATACCCCTAGCAAAAAATGAACACAAAAAAAAAATACTTAGGACTATTTAAAATAGGAAAATATGATTTTACAAATTATGTAACTAAATACTCCGTTAGATACATAGAAACTTTCATCACATTCAATGAGAAATTGTAACAGAAACCAGTGATGCAACAACATGTGCTCTGACGTAGGGTTCCTCAACTGACCCATCTGCATAGGTGGAGTTCATGCATCATAGTGAGAGAGAAAGGAGGTGATTATAATGGTGATGATGATGATTATATACACTGAGAAGATGTGTACGTTATGGAAAGGAAATTAATAATCTGGATTTTGCTGATGACTTGGCTCTTCTGTCCCATAACCGTAATCAGATTCAGAACAAATTGAAAACACTCGATGAGAGGTCACAGCAATTGGGTCTGAAAATACACAAGGAAAAGACAAAAATAATGAGAATAAACGCAGGTAATGATAACAGGGTTGAACTTGAAGAAACACCAATACAAGATGTAGAATCGTACACATATCTTGGCAGTAATATAGACAAAGTTGGAGGGACGGACAGCGATATCAAAATAAGAATACAAAAAGCAACAGCAGCTTTCATTGCATTGGGAAATATATGGAGATCAAGATAAATCGGATCCAGCACGAAAATAAGAATCTTCAACTCAAATGTGAAGTCAGTCCTATTGTATGGCTCTGAGACATGGAGAACAACAAAGACAACTACCAAAAAGCTACAGACTTTCATAAATGGATGCTTGCGTAGAATAATGGGATTAAAATGGTATGACAAGGTTACCAACGTGGAACTGAGGACAAGAACTAGACAAGTGCCAGTGGAACAAGAGATGAGAAGAAGACGATGGCGATGGATAGGACACACACTGAGGAAACCTGTTGATAGCATTACAATGCAGTCCTTGTTCTGGATCCACCGGGGCAAGAGAGGCAGGGGTAGACCAAGAAGCACATGGAGAAGAGAGCTTGAAACAGAGGTGAAAATGATGAGGAGAACGTGGAAAGACCTTGAGATGGTGGCACGTGACAGGAGAACTTGGCAAGGGTTTGTTGAAGGCCTATGCTCCTTTGGGAGTGGAGGGTTAAGAATGAATGAAGATAATTACATGTATTGACTTTAAAACATACAGAAATATTTTAAGATAGCATTCTAATAATTATTCAATCAATTCAATACCCGTTAGCTCCCCAAGGAGCATAGGCCTTTAACAAACACATGCCAGATCCTCCTGTCAGGTGCCTGTCGCATAAGGTCTATCCACGTATTCCTCCTCATTTTTTTCAGTTCTGTACCTAGTTATCTTCTCTGTGTATTTTTTGGTTTACCTCTGACTCTCTTTAATAATTATAATCACAGTTTTTTATATGTATAGATATATGTGTGTGTATGTGTATGTAACACTATGATTATAATTATTAAAGAGCACATATATAAAGGTCAAGGTCGTCCCATAGCAGATACTGCCGTAGGAGAATGAAGTGTTAGTGACGTCACTATACCAGGCCCAGCATCACGAGGTGGGGGGCGATCAGTTCACTTCTTCGATTCTTTTCCTTCCCTAACTCAAGAGCAAAGTCAGGTATCCATTTACAGCCTGGTAGACTGAAGCGTGATGATACCATGAATCAAACCCATCACCTTCCCGTGAGAGACGAGCGCTGTAACCACTGTTTCAATCGGATGCTCATATATATATATATAATAGGAAACTCTATACACAGCGATACAACAGGAGACAATCTGATCATGAGAAGTAGTCCTCCCGTCGAACAAATGTTTCGGCCCCTTAATCTCATTTACACTATAAGGGGGCGGGTTCACTTGAGTCATGATTTACATGTGTCAGCCTGCTATTGTCTTCTGCAGAGAATTGGACCCACTCCACCTTGGTTGCAGCTTTGAAATTCACTCCTATTCTCTGCCAGCTGGAGGCAATTGTCAAAGTAACCCCTACGTTGAAAAAAAATTACTGTGCCGAGTTCCACTGCCCGTTGCGGTTGGTCCACAGCCTGCACTTTTCCTTTTCCGCAGTTTCGCTGAGCCTCTTAAGTGCCCTTGTTCTTGACTGTCCCCTCAACCCCAACAGCGTCAGTAGATCATACACTGAGGCCGCCACGAGACCTCTTACACTCTTCTCAACAGCCATGACTCTTGTCGTGAACTGATCGTGTCTCAAGTCCGTGGCCAGATCATATGAGTGTTGCAACGAGTGTTGCTCATCCAGTGTGGATCCAAATGGCACGGTCAGCTTAATCATTATAATCTGGTGCGACGATGAGGAAATGCAGCACATTATCTGGCCGTTTTCGAGATCTTCTGATACTCTCTGGGTATGCCCATAACCCAGATAGGTCTACTGCCATCTCCCAGTCATTTGTACAGTCAAGAAGTGATGGTAAACTGTTATTTGATTTACTTGTTGGGATGTGCTGACTTTGCTGCTCTCAGAAAGTATGTATTTGTGGTGCTCGGTCTGACTTTGCTGTTCGCCTTCACTCTTGCCAAGTCTATTGTAGCAGGCAGCTCATTTAGTACTTTGTTGTGGCGACATCTGTATTGCCCTTACCCTAATGACACCTTGCAAGCTGAGAGCACGTGTTCAAGTGTATGCCTTTCATGGTACAGGGGGCACTCCGCATCATCAGAGTTTCCCCATCTCACACGATTTGCTGACGATGGCAGGAGGTCATAACATTGATCTAATAATGAAACTGAGTCTTTAAAAGCCATATAACATTCCATGTCGATGACCTTTGCAGGGCTCCTTCCCATGTAGTCCATTGGCCTTGATGGGCCTGCTGCACCACTTTTTGCACCCTCTTGTCATTCTCAGCCCCTTGTATCTCCTGAATTACCATGTCTCTGAGATTGTGATAATCGGCCTGAAAATTTCGAAGTCAGCGACAGGGGAATCATCTCTCAAGCGGCAACGCCTAGTGTGGCTTTTTTTTATTTTTATTAGATATCTACTCCGAGGCCTCAAATAACTAGATGTCTATCCCTATAGATTTTAATATTTAGCAGCTACCTATGGCTTACAGAGGGAGAAAAATAACATGAAGCAACCTTAGAGTGTGTGTGCATCAGCTAATGGTGTATTTTTGAAGGTGCCGATGGATGAGAAAAACAACTAGGAAATGTTGAATTAAGCTTTCCTCGAGCGTTTCCAACATAACGCTGCCACTTTTTTGCAGCAAGTTTCGTGAGGCTAAACGACAAACTCATGAATTATTTAGACATTTCGCTGCCACAATAAAAACATACCTTGAAAAGTGGGGGTCCCTCAGCACCTTTGAAGAATCTTCCGAGGGGCTGCAAGAAATGATGATCGTGGAGAAGTTTAAGAACTCGATTACCCCTGACACGAGACGGCTCAAGGTGGAGCACGGCTGACTGAGTGTCAAGATAAGGTCTTGAGTACTTTGGTTTAATCGGAAGGCACATTAGACCTCGTCAATTTGTGGCTCATCTACGTGTGTCTCGGTCTCTGGATTCTAGAGTAGATTTTACCACGGACACTGAGAAGACGTATGTATCTTTGATTTCCACATTGTCAGTTGTCACCACTATTGAAAATGGGTGTTATGATGGCTATCTCCCAATCCGTTGGTTTGGTTTTGTGGAACCAGGCTGCCTGTATGGCTTTCAGGAGAAATAGGTCGCCTGCTACTCCTGTGTACTTAACCATTTCTGGTGTTATACCATCATGTCCTGCTGCTTTGCCCATCTTGATTTTGGTTCAGTGCTGCCTTCAGTTCTTCCATCTTGTCATCTTCGCTACCATTGGTTTCTTGTTCTGTGATAGTGGTTATCAGTTCTGATGCTTGACCTTGCTGCCGCTATCACCCCTCCCGCTCGTCTCTACCCCCTACCCCGCTCTATTTTTTACCCGTCACTTCTATCCCCCCACCCCCACTCTACACCCCCTGCTAATAGTATCATAATGAGATGTCTAACTGCTGATAGTACTATCATTATGAGACGGCACACTGGTGCTAGTGCTTTTATTGTTGGAGACTATGCCCTGAGACCAATCCCCACAGACTGTTCCCTCTACCCCTACCACCCCCAGCTCCCCTCATCTCTTCCCCTACACCTTTTACGCTCCCCTGTACCCTCTTCCAACCCCTACCCTCTCCCCTTTACAATGCATCTACTCTCCCTTCCCTACCCTCTTATCAACCCTAGCTTCTACACCCCCTCTATGCTTCCCCACCCCTTCCCTCTGTACACTTCTCTTACCCTCTCCTCCTCTCTACCCTCCTTCTACCACCCCTCCTAGCTGCTGTCTATGCTCCCCCCTACCATGTAACGCCCTCTCCCCACACAATCTATGCTCCCTACTACCCCTACCCCATCTATGCACTTCACTCTACCTGCTTCACCAACCTGATTATAGCATCATACTAACATGTATTGACTGTTGCTGGTAGTATCATTATGAGATTCTTAACTGTTGCTGGTAGTATCATTATGAGATTCTTAACTGTTGCTGGTAGTATCATTATGAGATTCTTAACTGTTGCTGGTAGTATCATTATGAGATTCTTAACTGTTGCTGGTAGTATCATTATGAGATTCTTAACTGTTGCTGGTTATTATCCTTATGCTGGTAGTATCATTGTAAGATACGTAACTGGTGCTAATAGTGTCAACATGTTTCTGGCTGTTGCTAGCAGCATCACTTTGACATGTCTGACTGCTGCCAGTAGCCTCTATGAGATGTCTCATTGTTGCCAGTACTATTATTATGTGATCCCTGCAGTACCATTGTAAGATGTCTGACTGTAGCTAACAGTTCCATTATGAGCTTCCTGACTGTTGCTAGTAGTATCATTATGGAAGACTAAACACAAATAAATAAGACATAACTAAGCCATTTTGAAGGATTTAATGTACATGTGTCCTCATAACAAATATTACACTATAACAAAAAAAAAAAAAAGAAAGTGAGCTGTGAATTTATTTGATGTACACTTTTCATCACAAAATTTACAAAGTGACCAAATATCAAAATTGAAAGAAAGGAAAGGGTCAATTTTGCACCACAAACTTAACATATCATACTGTTTAAGAAATAAACAAACTTAGCTTTGAAGCAAAGAAAACATACAGATTTCTTCATAAAACAGATTTATTGAAAACCGAAATAAAGCAGCAATATTAGCAAAGTTATTTGATTTAGCACTTGCAATTATCAAACCATAAGGACTTTTTAAGCATATACAAATTAAGTTTTGAATTACTGTAATGCATACGTGTGTATACAATACATACTTACAATTGTATTATAAAAAGCAACAACTTAGTTGTAAAGCAATTTAGTGAACAGTTTACCTGACAAAACAACAAAATAAGTACCGGTAATAGTATGTTGTGAAGTAATTTAATATAATAATAATAAATAATAAATTCTTTAAGCACCAAACACGGCGCATAAGGCAGAAACCAGTGCTCTCCAGGTTGTTCGTTGTGACGCCACTCCTCTTAGCTCTTGCACATTATTAGGCCCAACGTTCTTCCTTCTCTTATTATTGTTCTTCTGAGTGTTTCTTTTGGTCTTCCTTTTTTTCCTCTTACCCTCAGGAACCCAAGTGAGCGCCTGTAGTGGTATTCTGTTGTTTTGCATTCGTAGGACATGACCGATATATGACCATCGTCTTTTCCTTATATAGTCGGAGACATATTTCTGCCTAGAGTCTTCTCTTATTTGTCGATTAGTCTTTGAAAATTTAATGTAGCACACCTGAATTTATCAAATCACAATTACATCTTCCCTAAATGGGAAAATACCGGACCAAATCGAGTATTTCTCATATCTTGAAATCACATAGAAATAGATGACTGCAGATGAAAAAACAGAAATAAGGCATATAATGGGCAGGGAAAAGCGACATTTATAGCAAAATGACACAGATGCTAACATCTGAACAAGTAATTTTACATTTTCAAATTGAAAATCATCAAAAGCTATATTATATATATAATATATATAATATATATATATAATAAATCATATATATATAATATATATATATATATATATATATAAATATATATATTATATATATATATAAATATATATTCTTCATTATTGTGTGGTGTAGAAACATAGACAATGAGCAAACTATGAGAAGAAAGAACGGAGGCCTCTCCGGTGTGGATATATATAGAAAAATGTCGTTCTACTCATGTAAGGAGAAGATAACAAAGAAGTCCTAGAAAATGTAAATATCAAGAGATTGACAGTTTTGATTATATAAGGGTTCACCATCAATAAAAGAGACAGATAAAGTTGGAGATCCATTTCAGCCAACCTTCGATGAGGAGATGAAGTTGCGACTTATTTTAATACACAATTCTTCTTCCAAGACTTAATGACTATTTACCACATAAAAGGGTCAGTAGTCTTGACAGTTTAATGTACAAATTTCCCTCACAAAAAATATTCCTACATAAAAAAGGAAGCAATAGTATAGTATGAAGCTTTCTAATTTAGCATTTGCATTTATCAAACCCGTATGAATGTTTCATAAAAATATACAAAGTAAATTGTCAATTAATTTAATGTAAAGTTGTCCTTACAAAACATAACAACTCAATGCAAAAGACACACATATCACACATATCACGAATCAAGCATCCACATGTTTTCAATAGTTTGTGTGTGCACTCCGGGGTCTTGAGGGTTCACAAAATTGTGCGCACATGCACCACCACGGAATGCAAATAAACTCCACCATTTACCATAGCTATTTTATTGTATGACCCAAATCCGTCTGATACAATATGACTTCCTGGTACAATGTATCGTTCAATAAGAGCTTCTAGCATTCCTGATGTGCGGTCAGAAACTTCAAACAGGATACATTTCTTTGACACCCTCTCAATACCACCAACCAGCCAGTGGCCTTCGTACCACCGACCTCTGTGATATTTTCTGTGGAAGAATTTAGATTTATCAATTTCCACTACTATGGGTTCACCACTATCTGAGACAACCACAATCTCAGGTGGTCTTTGTGCTAGCCAATTTCCACATTCCTCTCGACAAAAATGGCACCAGTCCACTATATTCTGTTTGCTCACATTCACATCGGAGGCGCTTAAGGTGAACATTACCGCCTCTTCTGCCTGTCTTGCAAAGTCTTCAAGAAATGTCCTTTTGTTTGCACGGGTTTGACGTTTTACTTCCTTGTCCTGCTGACTGTACTGTTCACTATATATTGTCTTTAAACTGGGAGCCTTAGCTTCTGTCTCCTTTCTTTTACGTTCCTTTCTCTTCGCTATGCCGTTTAGCCGTTTCTGGTGTTATCCAATATTGGGCTCTTTCTTTCCTGGAATCCCCAAGCATGACTTTCTGCTTTACCTTGTATATTGTTAAATTTCTGGTCGACATCATCGGTCTCTGTTCTTCCCTGGCTTTTGGTAATCTGATATCGTCTCTTTACGTCGACGACGAAAGATTTACTGGTGAGGGGGTACTTCAGTTTGGTGATGTTACATCTTTTCTGTTTGACTGCAACTGGCCCAGAAGCTCTGAGTTTCACCTTCAGTCGTTTTGCTACTACTAGGTGATGATCACTTCCCTCATCTGCACCTCTTCTTACTTTCACGTCTTGTAATGCATATCTATATCTGCCGCTGATCATTATGTGATCTATCTGGTTTCTGTCCCGTCCGTTTGGTGATTCCCACGTTAGCTTGTGCACTCCCTTGTGTGGAAAAAGTGTTCCTCCTGTCGTAAGGAGGTTTTTGAGGATAAGGACAGCTTGGATAGAATGGAAGAATTAAGATAATAATGTCTTAGAGGAAAATCTTCCAGACTGCAGGATGAAGAAACGGTCTCTCCTCGGGAATTAGTCCACTAGAAAACCTTTCTTAAAAGAGAATTCTGGTGACACTAAACAGGATATTTTCTGGACGATAAATTCTCTCTCAGGAATCCTACAAAAGGACTGTGTAAAGCACATAAGGTTGAGAAAGATATTTCGTGTCCAGCCACATTTAAAATATCCCGACCCAATAAAAATTAATTTAATTATGGATTAGCCCCCAGGGTGTAGATTTGTATTTAAAACAAAATACAGCCCAAATAAAGTTAAAAAGAAAAATAACAACAGACGCTGTTAAGTTAAATTGAATAAAAGTATATAGATTCTCACATTTTTGAATATACATATAAATATGAAAAAAAGAGTTTAACTCTACTGTTCAGAAAAAAAAAACTAGTATGACATCCTATGGACAGTAGATCTCTTCTATTGCTGTACTGCTGAAAGGTGTTATACTCATCTCTCGGAAGGCCTGTAGTAGCTGCGGAGATGATTGTGTTTCGGACTCTCTTGGTTTGGTCTGCCCCAGCACGTTGGTCTCATAACAGTTAATGGGTTCAGAGTGTGTCAGAGTTTGCTTCCGTGGACTCAGTGCACATCACAGATAAGGATGGGGTAAGTCACCTCTGCTGAATACCTCTTCTGCTTATGGGATGTGTGGTATGGTCACTGGGTGATAGGAT
The DNA here is from genome assembly GCA_024509875.1 of Oreohelix idahoensis. Taxonomy (NCBI): domain Eukaryota; kingdom Metazoa; phylum Mollusca; class Gastropoda; order Stylommatophora; family Oreohelicidae; genus Oreohelix; species Oreohelix idahoensis. Next base: position 15,279 of record JAMPIV010015176.1, read on the forward strand.
ATGGTTTGGTATGGTAACCTGGTTTGTAGAGTATGGTGGGTAGGAGTAATCTTTGGTACCGTGGACTCGTACCCTGGTTTGTTCCATGGACCCGTAACCTGGTTTAGGTACCTTGTACCGCAACCTAGGTTAGTACCTTGTAACCGCAACCTGGTTTAGTACCTTGTAACCGCAACCTGGAAACATTTGGAAATTACGATCATTGAATATACATACCAAGCTTCGTCTGTTTAATTCAAATGTTATCTCAGTGTTAACATACGGCTGTGAGAGTTGGAAAATAACAAAATCATTGGAGAACAAGCTGAATACATTCGAGAACAAATGGCTTAGAAAACTCATGAACATCAGTTGGAAAGAATTCAAGACTAATCGACAAATAAGAGAAGACTCTAGGCAGAAATATGTCTCCGACTATATAAGGAAAAGACGATGGTCATATATCGGTCATGTCCTACGAATGCAAAACAACAGAATACCACTACAGGCGCTCACTTGGGTTCCTGAGGGTAAGAGGAAAAAAGGAAGACCAAAAGAAACACTCAGAAGAACAATAATAAGAGAAGGAAGAACGTTGGGCCTAAATAATGTGCAAGAGCTAAGAGGAGTGGCGTCACAACGTACAACCTGGACAGCACTGGTTTCTGCCTTATGCGCCGTGTTTGGTGCTTAAAGAATTTATTATTATTATTATAACCGCAACCTGGGTTAGTACTTTGTAACCGCAACCTGGGTGGACTGGAAAAAATTGAAGTACCGTTAGTGGTTTTCAAGAGCAATCATCTCCTAAGTCAGATGGCCGGTAAGCGTCCATCAGAAATTAAATTAACACAATGTTAACTACCATTCAGTAACAGTATGTGATCTATTATCTATGAAATACTCTTTCTTAACTGACATTATAGCGTATCTTGAGTTCTCAGTCTCTATCTGGCTGTCTGCTTATTTACAGCAGTGGGTTTCCCCATGTGGGCAATGGGTTTCCCAAACTGTGAGGTATGGGGCTGGGGTCATCAAATGGTTGAAATTCACTGGTTCACCTAGTGCCCATAGAGCAGTATTTTAATTTTGGGGACACTGTCAACAATTGTTTGAGAATCACCGGGTAATAGTTTCCTTTGCTGCTCTAGTATGTTGGGGTGTCATTGCTGCCAAGGTCTGAGAAAAAATGATTTACATTCTGGCTACTTGAGCAGTAAATCATTTGGAGGGTATTCATAGTCTCACGGCTTGAGAACCGATGACTTACATTTTGTCAGTCAAGCGGTACATTCACAAGGACCACTAATACACTTCTGTTTTGCTTGGATCAATATGCAAATCCCAAAGTAACAACAATAATATAAATCAATTATTTAACCCTGTCTCATTTCTGCCAGGCTGTGAGATAAAGATCAGTGGTTAATTAGGTCTATGACCTCAGCAAACCTATACATTAGATTGAGTGATCTGTAAATATGCAAATAAAATTATTGTCACTGAAAATGGAAATACATTTGAAACTTAGCTTACAAAAGGTACTGCAATAATAAGCTGTGGATAAACATATGATTATTCATGTTATAAAATCTGCAGTATTCGATTACTCACTTCGCTCAACTGAATTTACTACGGATTTTCGCAACAAGTAATACCCACTCCGGGGCCCATAGATCCCGTCTGCTTCGAATGACGGTTAGCGGTCTAATGGCTTAAAATTCTCTCCACAATTCCAGCTGTATTTTTGGTCGACCTCTTGGTGGCCACACAGTAAATTCTATCTTGGTCCCAGGGGTATCAAGTATCTTCATTTAAACTGGCCCTAGCATCCACTGTGTACGTGTGTCCAGTTCGTGGCACAAACAAAGGGTTGACTTCCGGACTGTCGTAGCACGATTTTTCACCTTTCAAGTGGAATGACTGTCGCTGGCTAAGGGAATAATTTATTACCTTTGGCCGTGTGAATCCTGAGGCTAGCGAATATTGTGAAATCTAATACTAGAGAGAAAGACATTATCATTATAAGAATGAATGAAAAAGATATCTGAAGGGAATATGTTTTCAATCTAGCGATAGAGATTTTTAGAGGAATAAAATAATAGACAGAAGAACAAGTCGGTGAGAAGTCGTTTTGAAAGTTCGGCCAACGGCCAACTCAGTTCGAGCCGACTGTTCCCTTAAGTCGGACACTACATTCATGTATCGTGTCCTCCATTACTTCACTCCAAATGTTTCCTCTTTTTCTTCTGTCGAACACATGGCTATCCGTTTCCTCTTCAATAAGCAGTTGAGGTGGGTTGAGCAAGCCTGCTCGCATGATAATCCCACACTTCCTTTCCTTCTTATGGATCCTCCATTGAAGCTTGCCTCCTGGTAAAGAGCTTGCCCTAAAGCCTACACTCTGCTTACAATTGGATCTATAGCAGATAGTTTTGCGTGATGAGGTTGCCAGCCTCATACACAACCTTATTTTAGTCATATTGCTTGACCTGCCTAAGGACACATACCTATCTCCCCAGGTATGTGAGCGTGTATGAAAATCCATCGTTGTTTCTCCAGTGACATAGAAAGATAAGTCTGCCAGTTGTTCCTGCCCACCAGGTACCAAGGACATTTGGACCCGCTTCACTTTCTGATCCCAGAGAGTGGGTGAGGTTATTGGAACTGACTGAAGACTAAGTGCTCGAGGGTCCTGTTCCTCTACAGCCGTTTATTAACGGAAGATATTTCTGAAACATGTTTCATCCCACCAGGTACCAAGAAACTCTGGCCCGGCTTCATTTTCTGCATGCAGAGAGTGGGTGAAACTATCAAAACTGGTTCAGAATTAAGTGCACTGGGGTGGTCATCCCCTTTGCACTCTTCCAACTTTTCAGTGAAAATATTGGAAGAAGAGTTAGGCATTGGAGTCTCCATAGCCTGTTCAGTCACGCCGTCTCTGGATCGTGCTGAGTCTCCTAAGATGATATATTTCCCTCCTTGAGGTATGGGGTAAATTCGTTCATCTAATATTGCGGCCTTTACTTTGCCGTTTACAAAGTTCGACCTAACTTCTACATAAGCTAAAGGCTAAATCATCCTTCTGTTGTTTATCATGGGTGCTGTTACCTCAACATTCTCTTCAGTGACTTCATCAGAGTCAACGACAGAGGCTGAGACAAGGGCATCACACCCAAGACCTTGATAATACAAACAGGTGATTTCTTCTCCATTTACTGTTGCAGTCTCCACATTTTGAGAATCCCTGTATCCACTCCGGGCCTTCGCCAAGTTCCAATCCATGGTAGGGACCTTAGCTTTGTTTGAAGTCTGTGGGATTGGGTCTCGGCGCATACAGTCTAACTGATGTAAGTGGCTGATAGGTGATGTTCAAGAACATCCCTTCCCTTCCCATAGGGTTGCATAATCCTTTTCCGTTGAGTGATCATATTTGGTTGAGCAATGCTATTTACCAGGTTGTTGGTCCGATTGTTTTTAGTATGTATGTTGTGAGTTTTTGCTGAAGATGAGGAAGGTCTCTTCAGATTATTAGCACCGCTGTGCTTAATCTTGTTGTCAGGGTGGTCTAGATGTCTCCGTTTAGATATCGGTACTTCTGCTCTGTCTGAGCCTGAATTCTGAGACATAGACTTGGCTTTATGTGGTGCAGTTATATTTACTGCTGGGGATGGTGATGCAACTGGTAAAGGAGTGGCATGATTAATATTCCAAGATTCACGTTTATCCCTGGATTCCATTTTTGTAGGTTGAAACTGAGTTTCCACTTCTTCCTTACACTGGAGGGATTTGTTTTGTCTTTGTCTCTCATGCTCCACATTCTCTTCCTTGCATTTTTCTCTCCATTCCTTCTGTTGCCCCATTATGCTCATGAAACATTCTTCCTGCTCCGAGACATAATTTTCCAGCAAACTTCCCGAGAAGCCACATAATTTTCCAATCTCATACGATTGCGCTGTCCATTTCTTCAGATTTTATATCTCATCCATTTTATCCATAGTGGTTCGTTGAGCGAGTATGAGATCTCTAACCCACAAACAATAATTAAGGCAAAAATACTTTCTATAGTCTTAACTGTACTAAAGTATTACAACACCATATATTATATTAAACCAGTCTTTTATACCATTAAATTAAAAAAATAGTTAACAATAGGTAACTAATTACCAGCAGTACCACCAAGAAGAGTTCTCATAACACAAATTAAAATCTGCGTTTCTTGCAAAAATTTATATGTATTTTAGTCTAGGGTAATTTGTATGTCCCCTCTTTAACCTAATCCTAGACCTGGACACCAATAAGTGACAAGTACCTACAGCAGTAGTGGTCTAAGAAAGATAAAGAATTTTCATATCTCAGACAAGTGTCTAAATATGAAATAAGAGTTTATCCCGGACAAGAGCGACCCACATGTCGTGAGGAGGTTTTTGAGGAAAAGGACAGCTTGGGTGGAATGGTAGTCCACTAGAAAATCTTTCTTAAAAGAGAATTCTGGTGACACTAAACAGGATATTTTCTGGACGATAATTTCTCTCTCAGGAATCCTACAAAAGGACTGTGTAAAGCACATAAGGTTGAGAAAGATATTTGGTGTCCAGCCACATTTAAAATATCCCGACCCAATAAAAATTAATTTAATTATGGATTAGCCCCCAGGGTGTAGATTTGTATTTAAAACAAAATACAACTCAAATAAAGTTAAGAGGAAAAATAACAACTGACTCTGTTAAGTTAAATTGAATAAAAGGGTATAGATTCTCACATCTTTGAATATGTATATAAATATGAAAAAAAAAAAACAGTTTAGCTCTACTGTTTAGAAAAAAAAAAACTAGTATGTCATCCTATGGGCAGTAGATCTCTTCTATTGCTGTACTTCTGTTAGGTGTTGTAGCAACATATGCGAGAATAAACGCTCAATTCAGTATGCTTTAGGCATAAAACGATAATAAATACATTAGCCCGCATGTGTCTGACGGTTGTCATCTTCGAAGCCAGCAACGCTTCTTTTTGCACAGTGCTAAGCCTATAGAACGATTTCACGGAAAAAGTCTGACACGCTTTAGTTTCGTTTTCGACAAACACTACTATATTTAACTTCTGCCCAATCTGCTGTATACACTTTGTAAGTCTAGCCTTACAATTAACTATTGGCGGAAGTATACCCCAATATAGCTATCTGAAATAACACTTTCTGTCAACTTTGTAGCAAAACTAGTAGTAATCCTTACATTTTTTGGTAGTATTACACGATACAATACAATTAGTAACGCAAAATTCTTAACCCTCCCCGTCTACACCCCGCTTTGATGACACAGTCTGCAACGCATATATATATATACACACTGCGGAAAAGCCAGCAAGGCATAACCACGCAGACAGTTTTATTTCCTCCTAGGGTAGCATTTCTGATGTAACTAACACGTTAGTTATTTGAAAAAATACATGCTCGCAAGACGAAGGAGAGGAAGATGGAGCACTTGTGCAAAAATTTATTTGACGATGGACGATGACATAAATTGGAAATTTTAAACCATTATGTAGTTCCCCATAAGAATTATATGGAAGTAGGACGGAGAGTTAGCTGAGTAAGAATGTACCTTAAATAAAATAATAGTCCCAGTAATAGAGAAGTTATTGAAGAAATACTAATATCTAAGGACACACGACTAGACACACTGGCGTTCCTGCTCATGTTTTTTTGGTAACGTTAGGGGGACGTGAGCTTGGGAGAGGCAGGGAGGTACATTCAAATTCGCTTGGGGGAAAAAGAGTATGACTGAAAAGGGGAGCGATAGGAAAAATGTAATCCTAGACGTAATATCTTTTTGTATTGGGCATGACAAACGCAGATTGGCCAATCGACCACCAGACGAAGAAAGTATTTGAAATTATTTTGGTTTCTCATTCAAACTGCTTTTGAATTCAAGTAGTAGAACGTTTCGATTGGCTGGTGCTAGTAAATATTAGCAAAAGGCTTTGACTATTCATGGCCAGTTGAACTAAAACTATTATACAGATACGCTGAAAAACAGCTGTGTTAATTTTAAACTTATATAAAGAATAAAGTCACAGTCTGTACGGTACGGAGGAAGCTGAGGCCATTTCTTCACAAAATCAGCGTCATTTGTTTATATATTTCTTGATTGTGGTAAGGATATTTTATGAAATTTAATATGTTTGGTCCAACTACAAAGTTAGATACTGCTATTGGGGAAAAAGTGAAGGACATGTCGGAAGCAGACATTGTTGAGTCCACACATTAAGCGGTATCTGACTGATGTATGTTGTTATAATTATGTTGACATATTATTGTATTAAAATAGATTAGTAAGCCTCTGTGTTCAATGAACACTGTGTACATGCCTGAAGCAAACATAATTGAAAAGAAAAGAAGAGAATATCATATCAAAGGAAATGTGGTTACTCCACATTATTGTATGGAGGAAAAGTATGTGAACGTACATTGGCGTATCTACTATAAGGACTTGAGGTGTGGTCACAACCAGGTGGGAGTCCTGTACAATTCGGGGCGAGTGCATTTTGTAAGGCACGCGAGGCTGACCCCATACTCACGTAGGAAATTAAGTGTTAGAATAAATGATCAGAGATAAAAGGCCAGGGTGTCCTTTTGTTGCAGAGGGTCTATGTTCCTGTTGCCGGCTGGTGACAGGAAACCTGCTGAGTGCTTATAAACGCCAACCAGTCTCCATCCAGACATATATGCTGTTGAATATCCAGTAGGAGCTTTGGCGAGTGTGAACTTGAAATTTCTGCAACTATCTATTGACTTATCCTACACCAAGGACTCCCAGGTGAAGAGTAAAACATGTGGGGCATCTCTGACATTTTCGTATATTTCAAAATATTTCACATGAACGTTTATGGGGGTAGGGTGAACTACAGTCCTCATATACAATGACTCTGCCGTTAGATAAATACAGTGAATTAGTTTAATATTTTCTACAGGAAGGACAGTTAATAATAATACATAATAACTTTTCGTTATTGGGCAGATTGTCCCAACATTTTAAATTGTTCTTTTCTGTAAACTATCTTGTCCTTATTTTTAAAGACCTGTCCACAAGCTATGAATGGATAGGCAAAAATAAATTGTAAATACTTGTTTAAAGAAAACTTAACTGCTAGTTATTAACTTCTTTTTATAGAAACTTAAAGTGTTTGATTGTTGTGTACCATCATTCATTTCTCCCCTAGACACTAGGTACACCATACTCCATACACTAGAGCCACAAGATTGACCGTGTGAGACCTAGGGAGGTAGCGTTAGGTTCTCTGCACATAATTCATCATCATCTATAGAGTCAGAGACCTACATGTGCTTGACCTCACACGGTTCTAGCAGACACTTTTTCATTCTTTTTTAGGATACCATCATAACCTCCCCAGCAAAATTAACTTTGCTACGTAAAATTGGTAGGCTTGTCCGGGCATCTGAATTTCTCTTAGTACTACATACATTGGGGTCTGGGGTTTAGCTTTAACAACAGTCTATTTTCCCAGGGAATCCCCATATAGTATTACCCAAGATTTGGGAAGTGAAGAAAGTGTCAGAGCCCAGATTTAATTAAATAGAATTATAATTAGTTAGAGATTTTGTTAGAACATTTGGTACTTATTAGAATGGCAGATCTGGCCAAGTTTCGCTCTGCGGCTGTACAGACTGCTAATGAGATGAACATGGAGGGTCAAGCTTTGATTCAATATGTAACTTCAGAATGTGACAAGTATATTGAAAGGGAGAATAGGAAGATAGCAGAAGAAAGAAAGTTACAGTTACAGATTGAGGCTGACAAGGAGGCTAGGGCATTGGAGGCTGAGACTAAGAAGTTACAGATAGAGGCAGAAGAAAAACGACTGCAAAGGGAAGCAGAAGAAAAAAGATTGACTGCCGACAGGGAGGCAGAAGAAAAAAGATTGACTGCAGAGAGGGAAGCAGAAAAGGAGAAGAAAAGATTACAGAGGGAGCATGAGCTACGACTAAGGGAGTTAGAAATTCAAGGCCATGCTCCTGAAAATGGTGCTAGCCCCTTTGCCTCAGATGCCACTACTAGTCAGGGAGCCTCAACCTCAGCTATGGGTTTTCATGTAGACCATTTTATTGAGAAAGACGATGATATAGAAGGATATTTAAGCAGGTCTGAACTTTAAGCTACTACTTATGGGTTAGAAAGAGAAAGATGGGGGGTAAAGTTGTCTCAGAGACTTCGGGGAACAGCTTATGAAGTGTTTTCCAAAATGAGCAGGGATGACCAAGACAAACTATGACATGTTGAAGCAAGCTCTTCTGTTAAGATACGAAAAGAACGGAGAGTTTTATAGAAAGAAATTTAGGAATGCCAGGCTACTGTCGGGTGAGACTTATCACCAGTTCTCCGCCCGGTTGGAAACGTATATGGAGAAATGGGCTACTTTGGGGAAGACCCAAGATCTCAAAGAGATGATACTCATTGAACAGATGAGAGAGTCCATGGCTCCAGACATGAGAAAGTTTCTCATGGAACAGGGCGCAGAGAGACTGGGTGAGATAATAAATGTCACTGAAAGGTATCAGGCAGCCCAGGCAGAGGTAGCTGGCACAAAGAAGAAACAAATAGATCAGAGTAAGGCCCCTCAAACCCATAATAACTTCGAACACAGAAATAGGCAGAATTTTGATAGGCCTCGAAATGAGTTTAAGAATAGACCTTCACAATTCAATGATAGAAGAAATGATGAAAGAAAACCTTTTTACCAAGGAAAGAGGTATTGTAAAAAAAAAATTGTCGGATGGACAACTATGACACTGAAAATTGTGGAAGGAGACCTGTAGTAATGACCACGGTGCAGGTCAGGTCGACTCCTAAAAAAGAGGAGGAACCACCAAAAACAATGCCTCGTAAACAGTGGAGAAAGGCACAGGCTGAAGATAGGTCACTGAAGCCGTGTTTTGAAAAACTCCAAAAACTCCATACCCCTCCAAGGAAAGGAGACTTTTATTTGGATGATGGACTGCTTTGCAGGGTGGATAAAGCAGGACTATCGGGGATGGACAGGTAGTAGTGCCATCGAAATATAGGGCACAAATTTGAGACAAACACATGTTATAAATGGTGAACACCAGAAAATGGGTACCACATGCCAAAGAACATCCGTTGGATATTTCTGGCCCGGAGAAATTGATGACATAAGAAAATTTGTCGAGGACTGCGAACAGTGCAGCGAGAAAAATTCCACAGGGTGGAAAAATAATCACCAAATGCAAAAGAAGCATTATGGAAAACCGGGACCAGAACCTAAAGAGGGAACACCCACACGCGGGGAAAAGGAATCAGGACCTAGACACGCCACAGGGCAAACTTAGGCCTGGAAGGAAAAAAATAATTATAATAAAGTGGACGAAGGGGAATGGGAACCCCCGTTTCACAGACAGTCTTCGCTGAAATGTTTCACCATGGCAACTATGCAGCGAGTACAAAGAACTGTTATACCCCAGAATAAGCCGACGATCCCTCGGTCGGACTTATGTAAACGGGAGGAAGAAAAAAGAGAGCGAAGTTCTTTGAATTTGAACCTGAGAGGAGACAACCCCAGGAAACAAATTGGTAGTGGTAGATTCTCGTGTGTGGTGACACAAGAAAGAAACGTCCGCAAAACAGAGCTTCCAATGTAAAGGACCTGACAGGTGCCATGAATACTATGTCAGAAAAATTAAAGTCCATATGTAAATCTGTTAAGGACCTGGACAGATGAGAAGGCAGAGGAGACTGTTACCTCATCATACCAATATGTGAACGAACTGACCACTCGTTTAAAAACCAGTTGGAAACTGGCAAAAGAAAATTTGAGACAAGCCAGGAAAAAGCATGCTGCTTATTATAATAAAAAAGCGAAGGATCGAGAACTTGCTGTAGGGGAGAAGGTGCTTCTTCTATTGCCAGGCAGCAACAATAAACTTCAGATCGGATGGCAAGGGCCATATAGAGTTTTGGAAAAGGTATCCAGAACCAATTATAAAATAGACAAAAAGGGAAAGGAGAAAGTCTATCATGTGAACCTTTTGAAGAAATATCTGGACAGACAAACCCAGGAGGGAACACATTTAATAGCCTTGTCTATAGGAACCGAGATGAAAAATGAACCTCTCTCCTACCTGACAAAAGGACAGAAGGAGAAGGTTCAACAGGTCCTTGAGAAACATACAGATGTGTTAACTGATAAACCGGGACACACAAATTTGTTGTCATATGATATGAAATTACTAGACCCAGCACCCATCTGTATGAGGCCTTATTCTATTCCGTTCGCTAAGGAAAAAGCTTTGAAAGAGGAGATTGATTATTTGTTAAAAGAAGGGATTATTTCTCACAGTGAGTCTCCTTACAGTTCCTGTGTGGTTCTGTTGCGGAAACCATCAGGAGAACATAGACTGTGCATAGATTACAGGAAACTGAATGCTGTCACAGAAGGTCAGGTGGATCCATTACCTGATACTACTCAACTTTTTGCCAGGTTGAACAAGGCAAAATATTTTTCTAAGGTGGATCCTAGCAAAGGCTATTACCAGATTCCAGTAAAGCCTGAGGTTCGACCTTATTTGGCCTTTAGCACCTCGGAAGGTCATTACGAGTTCAACATGTTACCATTTGGTTTGAAAAAATGCCCCGAGCGTGTTTTCTAGGATGATGCGAAAATTGCTGGATCCCCTGAAAAATTCATGCATTTCGAATTTTAGGATGATATCCTCATTGCTACAGAAACATTTGAGGAACACGTTACCTCTTTGAATATGCTGTTTGATAGACTCAGAAAGGCTTACAACCGCTAGGCCAACCAAATGCTGTATTGGTTGTAAAGAGTTGGAATTCTTGGGACATACAGTACATCAGGGTAGCATGACCCCTAATCCCAAGAATCTGGAAAAACTAAAAAGAGCACCCAGACCACAAACAAAAAAAGATGTGCGATCTTTTGTGTCTCTGTGTGGTTTTTACCAGAATTATGTCAAACATGTTAACTCTATATGTGCTCCTTTGACCGATGTAACTCGCAAAGGTCAACCTGATACTATAATTTGGACCGCACAGTGTGAATTGGCTTACCAGGAGTTAAAAGAGAAGCTTACAAACAGGCCAGTGTTGCAATTGCCTGACTTGACTAAAGAATTTGTTGTGAGAAGTGACGCAAGCAATGTGGGCCTGGGCGCTACATTGTTGCAAAGGTCCTCCTCACAAGATGGAGAATTGAACCCAGTCGCTTATGCTAGCCGCAAATTGAACAAGGCGGAAAAAAATTACTCAACCAGTGAAAAAGAATGTCTCGCTATAATATGGGCTATAAAGAAATTCCAGATTTATTTATATGGGCAGGACATTTGTGGTCCAAACGGATCATTCTCCCCTAGTGTTCTTATCACAGGCCAAGCATGAAAATTCTAGATTATTGAGATGGTCTCTCTTGTTGCAACCATACTCATTTTTTTTTAATAGAATACATTCCCGGCCATTTGAACATTGGCGCAGACTTTTCATGATGAAGATAAGAAAAACGAGTAAGACTTCATGGAGCTAAGTTATCTCGCATATTGTAACCTGCAAATGAATGCATGTTTTAAGATAGGAGGTGTGTAGCAAAATATGCGAGAATAAACGCTCAATTCAGTATGATTTAGACATAAAACGATAATAAATACATTAGCCCGCATGTGTCTGACGGTTGTCATCTTTGAAGCCAGCAACGCTGCTTTTTGCACAGTGCTAAGCCTATAGAACGATTTCACGGAAAAAGTCTGACACGCTTTAGTTTCGTTTTCGACAAACACTACTATATTTAACTTCTGCCCAATCTGCTGATTACACTTTGTAAGTCTAGCCTTACAATTAACTATTGGCGGAAGTATACCCCAATATAGCTATCTGAAGTAACACTTTCTGTCAACTTTGTAGCAAAACTAGTAGTAATCCTTACTTTTTTTGGTAGTATTACACGATACAATACAATTAGTAACGCAAAATTCTTAACCCTCCCCGTCTACACCCCGCTTTGATGACACAGTCTGCAACGCATATATATACACACTGCGGAAAAGCCAGCAAGGCATAACCACGCAGACAGTTTTATTTCCTCCTAGGGTAGCATTTCTGATGTAACTAACACGTTAGTTATTTGAAAAAATACATGCTCGCAAGACGAAGGAGAGGAAGATGGCGGACTTGTGCAAAAACTTATTTGACGATGGACGATGACATAAATTGGAAATTTTAAACCATTATGTAGTTCCCCATAAGAATTATATGGAAGTAGGACGGAGAGTTAGCTGAATAAGAACGTACCTTAAATAAAATAATAGTCCCAGTAATAGAGAAGTTATTGAAGAAATACTAATATCTAAGGACACACGACCAGACACACTGGCGTTCCTGCTCATGTTTTTTTGGTAACGTTAGGGGGACGCGAGCTTGGGAGAGGCAGGGAGGTACATTCAAATTCGCTTGGGGGAAAAAGAGTATGACTGAAAAGGGGAGCGATAGGAAAAATGTAATCCTAGACGTAATATCTTTTTTTTATTGGGCATGACAAACGCAGATTGGCCAATCGACCACCAGACGAAGAAAGTATTTGAAATTATTTTGGTTTTTCATTCAAACTGCTTTTGAATTCAAGTAGTAGAACGTTTCGATTGGCTGGTGCTAGTAAATATTAGCAAAAGGCTTTGACTATTCATGGCCAGTTGAACTAAAACTATTATACAGATACGTTGAAAAACAGCTGTGTTAATTTTAAACTTATATAAAGAATAAAGTCACAGTCTGTACGGTACAGAGGAAGCTTACGCCATTTCTTCACAAAATCAGCGTCATTTGTTTATATATTTCTTGATTGTGGTAAGGATATTTTATGAAATTTAATATGTTTGGTCCAACTACAAAGTTAGATACTGCTATTGGGGAAAAAGTGAAGGACATGTCGGAAGCAGACATTGTTGAGTCCACACATTAAGCGGTATCTGACTGATGTATGTTGTTATAATTATGTTGACATATTATTGTATTAAAATAGATTAGTAAGCCTCTGTGTTCAATGAACACTGTGTACATGCCTGAAGCAAACATAATTGAAAAGAAAAGAAGAGAATATCATATCAAAGGAAATGTGGTTACTCCACATTATTGTATGGAGGAAAAGTATGTGAACGTACATTGGCGTATCTACTATAAGGACTTGAGGTGTGGTCACAACCAGGTGGGAGTCCTGTACAATTCAGGGCGAGTGCATGTTGTAAGGCACGCGAGGCTGACCCCATACTCACGTAGGAAATTAAGTGTTAGAATAAATGATCAGAGATAAAAGGCCAGGGTGTCCTTTTGTTGCAGAGGGTCTATGTTCCTGTTGCCGGCTGGTGACAGGAAACCTGCTGAGTGCTTATAAACGCCAACCAGTCTCCATCCAAACATATATGCTGTTGAATATCCAGTAGGAGCTTTGGCGAGTGTGAACTTGAAATTTCTGCAACTATCTATTGACTTATCCTACACCAAGGACTCCCAGGTGAAGAGTAAAACATGTGGGGCATCTCTGACATTTTCGTATATTTCAAAATATTACACATGAACGTTTATGGGGGTAGGATGAACTACAGCCCTCATATACAGTGACTCTCCCGTTAGATAAATACAGTGAATTAGTTTAATATTTTCTTCAGGAAGGACAGTTAATAATACATAATAACTTTTAGTTATTGGGCAGATTGTCCCAACATTTTAAATTGTTCTTTTCTGTAAACTATCTTGTCCTTATTTTTAAAGACCTGTCCACAAGCTATGAATGGATAGGCAAAATAAATTGTAAATACTTGTTTAAAGAAAACTTAACTGCTAGTTATTAACTTCTTTTTATAGAAACTTAAAGTGTTTGATTGTTGTGTACCATCATTCATTTCTCCCCTAGACACTAGGTACACCATACTCCATACACTAGAGCCACAAGATTGACCGTGTGAGACCTAGGGAGGTAGCGTTAGGTTCTCTGCACATAATTCATCATCATCTATAGAGTCAGAGACCTACATGTGCTTGACCTCACACGGTTCTAGCAGACACTTTTTCATTCTTTTTTAGGATACCATTATAACCTCCCCAGCAAAATTAACTTTGCTACGTAAAATTTGTAGGCTTGTCCGGGCATCTGAATTTCTCTTAGTACTACATACATTGGGGTCTGGGGTTTAGCTTTAACAACAGTCTATTTTCCCAGGGAATCCCCATATAGTATTACCCAAGATTTGGGAAGTGAAGAAAGTGTCAGAGCCCAGATTTAATTAAATAGAATTATAATTAGTTAGAGATTTTGTTAGAACATTTGGTACTTATTAGAATGGCAGATCTGGCCAAGTTTCGCACTGCGGCTGTACAGACTGCTAATGAGATGAACATGGAGTGTCAAGCTTTGATTCAATATGTAACTTCAGAATGTAACAAGTATATTAAAAGGGAGAATAGGAAGATAGCAGAAGAAAGAAAGTTACAGTTACAGATTGAGGCTGACAAGGAGGCTAGGGCATTGGAGGCTGAGACTAAGAAGTTAAAGATAGAGGCAGAAGAAAAACGACTGCAAAGGGAAGCAGAAGAAATAAGATTGACTGCCGACAGGGAGGCAGAAGAAAAAAGATTGACTGCAGAGAGGGAAGCAGAAAAGGAGGAGAAAAGATTACAGAGAGAGCATGAGCTACGACTAAGGGAGTTAAAAATTTAAGGCCATGCTCCTGAAAATGGTGCTAGCGCCTTTGCCTCAGATGCCACTACTAGTCAGGGAGCCTCAACCTCAGCTATGGGTTTTCATGTAGACCATTTTGTTGAGAAAGACGATGATATAGAAGGATATTTAAGCAGGTTTGAACTTTAAGCTACTACTTATGGGTTAGAAAGAGAAAGATGGGGGGTAAAGTTGTCTCAGGGACTTCGGGGAACAGCTTATGAAGTGTTTTCCAAAATGAGCAGGGATGACCAAGACAACTATGACATGTTGAAGCAAGCTCTTCTGTTAAGATACGAAAAGAACGGAGAGTTTTATAGAAAGAAATTTAGGAATGACAGGCTACTGTCGGGTGAGACTTATCACCAGTTCTCCGCCCGGTTGGAAACGTATATGGAGAAATGGGCTACTTTGGGGAAGACCCAAGATCTCAAAGAGATGATACTCAATGAACAGATGAGAGAGTCCATGGCTCCAGACATGAGAAAGTTTCTCATGGAACAGGGCGCAGAGAGACTGGGTGAGATAATAAATGTTGCTGAAAGGTATCAGGCAGCCCAGGCAGAGGTAGCTGGCACAAAGAAGAAACAAATAGATCAGAGTAAGGCCCCTCAAACCCATAATAACTTCGAACACAGAAATAGGCAGAATTTTGATAGGCCTCGAAATGAGTTTAAGAATAGACCTTCACAATTCAATGACAGAAGAAATGATGAAAGAAAACCTTTTTACCAAGGAAAGAGGTATTGTAAAAAATTGTCGGATGGACAACCATAACACTGAAAATTGTGGAAGGAGACCTGTAGTAATGACCACGCTCCAGGTCCGGTCGACTCCTAAAAAAGAGGAGGAACCACCAAAAACAATGCCTCGTAAACAGTGGAGAAAGGCACAGGCTGAAGATAGGTCACTGAAGCCGTGTTTTGAAAAACTCCAAAAACTCCATACCCCTCCAAGGAAAGGAGACTTCTATTTGGATGATGGACTGCTTTGCAGGGTGGATAAAGCAGGACTATCCGGGGATGGACAGGTAGTAGTGCCATCGAAATATAGGGCACAAATTATGAGACAAACACATGTTATAAATGGTGAACACCAGAAAATGGGTACCACATGCCAAAGAACATCCGTTGGATATTTCTGGCCCGGAGAAATTGATGACATAAGAAAATTTGTCGAGGACTGCGAACAGTGCAGCGAGAAGAATTCCACAGGGTGGAAAAATAATCACCAAATGCAAAAGAAGCATTATGGAAAACCGGGACCAGAACCTAAAGAGGGAACACCCACACGTGGGAAAAGGAATCAGGACCTAGACACGCCACGGGGCAAACTTAGGCCTGGAAGGAAAAATAATTATAATAAAGTGGACGAAGGGGAATGGGAACCCCCGTTTCACAGTCAGTCTTCGCTGAAATGTTTCACCATGGCAACTATGCAGCGAGTACAAAGAACTGTTATACCCCAGAATAAGCCGACGATCCCTCGGTCGGACTTATGTAAATGGGAGGAAGAAAAAAGAGAGCGAAGTTCTTTGAATTTGAACCTGAGAGGAGACAAAACCAGGAAACAAATTGGTAGTGGTAGATTCTCGTGTGGTGACACAAGAAAGAAACGTTCGCAAAACAGAGCTTCCAATGTAAAGGACCTGACAGGTGCCATGAATACTATGTCAGAAAAATTAAAGTCCACATGTAAATCTGTTAAGGACCTGGACAGATGAGAAGGCAGAGGAGACTGTTACCTCATCATACCAATATGTGAACGAACTGACCACTCGTTTAAAAACCAGTTGGAAACTGGCAAACGAAAATTTGAGACAAGCCAGGAAAAAGCATGCTGCTTATTATAATAAAAAAGCGAAGGATCGAGAACTTGCTGTAGGGGAGAAGGTGCTTCTTCTATTGCCAGGCAGCAACAATAAACTTCAGATCGGATGGCAAGGGCCATATAGAGTTTTGGAAAAGGTATCCAGAACCAATTATAAAATAGACAAAAAGGGAAAGGAGAAAGTCTATCATGTGAACCTTTTGAAGAAATATCTGGACAGACAAACCCAGGAGGGAACACATTTAATGGCCTTGTCTATAGCAACCGAGATGAAAAATGAACCTCTCTCCTCGGTGGAATATCCACTGAAAACCAGTGAAACGTTTGCACAGGTGAAAATCAGTAATCACCTGACAAAAGGACAGAAGGAGAAGGTTCAACAGGTCCTTGAGAAACATACAGATGTGTTAACTGATAAACCGGGACACACAAATTTGTTGTCATATGATATGAAATTACTAGACCCAGCACCCATCTGTATGAGACCTTATTCTATTCCGTTCGCTAAGGAAAAAGCTTTGAAAGAGGAGATTGATTATTTGTTAAAAGAAGGGATTATTTCTCACAGTGAGTCTCCTTACAGTTCCTGTGTGGTTCTGTTGCGGAAACCATCAGAAGAACATAGACTGTGCATAGATTACAGGAAACTGAATGCTGTCACAGAAGGTCATGTGGATCCATTACCTGATACTACTCAACTTTTTGCCAGGTTGAACAAGGCAAAATATTTTTCTAAGGTGGATCTTAGCAAAGGCTATTACCAGATTCCAGTAAAGCCTGAGGTTCGACCTTATTTGGCCTTTAGCACCTCGGAAGGTCATTACGAGTTCAACATGTTACCATTTGGTTTGAAAAATGCCCCGAGTGTGTTTTCTAGGATGATGCGAAAATTGCTGGATCCCCTGAAAAATCCATGCATTTCGAATTTTATGGATGATATCCTCATTGCTACAGAAACATTTGAGGAACACGTTACCTCTTTGAATATGCTGTTTGATAGACTCAGAGAGGCTAACTTAACCGCTAGGCCAACCAAATGCTGTATTGGTTGTAAAGAGTTGGAATTCTTGGGACATACAGTACATCAGGGTAGCATGACCCCTAATCCCAAGAATCTGGAAAAACTAAAAAGAGCACCCAGACCACAAACAAAAAAAGATGTGCGATCTTTCGTGTCTCTGTGTGGTTTTTACCAGAATTATGTCAAACATTTTAACTCTATATGTGCTCCTTTGACCGATGTAACTCGCAAAGGTCAACCTGATACTATAATTTGGACCGCACAGTGTGAATTGGCTTACCAGGAGTTAAAAGAGAAGCTTACAAACAGGCCAGTGTTGCAATTGCCTGACTTGACTAAAGAATTTGTTGTGAGAAGTGACGCAAGCAATGTGGGCCTGGGCGCTACATTGTTGCAAAGGTCCTCCTCACAAGATGGAGAATTGAACCCAGTCGCTTATGCTAGCCGCAAATTGAACAAGGCGGAAAAAAATTACTCAACCAGTGAAAAAGAATGTCTCGCTATAATATGGGCTATAAAGAAATTCCAGATTTATTTATATGGCAGGACATTTGTGGTCCAAACGGATCATTCTCCCCTAGTGTTCTTATCACAGGCCAAGCATGAAAATTCTAGATTATTGAGGTGGTCTCTCTTGTTGCAACCATACTCATTTTTAATAGAATACATTCCCGGCCATTTGGACATTGGCGCAGACTTTTCATGATGAAGATAAGAAAAACGAGTAAGACTTCATGGAGCTAAGTTATCTCGCATATTGTAACCTGCAAATGAATGCATGTTTTAAGATAGGAGGTGTGTAGCAAAATATGCGAGAATAAACGCTCAATTCAGTATGATTTAGACATAAAACGATAATAAATACATTAGCCCGCATGTGTCTGACGGTTGTCATCTTTGAAGCCAGCAACGCTGCTTTTTGCACAGTGCTAAGCCTATAGAACGATTTCACGGAAAAAGTCTGACACGCTTTAGTTTTGTTTTCGACAAACACTACTATATTTAACTTCTGCCCAATCTGCTGATTACACTTTGTAAGTCTAGCCTTACAATTAACTATTGGCGGAAGTATACCCCAATATAGCTATCTGAAGTAACACTTTCTGTCAACTTTGTAGCAAAACTAGTAGTAATCCTTACATTTTTTGGTAGTATTACACGATACAATACAATTAGTAACGCAAAATTCTTAACCCTCCCCGTCTACACCCCGATTTGATGACACAGTCTGCAACGCATATATATACACACTGCGGAAAAGCCAGCAAGGCATAACCACGCAGACAGTTTTATTTCCTCCTAGGGTAGCATTTCTGATGTAACTAACACATTAGTTATTTGAAAAAATACATGCTCGCAAGATGAAGGAGAGGAAGATGGCGGACTTGTGCAAAAATTTATTTGACGATGGACGATGACATAAATTGGAAATTTTAAACCATTATGTAGTTCCCCATAAGAATTATATGGAAGTAGGACGGAGAGTTAGCTGAGTAAGAATGTACCTTAAATAAAATAATAGTCCCAGTAATAGAGAAGTTATTGAAGAAATACTAATATCTAAGGACACACGACCAGACACACTGGCGTTCCTGCTCATGTTTTTTTGGTAACGTTAGGGGGACGCGAGCTTGGGAGAGGCAGGGAAATACATTCAAATTCGCTTGGGGGAAAAAGAGTATGACTGAAAAGGGGAGCGATAGGAAAAATGTAATCCTAGACGTAATATCTTTTTGTATTGGGCATGACAAACGCAGATTGGCCAATCGACCACCAGACGAAGAGAGTAATTGAAATTATTTTGGTTTCTCATTCAAACTGCTTTTGAATTCAAGTAGTAGAACGTTTCGATTGGCTGGTGCTAGTAAATATTAGCAAAAGGCTTTGACTATTCATGGCCAGTTGAACTAAAACTATTATACAGATACGCTGAAAAACAGCTGTGTTAATTTTAAACTTATATAAAGAATAAAGTCACAGTCTGCACGGTACGGAGGAAGCTGAGGCCATTTCTTCACAAAATCAGCGTCATTTGTTTATATATTTCTTGATTGTGGTAAGGATATTTTATGAAATTTAATATGTTTGGTCCAACTACAAAGTTAGATACTGCTATTGGGGAAAAAGTGAAGGACATGTCGGAAGCAGACATTGTTGAGTCCACACATTAAGCGGTATCTGACTGATGTATGTTGTTATAATTATGTTGACATATTATTGTATTAAAATAGATTAGTAAGCCTCTGTGTTCAATGAACACTGTGTACATGCCTGAAGCAAACATAATTGAAAAGAAAAGAAGAGAATATCATATCAAAGGAAATGTGGTTACTCCACATTATTGTATGGAGGAAAAGTATGTGAACGTACATTGGCGTATCTACTATAAGGACTTGAGGTGTGGTCACAACCAGGTGGGAGTCCTGTACAATTCGGGGCGAGTGCATTTTGTAAGGCACGCGAGGCTGACCCCATACTCACGTAGGAAATTAAGTGTTAGAATAAATGATCAGAGATAAAAGGCCAGGGTGTCCTTTTGTTGCAGAGGGTCTATGTTCCTGTTGCCGGCTGGTGACAGGAAACCTGCTGAGTGCTTATAAACGCCAACCAGTCTCCATTTAGACATATATGCTGTTGAATATCCAGTAGGAGCTTTGGCGAGTGTGAACTTGAAATTTCTGCAACTATCTATTGACTTATCCTACACCAAGGACTCCCAGGTGAAGAGGAAAACATCTGGGGCATCTCTGACATTTTCGTATATTTCAAAATATTACACATGAACGTTTATGGGGGTAGGATGAACTACAGCCCTCATATACAGTGACTCTCCCGTTAGATAAATACAGTGAATTAGTTTAATATTTTCTACAGGAAGGACAGTTAATAATACATAATAACTTTTAGTTATTGGGCAGATTGTCCCAACATTTTCAATTGTTCTTTTCTGTAAACTATTTTGTCCTTATTTTTAAAGACCTGTCCACAAGCTATGAATGGATTGGCAAAATAAATTATAAATACTTGTTTAAAGAAAACTTAACTGCTAGTTATTAACTTCTTTTTATAGAAACTTAAAGTGTTTGATTGTTGTGTACCATCATTCATTTCTCCCCTAGACACTAGGTACACCATACACCATACACTAGAGCCACAAGATTGACCGTGTGAGACCTAGGGAGGTAGCGTTAGGTTCTCTGCACATAATTCATCATCATCTATAGAGTCAGAGACCTACATGTGCTTGACCTCACACGGTTCTAGCAGACACTTTTTCATTCTTTTTTAGGATACCATCATAACCTCCCCAGCAAAATTAACTTTGCTACAGGTGTTATACTCACCGCGGAGATTATTCTGTTTCGGACTGTCTTCTTTTGGTCTGCCCCAGCACGTTGGTCTCATAACAGTTAATGGGTTCAGAGGGTGTCAGAGTGTGCTTCCGTAGACTCAGTGCCCATCACAGATAAGGATGGGGTAAGTCACCTCTGCTGAATACCTCTTCTGCTTACGGGATGTGTGGTATGGTTACTGGGTGATAGGATATGGTTTAGTATGGTAACCTGGTTTTCAGGGTATGGTGGGTAGGGGTAATCTTTGGTACTGTGGACTCGTACCCTGGTTTGTACCATGGACCCGTAACCTGGTTCAGGTACCTTGTAACCACAACTTGGGTTAGTACCTTGTAACCGCAACCTGGTTTAGTACCTTTGTAACCGCAACCTGGCTTAGTACTTTGTAACTGCAACCTGGGTTAGTACCTTGTAACCGCAACCTGCTTTAGTACCTTATAATCACAACCTTTGTTAGAACCTTATAACCGCAACCTGGGTGGACTGGAAACAATTGAAGTACCGTTAGTGGTTTTCAAGAGCCATCATCTCCTAAGTCTGATGGCCGGTAAGCGTCCATTAGAAATTAAATTAACACAATGGTAACTACCATTCAGTAACAGTGTGTGATCTATTATCTATGAAATACTCCTTCTTAACTGACATTATAGCACATCTTGAGTTCTCAGTCTCTATCTGGCTGTCTGCTTATTTACAGCAGTGGTTTTCCCCATGTGGGCAATGAGTTTCCCAAACTGTGAGGTATGGGGCTGGGGTCATCAAATGGTTGAAAACCACTGGTTCACCTAGTGCCCATAGAGCAGTATTTTAATTTTGGGTTCCCTGTCAACAATGGTTTGAGAACCACCGGGTAATAGTTTCCTTTGATGCTTTAAGGGGGCACACCCAGCCAAAAATGAGTTATCTTTTTAAAAAAATTAACAGAAAAATAACTAACAAACTTGTTGAAATAAAATTTGGCCACATGTTACAACAGATATTATATTTTATGATGAACAAAGTTTACTTTATAAATGTTAATGTTTTATGTGAAAATAATTAATTAACATGAAGTCATGAAAAAAAATGAAAGGGAAACCCCCAGTGCACCTGGGAATGAATTTCACTCACATAAAAAGTGCAAAGAATGCCAAACCAGCAGATGATGTGCATAACATCCCTACCTATGGCGTGAACCACCCAAAAATGTTTACCCCAATGAGCTTTGTAGATATGGCTCTTGCAATATGACCCTTTTAAATAGCACAAATTTAGAACTTTGTATAGCAA
Source organism: Oreohelix idahoensis (assembly GCA_024509875.1). NCBI lineage: Eukaryota > Metazoa > Mollusca > Gastropoda > Stylommatophora > Oreohelicidae > Oreohelix > Oreohelix idahoensis. Next base: position 37,479 of record JAMPIV010015176.1, read on the forward strand.
TATCTCTGTTTCTATACCATGTAAGAAAAAAGTGGAGGTTCATGCCATAAAGAATAACATGGGCTATAAGTGTGCAAAATTATTTGAAGGCTATAGCTTTAAAATTGTAGAAAATATCACCGGAACTGTGAATCGCAGGCCCTGTTTTCGTTAAAGTTTAGTTTTCAAAATGTTAAAACACTTATCTGATAAGAGCTCAGTATCCCCCAGGAAGATACGGCTGATCCTTTCTTTGTGTCTGCTCTTCATCCAGGACAAGCCTCCTACGTCTCTTAGCTCTTCTTGCTTTAAGAGAAGCAGCTTTAACTTTCCTTTGTGAATGTTTTATGCGAAGACTGTCTTTTTCTACACAGAATGTATGCATACATTTTCCCGGCTGAATGTCCCATTCCTGAAGGATTGTTTTCAGGCTGTTAGCTCCATCATTAAAGATGCACACAGCAATTGCAACTGCTGTATTTACAGTTGAAAGTCCTTGATTTTTTATTTTCGGGCAATATTTCCATATTAAACTGTACAATGATTTATTAGAATTTTGAGTGTAACCTTGCAGACATTTTCTCAGTAATTCTGTCTTTGAGAGGTCTTTGAATATGGGCTTAATAGCCTCCATGACAGCAATTGGAAGGTTTCCCTTGTGCTTAAAGTCATTCACTATGCCATCTCTGACAGCCTGTTTATAGGGACACCAGTCAATGTTGCAAAAGTTATGAACAGGATTATCATCTGTTGATGTCTTATGGAAATACACCGCCCAAACGTCTTCTCGCATTTTGCAAAGGTTGTTTTTGTTAGCTAGTATGTCATTTCCATAGTATACCTGTAGCTTATCAATGACACTATCTGTTAGTCTACCCTTACCACCTATGGATTTACCATCAGGCAAAGACTTCCCTTTAGAAAGTTTCTTAAGATTTCTCAGCCGAGTACCCATTCTTTTCTGAACATGAACCACACATTCAATTTTTTCTATCAGACAATCCTCTCCATAAGGCTTGGATTCAAACACCTTTTTGAAACTGTTAGTGTCTCCATCCCCAATGAACTTTGTATACCTGAGATTATACTTGTCTGCTGAGCAAGAAAAAATGTTACAAGCTGTTGCTGCTTCCATTGACCCTAAAGATCCGTGATGGGTCATCGTACAAACTTTAGCATGACTTTGTTTCTATTGTTGAAATTTGTCTGTGTTGTGGTCTTGTTTCTCCCAGTACTGACAAGATTTGCACTTTTTACTCTTTGTCTGAGTATCTATTACCTTTCCAGTTTGCAAGCCAATCACAGTTGTGGCACCAACAATAGATGAATGACCTCTGGTCATCCAGGTACCATCACAAGATACATCAATGTCTCGGAACTTGTCGCCTTCTTCTGCACTCCCATACTCTTGAACAGCAGCATTTTTCATGCTAACAATTTGCACCCTAGACACCCTAGTAGCAGCATCCTCAATTCCTTTCTGTATAATAGCATTGCTGCTGTGTCTAACTGGGGGTGGTAAATCCGTTATACCACAGAAAGTGTTTAAGTCGGTGTGACTGCAGCCAATACAGCGCATGGCAAAAGCTGCACGCCGATTGATAAGATTTATCTTTGCATTCCCTACTGAGAGCTGACTACTTGAAGGGAAATGTTTTTGTTCATGACAGTGTACACTGTTACAATGAAATACAAATTCACTTCCAAGTCCTTGCCTTTTGACTTCAACTAATTGTACAGAACTTTGGCAAAAGGTACACAACAATTTTTCAGCAATGTTCTGACCAAAAAGACCCATGTTAACAATTCTGTGCCCCTCAAGCAAATCAGTATCATTAACATTATAATTACCTTCCTCATCAGTTTCTGCAGAATCTGTGTCACAGCTTCGCTCAAACATATCCTCATCAGAGTCATGTGTTAGGTTGCTAATGTCCAGAATTTTCTGCTCTGATCGGGAAATGGGCGTGGCATTTCGTTTCATTCCAATAACAAAACATTCAGTCTGCATCGATGGTGTTGAACTATTAACGCATGGCTCAGTACCGAATGTCGATGCATTCTGTAGGATGGTTTTCATTTCGTTCAGCTGTATAATGATTGCCATGAAATTTACGCTTCTTTGATATACCTTTACCGAACTTTTTGTCTGAAGGCATAATTATCACAAATATATTCACGTATTTCCACAAATTAACTCAAAGTTTCAATCACATTTATGTTTTTATTTTTTTACCACCATGATGGATGAAAAAGGAGTATTCATTGTATTCGTTGTATTGAGTATATTTTTTCTAGGGAGTGTTTATTATTTGGTATGCCTTCCAATATGAAGGTTAGCAAAAAAGCATATTTTGGAACTAAAATTCAGCGATTATTGGAACACACTCATTCTCTTTGAATATTGATAACTCATAAACTATAACAGATAAACACATAATTCAAAAAGAATATAAAAATAAAAAGGCGTATAAATATTTAAAACACAATTATTATATGCAAATCAAAAATAACCTTTTTTGTCTATTTCTGGGTGCATATGCCCCCTTAACATGTTGGGGTGTCATTGTTGCCAAGGTCTGAGAACCAATGATTTACATTCTGGGTACTTGAGCAGTAAATCATTTGGAGGGTATTCATGGTCGCAAGGCTTGAGAACCGATGACTTACATTTTGTCAGTCAAGTGGCAAATTCATTAAATAGCTAAATAATTGTAATTATTCTTAAAGTTCTGGTTCCTGTAGAAAATCTCATTCATATAACTGATAACAGCATATTTCTTCAATCATACAACATGGTATATGCATAGGATTGCATTAAATACATGCAAAGAACATTCCATGATGAACAACACATGAATGTCCCATATGTGACAAAGGGAGGAGAAGTGATTGAGAACACTTGTATCAAGTTTGTAGTCTTGACAGAGAACACTGAAGCCTTATAAGAAATAGAAAATAGAAGGACCACTAATACACTTCTGTTTTAAACAACAATAATATAAATCAATTATTTAACCCTGTCTCATTTCTGCCAGGCTGTGAGATAAAGATCAGTGGTTAATTAGGTCTATGACCTCAGCAAACTCATACATTACTTTCAGTGATCTGTAAATATGCAAATAACAATTATTGTCAATGAAAATGGAAATACATTTGAAACTTAGCTTACAAAAGGTACTGCAATAAGCTGTGGATAAACATATGATTGTTCATGTTATAAAATCTGCAGTATTCGATTACTCACTTCGCTCAACTGAATTCACTACGGATTCTTTCAACAAGTAATACCCACTACGGGGCCTACAGATTGCGTCTACTTCGAACAATGGTTAGCGGTCTAATGGCATAAAATTCTCTCCACAATCCCAGCTGTATTTTTGGTCGACCTCTTGGTGGCCACACAGTAAATTCTATCTTGGTCCCAGGGGTATCAAGTATCTTCATTTAAACTGACCCTATCATCCACTGTGTACGTGTGTCTAGTTCGTGAGAAAAACAAAGGGTTGACTTCCGGTCTGTCGTAGCACGATTATTCAACTTTCAAGTGGAATGACTTTCGCTAGCTAAGGGGATAATTTATTTCCTTTGGCCGTGTGAATCCTGAGGCTAGCGAATACTGTGAAATCTAATACTAGAGAGAAAGACTTTATCATTATAAGAATGAAAAAGATATCTGAAGGGAATATGTTTTCAATCTAGCGATAGAGATTTTTAGAGGAATAAAATAATAGACAGAAGAAAAAGTCGGTGAGAAGTCGTTACACGACACCTCCAATGACCATGTTGTTAATACTGCAGAAGCTTATTAATTTGTCCCCATTCTCATTTACTGTTCCACTGCCGAATTTCCCCATTACTGCTTCGTTATAATTGTTGTGTGGTCCAACTTTCACGTTAAGGTCTCCCATTACTATAATAAGATCGTACCTGGGTGCAATTTCTATTTTCTTTTATACCTGTTGATAGAACTCGTCCTCGATCTCTTCATCGCTGTCGTTTGTTGGTGCATAGCATTGTAAAATTGTGGTGTTGGTGAATCTCTCTCTCTCTCTCAGTCTTGTTCTTATCAGCCTGTAGTTAATGTGGTTCCATTCCAGTAAAGACCTTTCCATTCCTTTCTTCGGCGATAATGGCAACACGTTCGCTGTGCTGACCATCCTCTCTACCAGAATAAAGTACTGTTTCCCCTGTAGCTGTTTTTATTCTCTCCGTCCCTGTCCATCTGCTCTCGCTTATAACCCAGGATATGTAATTTGTAGTTCCTCATCTCTGCTGTAATTTGTCTCAGCTTTCCTGCCTCATTCATACGAGGGACGGTCAAAAAGTAATGCCTCGTAATTTTTTATTTCATTCAATAGGCAAGAAAACAGATAAAATTCACATTGAAATGTAGCCCCAGGTCTGAACTTCAAAAATTTATTTCTCAATGTAGTCTCCGTTATTTGTTACAGTTTTTGTCCATCTTCTCACAAGGGCATGTATCCCCGCACGGTAAAAATGTGTGTCCGTTTTCCTAAACCACTGGCGTACGGCGCGTTTAAGGGTCTCGGTGTCCTCAAAGTGATGTCCGCGAAGATCTTCTTTCAGTGGTCCAAACAGATGGAAGTCAGAAGGTGCAAGATCGGGACTGTAAGGGGGATGTGGTAATAATGTCCAGCCAAATTATGCAATCGCATCAGTGGTGCGTTTAGCGGTGTGTGGCGTGGCATTATCGTGCAACAGTAGTGCAGTTCTCTGATCTTTTAATGGGTAAAGTAGTCGAAGACGACCTCTAAGCTTCTTCAAAGTTTCAATGTAACGGTCTGCATTCACCGTGTTTCCCTGCTCCAAGAAGTGGAGAAGAATCACACCCTTCTCATCCCAAAAAACGGAGGCCATAACTTTTCCTACAGATGGTGAACTTTTGAACTTCTTTCTAGTCGGCGATGTTCTGTGATGCCATTCCAATGACTGCCTCTTGGATTCTGGTTTAAAAAAATCAACCCAAGTCTCATCACCTGTCACAATATTCGATAAAAACTCTTCTCCTTCAGTTTCATAACGGTGCAGGAGGTTGATGGCAATGGTTTTCCTTGTTTCTTTATGTTTGTCTGTCAACATTCTGGGTACCCACCGTGCACAAACTTTTGAATAACCCAGGTCTTTAATGATGTTCTGGACACTGCCTTTACTAATGGACAACATTGAAGAAAGTTCATCCAGTGTTACCCGACGGTCACCACGAATGATGCCATCAATTCGATGATGGTCACCACGAATGATGCCATCAACTCGATGAATGATGTGTGGAGTCACTGTGGTAGACGGACGGCCTGTCCGCTTTGCGTCAGCCATTGAGGATTGACCTACTTTAGCTTAGTCACAGCGATGTACCCAACGTCGGCAAGCGCTAACATCCACTGTTGAATCTCCATAAACATTTTTCAATCGTTCGTTGATGCGAATTGGGGTCTCGCCTTCAGGAGTGAGGAATTCTATGACATAACGTTGTTTTAACCGAACGTCTTTGGCAGCCATTTTTAAACTGTTACAGTGGTGCCACCTGTTACTGAAACAGGTTGGTAATGCTATACAGTGCAGAAGCGTGTTTGTGGAATCCTGCTAAATTGACAAATTGCACACCGATGCAGTATTTACATACATAAAAAATAGGAGGCATTACTTTTTGACCTTCCCTCGTAGTTCTGACGTTCTAAAATCCAATTCTGGTTTAGTGTTTTGCGGTCAGGGCATCCGTTTTCATGCCAATCTCCCACTGACGCAGCTCTGGGGATTGTCAGAGTGCACAAGCTGCCATACCGCTACAAGGTATAGGTACCGTTGATAGCAGGCATGTAACCTAAAGGGACGTAATTTTGTAATGCATAGGGACGCAACTTGTCTAGAAAAGATAATCATACATTTAAAGTATTACGATTTTATTATTTAACATATTCCCCAATACTTGTGGAACAAAAAGTACAAATAAAATGTCGTTTGAATCGTTTATAGTACCTTTCAGCAGTTTATAGTTAGTAGGAATATATTATATTTTTTAAACAATAACTATGTATTCCCTGGAATCAAATCTAGGGCAGTAAATATGTAAGACACTGGTTCTTTTTAATGCATACTATGTTTAAAACTCCAAATAACATTTTTGACCGGCACATAGTGCTGCCTTTATGTCAGTGTAATATTTATTTACTGTTTAGAGGCCTCGTGTTTCCCTTCTTTATGTGCCTAAACTAAAGCGTGTGATATACATGTGATATACATGTATGACTAGTCCCCTTGTGAGCCCAACAGTGACCAAAAATCTCTACCATTTACTCCACCACATTATTACATGAGGTGACAAGAACTTCATATTATATTAAGTCACGTACTGAAATAAAAAGTCATCGAGGTAAACACAAAACTAACAATCTTCAACTCATATATTAGGTCTCAATGAAAGATTCTGCCGCATGGAGAATAATGAAACATGACAGAAGACTTGGGAGAACAACACGTTACTGTATGTTGGCTATCTTTTCGCCAATAAATAAGTAGAACAATTCGGTGTTACTGCGATGCATCCTAACACTAACAAAAAAATCGTGAACATTTTTTTATTTTGCATTTGCCATGTTTAACTTACTGGCGGTTGATCAGGGTCATACGAGGCTGTCAACTTCAATATATGAACATAATTGATTCATGAACCACCACAGCAAGCGTTGGTGACTGCTTCTTGCAGATTCACTCACGGGGAACCAAAAGCACATGCAGCCCCAGGCTCCAAGTGTAGCACGGTGTGGGTGGTGATATTAAGATGTACAGAAATACTATGTTAACCTCTTAATAAGGTTCTATGTATATATAAACATGTTTAAATTAGGCAAGGCTCATTTTCCGCTGTTAAACAACGTTTTTATTCATCAGCAACTGGGTTTGACAATGATTTATCCAATCCACTGGTTTAAACATTGACGCTCAGGGAGGGTTTAAAAATTACTGAAAAAAAAAAACGAATCGGTTCAAATGACAGCGGGAAGGTGCCTGACTAGTGTCAGGAAACCGATACTTAGCAGAGATATTTTTTTTTCTCAAAGTGTGTGGTACCAACTTGGTACGTGTCTGTGGATCAAGAACTTGTGGTCTACGCTAGATGCCTACCTTCGCCGTGTTGTGAAAATCTTTGCATTGACATTCGGTGCGGGTTACCCCTGCAGCAATTTCTGGGACGTGCACATCCCACAGAAGTCGACAATTGACGGAGAAGTCTCATTTCCTAATCCTTTTTATTTATTTAATATTGTGAAGCAATAATTCATTATTATTTGTTTTATGTATATAGAAATGGATAGTTGATTTAACTATTGAAGTGCACAAGTATGAATCAATTATTTTAAATATAAAGTACTGTTATATAAAGTAGGAAAAGGGATCACGTTACACGCCCATTGAAGCATATTGGGAATATGGTGTTAGGCCCATATTTTCTAGACCATCGGTAACACTAAGGGTGATGTGGTCAGCATCACGCCGGCCACCTTAACCTTCCCAGAGTTGTTCTGGTACCCAATTCATGAGGATGGATCGACCCCGGAGTCGTTTGTGGTCTAAAAAATCCCACCTCAACTGCGGATAGAACCATTAACCACCGAGCTAGGAAGCCAGTGCACTAACCACAGCGCTACCGCAGCACCAACAGATTGTAGTGTGTGAGTAAATGATCACCGAGCTAGGAAGCCAGTACACTAACCACTACACTACCGCAGCACCAACAGATTGTAGTGTGTGAGTAAATGACCACCGAGCTAGGAAGCCAGTACACTAACCACTACACTACCGCGGCACCAACAGATTGTAGTGTGTGAGTAAATGACCACCGAGCTAGGAAGCCAGTACACTAACCACTACACTACCGCGGCACCAACAGATTGTAGTGTGTGAGTAAATGACCACCGAGCTAGGAAGCCAGTACACTAACCACTACACTACCACGGCACCAACAGATTGTAGTGTGTGAGTAAATGACCACCGAGCTAGGAAGCCAGTGCACTAACCACTACACTACCGCGGCACCAACAGATTGTAGTGTGTGAGTAAATGACCACCGAGCTAGGAAGCCAGTACACTAACCACTACACTACCGCGGCACCAACAGATTGTAGTGTCTGAGTAAATGACCACCGAGCTAGGAAGCCAGTACACTAACCACTACACTACCGCGGCACCAACAGATTGTAGTGTGTGAGTAAATGACCACCGAGCTAGGAAGCCAGTGCACTAACCACTACGCCTACCGCGGCACCAACAGATTGTAGTGTGTGAGTAAATGACCACCGAGCTAGGAAGCCAGTACACTAACCACTACACTACCACGGCACCAACAGATTGTAGTGTGTGAGTAAATGACCACCGAGCTAGGAAGCCAGTACACTAACCACTACACTACCGCGGCACCAACAGATTGTAGTGTGTGAGTAAATGACCACCGAGCTAGGAAGCCAGTACACTAACCACTACACTACCGCGGCACCAACAGATTGTAGTGTCTGAGTAAATGACCACCGAGCTAGGAAGCCAGTACACTAACCACTACACTACCGCGGCACCAACAGATTGTAGTGTGTGAGTAAATGACCACCGAGCTAGGAAGCCAGTGCACTAACCACTACACTACCGCGGCACCAACAGATTGTAGTGTGTGAGTAAATGACCACCTCTGTATCGCCTGGAAGTAGTATTGTGTCTACCGGTCAAGGTGAATTAAGTATCTTACACGTGATCAATGACAGAAGTGTCTATGGCGACAGGAACTGAAGGAGGTAAGTACACGCTCATTAAAGAAGCAAAATCTGATTAAAAAGACAATGACAAATTATACAAATTCCAGTTTGTAATTTTTGTAAATACTTATCTGCAATGTTTACTAAATTTCTACTTTAAATATTAAGGTGTTCTGATATATTTTTATACATTGACAGTTGATTGATTTTTTGTTAATTCCAGTTAGCTACAGTTCTAAATTGTTGTTCGTGTGTGGAATTCAAAATTATTTAATATTTTTAATCGGTTGGGATAATAAACGAAATGTGTTTGACACCAACTATTAATAGAGACACCCTTGGAGCATAAGATGGGTCTAGCGAGACGGTGATTTACATCATAGCTCTCTTTGACAGTTACCAGCTATAATGTGCAGTTAACCACGTGACTTGTCCTGTACCATCCCTACCACTAGTTCACCAGCTCGCTTCTCCAGTTATGGGGGCTGTATTTTTTTGTTCTATATAACTTCCATCTCACCACACGAGTTAAAGTTTATAACAAGTAACTGATATTTCAGCTGAGATCATAATATTATAAGTCGTCTACGAATAAGTAGTTAACTATTGCGGATAAAAGTTGACTATTGTGGATGAAAGAAAATTATTGTGGATAAGAGTTAACTATTGTGGATAAAGGAAGGAACATCATGTATGAAAGAAGAGAATGTGACGTCACATTTTCCAACCCTCACCCCCTATCGTCACAGACTGTCACAAAATGTTGACCCCCCCCCTCCTTCCCCCATAAAGCATATGCTCCTTAGAGAGTGAAAAGGTGATGATGGTATCGACTAGTGAAATAATTGATATTCAATTACGTGATGGTGACGACTAGTGAAATAATTGATGTTCGATTACGTGATGGTGACGACTGGTAAAATAATTGATGTTCGATTACGCTGTTTCTTTTCTGTTGAAACAAAAATATGGGGGGGGGGGGGGGGGGGAAGGAGAATTTGTGACGTCACATAAAGGGTGATATTGTTGTTGTTATTGTTGTTTAACTAGGACGGCAGAGCTTCCCGCTCTTTAGCAGCCGATATCAAGTTGATGACTTGCATTTAAAGGATCGTCACATTTTGTACCAAGCTAGGAGGAAGAAGCAGGTGACATACTGTGCATTCCTCGTCAAAAAGCGGGCTCTCCAAATATGCAGAGTTATATATTGAACTCTGGTTCTGGGCTCTCTCAAGGTATTGTCATGTCCTACACAAAGCCACTTCTCAGCTCCGCCTGCCTATCATGGGTCCACAGTAAGATCCTCCTGCATGCAGGTAACCAGGTGAAAGCCAGACTTACGTCTGGGGCACAAGTAACTCCTCCAAGCTTAGTGTGCAATGCTGGGTTCTCAAAATGCTTCTCCACAAGGAGAATCCATAGAAGTGTGTGGATGGGATGATTTCAAGAATCAATGAAGGTGTAATTAGCCACATAGACAGAAGTTCACATTCACATCTGTATACTGTAGCATTGTGCATAGCTGGTGGTCATATAAGGATGACTCTGTAAGAATGACTCCAGATATGCCACCATGCATATAAGCGGGGGAGGGGGTGTAGGTTTTTGTGACGAATGTGACGTGCTGGGTTACAAAATTGGAAAAAACTACAGATCTCATATGTGGACCACCCGACATGCAATCTCAGGGTTAATACAGCTCAGGATTATCCTTTGTGCCGGTCAAAAATAAAGCGTATTAAGTTGGTATATATTAGCTATTAAAAGTGAAGAAGCAAATAAACATAATCTACACAGAAATAAAGTCTAGTGTATACTTTATACCTCTACACCTCACGGTAGAAGGGGAACGACTAAGTAAGTAAGTAAGTATACTTTAATTTTTTTTTTAAATGTTAACAATTATTTTTGTTTCATCTTTTAGATATAAGACAAATACAGTACATTTCGGAGTTCCGCTTTTCGGTCTTCCGCTAATACGGTGGTTTTCAATTATATATGTGATCATTGTGTTTGGCGCTAGTTAAGCTTCTCTCGGCGTTTCTGGCATGACGGAGAAAATGAAAAACTTCTGCACTAAACTTAATAATGCCAAAGAAGATGGAAACAAAATCAAAACTGAGGTCAGAGCAACATATGATGAAGATAAAAAAACCAGACATCAATATTAAGTCTAAAGAAAAGGTCACAATGATCTTCAGAGTCTGATACAGTTGAACCATACTACTCCTTGTCAAGAAGAGATCAAGTGGACAACTTTTAGACTGAGAACCTGCCATTGCTGACACAGGGAACAACGAGCAGGCAGATATACGTTTATTATGGGGAGGACAAGCAATTAGTGGATCGTGTCCTACATGAGAGGAGCAGAGTGGCTGGGAATGACAGTATGCCACGCAATTCATATTCCTAGCTTGGTACAAGATGTGACGATCCATTAAATGCAAGCCAACCTGGAGAAACTGGAGCTCATGACTTAAACTCAACACGTTTCAGCATGACAGAAAAGCCCCAGGATCTACAGTGTAGATAACACAAAGGAGTCTTCAACTTGTTATTGGCTGCTAAAGAGCGAGAGACTCAGCAGCCCTAGTTAAATAACAACAACCCCATAATACACAATACTATTTGAGTATAGAAATATTGTACCCAATACTATTTGAGTATAGAAATATTGTACTCAATACTATTTGAGTATAGAAATATTGTACCCAATACTATTTGAGTATAGAAATATTGTACCCAATACTATTTGAGTATAGAAATATTGTACCCAATACCCTCCACATTATAGAAACATTGTACCCCATACTCTAAAGTGTTTGGAAATATTGTACTCAATACACTCCGGATTATAGAATCATTGCACCTTGTACGCTCCAAGTTATAAAAATATAATACCCATTACGCTCCAGTTTATGAAAACATGGTACCCCCATACACTCTAGTAACTGATATTTCAGCTGAGATCAGGTCTCTTCTGAGGACATGGCCAACCCAACTCCAGCGTCTGCCAGCTATGATGGTGTGCATGTCGTCTTGCTTGCTCCGAGTAAGCAGATCTTGGTTGGTGATGGTATTAGGCCAACAGATTTTTGCTTGCTCCGCCATCATGTGTAACTATGCATCCTAGGTATGTGAAGGTGTCTGTCTGTTCCAGTTGTTGATTCCTTACTGTTATGGGCTCGGGATTGCTCACATTGAGTGTCATGACCTCTGTCTTGTTTAGATTGATGTTCAAATTAGATACATGAACCAAATTAGTTGTGATGAAATAATATAATAGGATACTTGGGTAGAGTAGTAGGATTGAAATGGTACGACAAGGTCACCAATGTGGAACTGATGACAAGAACCAATCAAGAGACAGTGTAACACGGGATGGGAAGAAGACGCTAGCGAGAGACTGGCCACCCACTGGCTAAACACGTTGACATTATAACCGTACAGTCCTTGTTCTTGAATCCCCAAGGTCAGAGAAGTAGAAGTAGACCTAAGAACAAATGGAGAAGAGAACTGGTGACAGATCAACAAAGATAAAGTAGATGTGGAAAACCTTGAGCGGATGTCACATGACAGGAGGACTTGGTATTTGTTTGTTGACGGGCTATGCTCGTTGGAGAGTTGAAGGGTGTTGATAGAACTGACATTTTGTTTGTTGACGGGCTATGCTCGTTGGAGAGTTGAAGGGTGTTGATAGAACTGACATTTTGTTTGCTGACGGGCTATGCTCGTTGGAGAGTTGAAGGGTGTTGATAGAACTGACATTTTGTTTGCTGACGGGCTATGCTCGTTGGAGAGTTGAAGAGTGTTGATAGAACTGACATTTTGTTCAACAACATTTAAAAAAAAAAACATGACCAGGTTAACGGTTAGGGATTGAGCGTTAGGATTTATGTAGTCTGTAACGTGACGCAGTATAAGCGAATTTGGCGACTTATCAGTCGTCAGTTTTTCAAAGAGATTTGAACGTACGTTTAAAACAGGTTCAACCACTGCTTCTTTTACGCTTTCGTTGTTCTCTATGTTTCAGAGCTATACACTGCGACTTAATATGTGAGTTAAGATTATTTTTGTGTTCGACTCACTGTCTTTTAATTCCTGTACAAGTCTCAATGTAATAAAAGCTCCTCTTACCTCGTCATATAATAATGTTTGGTGGAGGGGATGGTAGGGACCTAAGGTCATTGTCGGGCTCACTAGGGGTCTTGTCGTACACGTACACCACACCTTTAGTTTAGGCAGCACTACGTGCCTTTTTTTTTCAATCGTTATTCGCAATCCATTGGAGTTTATAAAACATGTTCATTTTACATATTTTCATAAAGAAATTTCAGTGAAAAGACAATTGCACAATGAACAGTTAAAAAAGAAAAAAAAACTTTCACTTCCTCGCACCCACCCATTTACAGAAAACTCTTTCTTGCAGGAAACAGGGAAGGAAATGGGGGGGGGGGGGATGGGGGGGGGAAATAATGACGGAAAAACTGAATAGAATAAACTTCCACTAAAATGTTTACAAGTGAAGATACAATTAAAAACCCTTCTTTCCCGTTTGCTTTCTAAGGTAACGCTGACTTTCACTTTCCGATTCCATTTTACTTCCTCAGTCGTGGGCGCCTTGCTTTGTACTGGATGAAAAACAATTCTCCTTTCATTCGTTGGGTGACAGATACATTTTTATTTATTTATATAAAAATTTATGTAAGGCAGTTACGCCGTTAAATATAGTTTCGTGTTCCACAAAGGCGTGGAACACAATAAACATTGAGACTTAAAATTTCTTTTCTTGTACTCTAAATATACATTGCCCATTTTTTGTTGTTGTAATCATTGTATACTAGAATTGCTTTGGCAGCTAGCGCCTTCAATAGATTATCTAACATTTGGAAATTACGATCATTGAATATACATACCAAGCTTCGTCTGTTTAATTCAAATGTTATCTCAGTGTTAACATACGGCTGTGAGAGTTGGAAATAAACAAAATCATTGGAGAACAAGCTGGAATATAATTTACTATGTAGATATATTTGTGACGGAGTGTCTGTCCCTGTCCTTTTGTGTGATCTCTCACACCTCCAGCTCTACAGCAGTATCATTTCCTTTCCTTCATTTTTCTCTGCGATCGCTTTTATTTAGCATTCCATTTTTTCCCTTCATACATCTTACTCTTTATGCTGAACATACATGGGGAACGTCTCTAACACGCCTCTCCCCTGTGGCAGTATTTGCTACGGGAGTAATTCTTATCTTATGGTGTCTCTTATCACAAAGACGTGTTAAGTTACGCCAGGTAATTTGACGGCCAGCGACAATATGTTATCGTATTATCTGTCTGACCATCTTTTAAAGCGACGGTGCTTGTTTATCCAAGCTTTTTATTTTTCCCCCTAAAGACATATGCATGGAAACATTGACAATAATAGTTTGAACATAAGAATAACAATGAAAATACATTATGCAGCTTGTGGTGGGTTTAGATGTTATGACTGTTGGTGTTGTTTTTAATTTGTAACTGAGTGAGGTCAAGCTGTGAAGGCCCCTGAGTCTAACAATTGATGGGGTGTGTTCTCAGGGAACCTTTCTGCTACCACCCTAAGATCTCACTCAGTTATATTTTTCACTTAGAATAAATGGTGACTACGTCTAAATGTCTAAGGTATGGTAAGTGTGGTGTGATGGTAACCCAATACACAAACACACACGAATATTAAATTCTATGATCAGCTCAACTAACACAGATCTCTTGATATCTCTGTCTGGATGGACGACGACATATTGTCGACCTAGTTTCTCACACTCATCAATGGTCTTGGGACGTCTTTCCTGCAAAAAAGCTGTTAGGTCGGCACTACATGCCGAAAGAACCTTATCTCTTAACATTAAATCAATTATCCCTTCATAAGTCTTAGGGACTTCAGCTAACTCAATCCAACGATTGAGGTAAAGTTTTATGGGGGAGATAAATTCTCCGAAGTCAACCTTTGATATAACTATAGGGTGAAGATTATGGAGCTATTATGAAGGCCAGGATTTTGTACAGGCCGCATTTGATATAACTATAGTAAGAAGATTATGGAGCTATTATGAAGGCCAGGATTTTGTACAGGCCGCATTTGATATAACTATAGTAAGAAGATTATGGAACTATTATGAAGGCCAGGATTTTGTACAGGCCGCATTTGATATAACTATAGTAAGAAGATTATGGAGCTATTATGAAGGCCAGGATTTTGTACAGGCCGCATTTGATATAACTATAGTAAGAAGATTATGGAGCTATTATAAAGGCCAGGATTTTGTACAGGCCGTATTTGATATTAACTGCAGTAAGATGATTATGGTAACACTTCATTCTCCTACGGCAGTATCTGCTATGGGACGACCTTGACCTTTATATATGTGCTCTTTAATAATTATAATCATAGTGTTACATACACACACATATATCTATACAATTAAAACACTTTGATTATAATTATTAAAGAGATTCAGAGGTAAACCAAAAAAATACACAGAGAAGATAACTAGATACAGAACTGAAAAAAAAATGAGGAATACGTGGATAGACCTTATGCGAAAGGCACCTGAAAGGAGAATCTGGCATGTGTTTGTTGAAGGCCTATGCTCCTTGGGGAGCTAACGGGTATTGAATTGATTAAATAATTATTAGAATGCTATCTTAAAATATTTCTGTATGTTTTAAAGTCAATGCATGTAATTATCTTCATTCATTCATAACCCTCCACTCCCAGAGGAGCGAAGGCCTTCAACAAACCCATGCCAAGTCCTCCTGTCACGTGCCACCATCTCAAGTTCTTTCCACGTTCTCCCCATCATTTTCACCTCTGTTTCCAGCTCTCTTCTCCATGTGCTTCTTGGTCTACCTCTGCCTCTCTTGCCCTGGGGGATCTAGAACAAGGACTGCCTTGTAATGATATCTACAGGTTTCCTCAGTGTGTGTCCTATCCATCGCCATGGTCTTCTTCTCATCTCTTGTTCCACTGGCACTTGTCTAGTTCTTGTCATCAGTTCCACGTTGGTAACCTTGTCATACCATTTTAATCCCACTATTCTACGCAAGCATTCATTTATGAAAGTCTGTAGCTTTTTGGTTGATGTCTTTGTTGTTCTCCATGTCTCAGAGCCATACAATAGGACTGACTTCACATTTGAGTTGAAGATTCTTATTTTCGTGTTGGATCCGATTTCTCTTGATCTCCATATATTTCCCAATGCAATGAAAGCTCCTTTTGCTTTTTGTATTCTTATTTTGATATCGCTGCCTGTCCCACCAACTTCGTCTATATTACTGCAAAGATATGTGTACGATTCTACATCTTGTATTGGTGTTTCTTCAAGTTCAACCCTGTTATCATTACCTGCGTTTATTCTCATTATTTTTGTCTTTTCCCTGTGTATTTTCAGACCCAATTGTTGTGACCTCTCATCGAGTGTTTTCAATTTGTCCTGCATCTGATTACGGTTATGGGACAGAAGAGCCAAGTCATCAGCAAAATCCAGATCATCCAACTGCTTAGTCAGATTCCACTGGATTCCATTTCTGTTGTGTGTTGTCGATGATCTCATAACCCAGTCTATTGCTAGTAAGAAAAGAAATGGAGACAAGAGGCATCCCTGTCGCACTCCTGTTCTTATCCCAAACGGTTCTGTAAGCTGTCCTTCGTGAAGAACTCTGCATGTCATGTCTTCATATGTTTTCTTTATTAAATGAATGATCTTCAGGGGAAATCCATAATGCCTCATCAATTTCCAAAGTGATTCTCTGTCTACACTGTTAAATGCCTTTTCGTAGTCCACAAATCCGATGTATAGTGGTGAATTCCATTCCAGACTTTGTTCAACTATTATTCTCAAAGTGGCTATCTGGTCTGTACATGATCTGTTTTGTCGAAAACCTGCTTGTTCATCTCTCAGTTTCTTGTCTATGGACTCTTTTTAATCTCTCAAGCATAATCCGGTTTAATACTTTTCTTGGCACTGATAGTAACATTATTCCTCTATAATTTGTGCACTCTTGTAAATTTCCCTTCTTAGGCAACTTAACTAAATATCTTTCCTTCCAAGTAATTATCTTACAAACCAATTAATTATATATATTTTTTAATTTTGTAACGTTGTGATTATAATTATTTACAATCGTGACCACCGGAGGACTTCATTTCTGCTATTCGTATTTCGTACGAATGTTTTCTTACTTGTAAACTCCGATACCAAGTACAAAATAAACGAAAATTTACATTAGGCCATCGGTGGAGCTAAAAGGGAACACTGTTTTTGTGTGTGTGTGTGACCTCCCCTTGTCAGCCTCCATCTTAGCCCCTCCAGCCAATGATTTTCTTTATTTTTTAAATTTAAATTGCAGACAGTAGTTTTGCAAAAGTGGCCGAGTTGTTCATCATGTACGTTCTAGCACTCTCTTATATGGGGCCGCTTTATTATGGTTAAATTTTCTTTTAAACAAAAACAAAAATTATACATGGTTCACTATTGGCTGTTTTTAGTATATGCACATAGTTGACTTGATATATAATGGTAATGTTCACCTTTAGCGTCACCGATGTCCTATTGTAACTTTTCGTTTACAATATTTATATCGACTTTTTAACCAAGATTTAACCCGGGAAACGTTATGAATTTTGCGTTTCTGTCGCTGCAGCGTACTCGTTTGTGCCGCGTACTTGTTGTTTCAGGACGTAGGTGTTTTCCCATGTTTTACGCAAGGAATTTTTTGCGACTCAGATTTTTCATATAGTGTTACCATGTAAGTGTCAGTTATTTCAAAGTTTTTAACAAATATAGTCATGTTATATATATTTAAAAAGGAAAATAAATGAGGATTCTGAATATGTTCAGTTTATAAATTTAAAAAATTTTTTATGAGTATAAAATAGTTGGAGACTGTGAAGACAAAATTTTTACAAAAAAAAACCAAAACAAAAACATATCAGAATTACCCACTCAAGATAGCAAATCAATCACTTATGTTATCCAAGATACAAATATTTGTAAACTACATTCATTTTGGAAATAAAATACATATGGTTCAAGTTTATACTCTAACTACTTTTCAATTGGCTTCAAGAAAAGGAAAAACACTCTTTTGTCACAAATTTTCTGCGGCACAGGTTTTTCATATAGTGTTACCATGTAAGTGTAAATTATTTCAAAGTTTTTAACAAATATAGTCATGTTATATATATTTAAAAAGGAAAATGAATGTGGATTCTGAATATGTTCAGTTTATAAATTAAAAATTTTTTTTTATGAGTATAAAATAGTTGGAAACTGTGAAGAAAAACATTTTACAAAAAAAAAAAAAAAACATATCAGAATTACCCACTCAAGATAGCAAATCAATCACTTATGTTATCCAAGATACAAATATTTGTAAACTACATTCATTTTGGAAATAAAATACATATGGGTTCAAGTTTATACTCTAACTACTTTTCAATTGGCTTCAAGAAAAGGAAAGACACTCTTTTGTCACAAATTTTCTGCGGCACAGGCTTTTCATATAGTGTTACCATGTAAGTGTAAATTATTTCAAAGTTTTTTAACAAATATAGTCATGTTATATATATTTAAAATGGAAAATGAATGTGGATTCTGAATATGTTCAGTTTATAAATTTAAAAAATTTTTTATGAGTATAAAATAGTTGGAGACTGTGAAGAAAAACATTTTACAAAAAAAGAAAAAAAAAACATATCAGAATTACCCACTCAAGATAGCAAATAAATCTTTTATGTTATCCAAGATACAAATATTTGTAAACTACATTCATTTTGGAAATAAAATACATATGGGTTCAAGTTTATACTCTAACTACTTTTCAATTGGCTTCAAGAAAAGGAAAGACACTCTTTTGTCACAAATTTTCTGCGGCACAGGTTTTTCATATAGTGTTAACATGTAAGTGTCAGTTATTTCAAAGTTTTTAACTGAATATAGTCATGTTATATATATTTAAAAAGGAAAATGAATGAGGATTGTGAAAATTTTCAGTTTTAAAATTTACAAAATTTTTATGAATATAAAGTAGTTAAAGATGAGACAGAAAAATAGTTTACTAAACAAAAAACAAAACAAACATATCAGACTTACCAATTGAAGACAGCTAATCCACCATCCAATATAGAAATCACTGTAAACTATATCCATTTTGGAAATAAACCACACATCAAGTTTATACTCTAACTACTTTCCATGTGTCATCCAGAAAATGAAATACACTCTACTGTCACAAATTTACAAATAATTGAAAAAGATCACAAAATGTGATATATATGCTGAACTGCTCTCACAAAGAACACTCATTACACCCCAACTTATATTTACAACTTAGCTTTAGTGTGCCATTTTAGGAAACATTCATCTATGTGCAGATGGGGGTGGCAAGTGCATCCGGCACAATAATAGTTTGTCCTTTTCCTTTCGTCAGGTGTACTGCAAACTTTACACCTATTGAACTTAGTGCTTCTTTGCATTATATGTTTTGCACCCTCCAGTCTTTCCAATGGGTTATCTGATAATTTACTTGGCCTTGGAGGATTTAGCTTTCCATCCTATAATCATCTCATCAATAGCTACGTCTTGGTTCGGAGTGTATGCCGCAACAAATTTAGAGCATAACATTTGAACGAAGGGCTCTATTTTATTTTTCCCTTCTGCAACAGGCTCACAGATATGCAACATAGTTTGCAATATAGACAAAAATCTGTCTCTCTTCATCATTTGGGAATAAAATGGAGTGTGAAACATAGGCTCTTGTAAGAAGAAATAATCTTTTATGCTTGGCCTTTTGTCGATACCCATTGCTTGATGCAGAGCAAAAAATTTTAGCAGCTCATAATCGCTTACTGGATTCCATCGATTATATCTTGATCTTTTCAGTGACGGTGTATGCTTCTGTACTTCAATTTCTGCAAAGCAGTTTATGCTTTTTAAAATTTCCTCCCTTACAGCTGATGATATAAGGCTTTCAAAACACTGGATCGGGGTAGATGATTCATTTAGGCCTAAATTTGCGGACACACCCACTGCTCTTCCGTCTTTAGGTTGAAATCTAAAGCTATTCGTTGTTAGTACACCCAAGTTTGCTTCATGCCATTCTATATTTCTGACACACTCCTGTTTTCGTCTTTCCCCTTCTTGTAAAACTAAATTAGGTCCTACTGGGTCTGATGTTGAAGAATCAAAGTTAGGTGATAGAGCCACGCTCACTCTTTCTAACATAATAGGCTACCTTCATTCTCTGAATCGACATCACTGAAAGACGAATTATTCATCGAATTAGCACTAAAATCACTACTGCTATAGCCGTCCTCATCTTCGCTGAAATTTTCTAGCAAACTAAGGGCCTGCTGAGCACTTAAACGAGCAGGTCGCTTTCGAGAAGATGAATTAGATGCCATCGAAAATATGTATCGAAAATAGGTAACACAAATTTCGTAACAAAAACACGAGGATGCAATCGTAATTCACTTGTATTTACTCGAAAGAGTAACGCTAGAACTCTCCCACGTTAGAAATAATAATAAAAATGGCTATACTTCCGCGTCCCAGTCATCGAAAACTTCTAACTGTGATGAAACGAAACAAAAACTTAGTTCAAACATGTCGACCAAGATTCGGGGTCTCCCGTCATCTGACGCTAGAAATATCGACCAAGAAAACTGGTCGATCGTCCTTTAAGAGTTAGGCCATCAATGGCGCTAAAAGTGAACACTGCCTTTTTTGCGTGTGACCTCCCCTTGTCAGCCTCCATCTTAGCCCCTCCAGCCAATGATTTTCTTTATTTTTTAAATTTCAATTGCAGACAGTAGTTTTGCAAAAGTGGCCGAGTTGTTCATCATGTACGTTCTAGCACTCTCTTATATGGGGCCGCTTTATTATGGTTAAATTTTCTTTTAAACAAAAACAAAAATTATACATGGTTCACTATTGGCTGTTTTTAGTATATGCACATAGTTGACTTGATATATAATGGTAATGTTCACCTTTAGCGTCACCGATGGCCTATTGTAACTTTTTGTTTACTTTGCTTAAGCAAACATTCGTACAATATCCATATCGACTTTTTAACCAAGATTTAACCCGGGAAACGTTATGAATTTTGCGTTTCTGTCGCTGCAGCGTACTTGTTTGTGCCGCGTACTTGTTGTTTAGTTATATCCAACAAATTTTTCGCACAGCACTAAAGTTGAATATTTTGCAATACCATAAATTAGTAAGTACAGTATCATAAGATTAGCTAAATTCATGCTGATAAGCATTAATTTCTACAATACTTGAATCTATCAGCTGAAGTTAAAACTGTCACTCTTATTGTACAGATGTGCACAGCGCAGCAGCAGTGACAGTTACGATAACTTCCATTCAATTATGCAGTGTCCTGAGATTAATTTTGATGACATTCCGTCGTCAGTTAGTGAATTTTTCACCCCAGAAGAGTTTGCTGCTAACACTGATTATGAAAGGCAGCACTTAAGTAATCTGCGACAAAACTTTGAGGCCCTTCGTCGTGCCGGTAAGTATAAACAAAGTAGCCTAAATATTTAGCATCCCTTTCATTCAAAGCTTCCCTAAAAGTGTGATCTATTAGTGCATGGAAATAACAAATTACTGAGCTGTTGAGGTTGTCCGCATATTTTTGAATCCTAATTATAACCCTTCAGAGGTTAAACGAGATATTTATTTTTTTCATTAAATAAAAAAATATAAAAAAATTGGCATTTTACAAAAAAAAAAGTACTGCTTGTAACAAAAATGGAATGAAATGTCAAAGCCACATTGGCTGATTTGATATGTTGTTTTTTATTAATTTCCTTTCCATAACGTACACATCTTCTCAGTGAATATAATCATCATCATCACCATTATCATCAGCTCCTTCCTCTCACTATGATGCATGAACTCCACCTATGCAGATGGGTCAGTTGAGGAACCCTACGTCAGAGCACGTGTTGTTGCATCACTGGTTTCTGTTACAATTTCTCATTGAATGTGATGATAGTTTCTATGTATCTAACGGAGTATTTAGTTACACAATTTGTAAAATCATATTTTCCTATTTTAAATAGTCCTAAGTATTTTTTTTTTGTGTGTTCATTTTTTGCTAGCGGTATTCACTCTTAGTGTTGTATTTAAAAATAAAAAAACAAGAGAACAGATTTAAACAGAAGCATCATTTAGCATGGTTGACCTCCAAGTCAGTTCAACTAAAGTGAGTGTCTGCTTTTGCTGAGTTTATAACGTAACGTAACAATGAGGTATTTCAAGAGTTTTTATAAATACATGAAGGGAGGCATCAAAGAAGAGTTGGCAACTCAAAAAGCAGCAGCTGGGAGACTTTCTCAGGCTATAAATCGAGGATTCCTCAGCAAGAGAGAAGTTGGTAAGAAAATGAAGATGAATGTATACCGCTCCACCTATGTCCCACTCTTGATGTATGGATGCGAGTCATGGGCAATGACTACAACCCACAAAAGCCAGATCGAGACCTCAGAAATGAGGTATTTGAGGAAGGTAGTTGAAGTAACAAGAAGAGGCATTGTCTGCAACCAGATGATACGTCAAGGCCTAAAATGCCACTCCCTGCAGACCCAAGTAGAACAGTCCCAACTACGATGGTTTGTCCATGTCTGCAGTATGGGAGAAGATCGGCTACCACGACAAGCATGGACAACTAAGAGCCAGGGATCTAGACCTCCAGGACGACCCAGAGTCTGCTGGGAGGACAACATTAGACAATCTTTGAAGGACCGAGGACTCGAATGGAACCAGGCCAGGAGGAAGACAGCCGATAGGATAGTCTGGCGCTCTCTCTTCCAAACCTCTACACCTCACGGTAGAAGGGGAATGACTAAGTAAGTTAGTATGTAAATACATGTTAACATACAATTTACAGTTTCTTTTCAGTATAAGGCTAACATATGTATGATGTAATCTTGAACATATAAATTTAGAACATATATTTTTGGTGGCCCTAGTACTTGAATGTGTTTAAAGCACTATTTTCTGGATTGTAGGTCTACAAGTTAGTCCACCCAAATTCATGCTTAGAAACACATCAGAGAAAGAGAGGAACAAATTGATAAATCCTCCATTTTTAGAATCATCTGATGGGTCTGATTCAGAATGGACTCCAGCTCTAGAGAAAGCCATTAAACCTCGAAGTAAGTACAATTCCTTTTATCCTTATTGTGGAATTTGTCTGTGACCATCAGTGAGAACATAATGTTTATGTTTTATTTCACATTTCTTTAATTAATGAATTTCCATAAAACATTTTGTCTGATGTATCTTTTTCATAGTTTTCTTGAAGCATTTGAAGTTTGTTGATTAAATTAAATTATATTTAATTTCACTCTTCTGATACATAATTTCTGGTAGGCTAATTGTTGTATTCTAAGGTCGGTTCATTGATTCGCTTAATGTAAGTTCTGTCCATAGCTTCTCTCATTGTGTTCTCTTGATCTGTTCTGTGTGTGTGTTTTTTGTGTGTGTGTGGGTCTCTCTCTGTTTATTTAACCTTGGGAGTTTCAGAATTAAGGAGGCTCTGGAGGTAAAGGATAGCCTACTGTTGCAGGCTCATTGAGGCTTATTTGGAATATGGTTTTAGGCCCATATTTTCTTGATAAAACAGCACACTAGGGGTAATGTGGTCAGCATTATGCCAGCCACCTTTAATCTTCCCAGAGTTGCTCTGGTAACAAATTCATGAGGCTAGGCCAAAACAAGCGCTGCCTTTATTATACTTGTACCAATTTAATCTAGTCAATTTTCTTGTCTTCACTTAGTCAACAGGAGGAAAAGATCATTCATTCCCCCCAACAAAATTTGTCCAGGAAACAATGTGGAAGGGACACAAAATACATCAGTACCATCAAAACAAAAGAAACAGGTAATGCAGTATGTAATAAATGTGTCTCGTACAACAATAATTAGTGGAAAAAGTGAAATGTACATAACAAAAATAATAATCAATTCATCTATTTTGGAGGAATACAACTAATATTACTATAAACACTACATATAGAAGTGCCAGTATCAAATGTAATTAACTGGTAATTTTTGTGCAGATGAGCTAAACAAATTATATGCTAAAATAGTTTATCACTATTTGATAGATTATAATTGGATCATAATAAGTTCAGTATCATGTATTTGAATTCCAAAATTCAGTTTTTTTTTCTTAATTAATGAAGGAAAAACTATCTTGTTCAACATCTAATGCAGTGTTTCTTAATTTGTGGTCCATGAACCTCTTGGTCTATATATTTCTCTTTGAAATACTCATTAATTTTGAACTGGCAAGTCTAGATCTTCAGATATTATAATAAATAAACACATCACCTCTGGTAAAGATTTCCATAACTGACAGAATAACATGGTGTTTTTTTCTGACACCGATTACTAAGGTTAATATTATAAAACAGTGAAAATTAATGCAGAGATAATAGTTTGCATGAAGTTATTTCACACAAAATTATTGCAGTCCTGTGGGTATCAAGAATGCATGTATAATTATTTAATTAACAATTTTTAAGCATGAAATCAGCTGGAATTTACCATCACAGGTAAGGCAGTTTAACCTCACATAAAACAATATTTATTACCTTGGGGTTAGAGCTTAGGTTAGGGAACTCTTAAATTGTATTACAACCTTTGCTGGTGTTTATAAAACGAGGTATCTAAACAAATTGGATATTGTAAGCAAAATGAATGCATGCATAGCATAGCAACACCAGACAGTGAAACAAGCAAAGACATCAACAACAGAGTGAATAAAGCAAGAACAGCCTTTGCAAGTCTAAATAACATCTGGAGCTCCTGTCAGTACAGCACAAACACCAAATTAAGATTAAATGAGAGCTGTGTACTTTCTGTGCTTCTTTATGGTGTGGAATGCTGGAGAGTAACAGAGAAGCAAATGTCGAAATTGTCCTCTTTCCGAATCTTTTAGCTGAATACCATCACCAACAAAGAACTGCTTATTCAGAGCAACCAAGAGGACATGCACACCATCATAGGTGGCAGCCATCATAGGTGGCAGTCACTGGAGTTGTTTTGGCCACGTCCTCAGAAGAGACCCTGATGCCATCACATGAACAGCTATGCTATGGACCCTGGAAGGAAAGCGAAAGAGGCCAATCAAAAACAACTTGGCAGAAAACTGTGGAGGCCAAGATGCAAAGAATGAACCAGAGCTGGGGCACAGCGCAAAGGATAGCCACCGACCGAGCAAAGTGGAAGCAGTTTGATGCTGCCCTATATGCTTGATAGTCACTGACTGCTTTGACAACTCTGCATCTAAGGATCAAAGAAGAAGAAGCAAAATTAATAACCAAATGCTGGTAAAAAAATCAGTTTTATCACTACCTTTTCACTTCTATCATGAACACTTGAGATGATGGCACATGACAGGAGGACTTGGCATGTGTTTGTTGAAGGCCTATGCTCCTTTGGGAGTGGAGGGTTATGAATGAATGAATGAACTGTTTGGAATTAAGTGCTGATGTCACAGTCTCAAATGATGTAGCAGCTACATCATGCATCAGTATCACAACTCTAGATATTCTAGAAAAATCAGTGTTAATCAACTGATCTTCCACTCTGACCGAAGCAGCCATGTACTACAAACTTTGACATAATGTAGAACATGGAAAAGTCTAACAACACTTACTACACAGTCAGCAATAACGTAAACTTAACTCCACTCAGTACTACTTGAAACATAGTAAACATACCTTCCTATGGCACATTGGTTACTGACATCCATACACCAAACTGTATATATACTACTGGACAAAAGTTAAGGACCACCAAGAAAAACTCCACTATGGACCAGATAAATGCAACCAGGTGTAAACAATTTATTACAAAATAAAGTTGATTCATCCGTGGTAAAGATCAGACAAGTTTTTTTAATAATGTGTGACTTACTAACAAAAAGAAATTCAACTCACTTTTTCACCTTTTGAACGAGTGGAGCGTGTTGCTAAAACCACGAGTTTTTGCAGCAACAATATCAATTTTCATGTGTGGGTTAAAGTGACCCAGTTTTTTGGACATTTAAAAAATGAATTCTGTGTGCACTAGGTTATTTTTTTTTAAATGTCCAAACTCTGGGTCACTTTAACCCGCACGTGAAAATTGCCATTGTTGCTGCAAAAACTCGTGGTTTTTGCAAAACGCCCCACTAGTTCAAAAGGTGAAAAAGTGAGTTGAATTTCTTTTTGTTGGTAAGTCACACATTATTTAAAAAAACTTGACTGATCTTTTCCACAGATGAATCAACTTTATTTTGTAATAAATTGTTTACACCTGGTGCATTTAATTGGTCCATAGTGGAGTTTTTCATCTTCTTCTTCTTCCGTCCTTAGCCACCGACCGTCAAAGCAGTCAGTGGCCATTACGCCTAGTGGCGTCTTAGGGCAACGGCAGACAGGTTTTCTTTGCCATTGTTTCCCATCACGCCTATTGGCGTCTTTAGGGCAACGGCAAATCAATCCATTTGCTGTTGTTTCCGTAATCGAAGTGACTGGCAAACGGGTGATCAGCCCGTTGGTGGAGTTTTTCATGGTGGTCCTTAACTTTTGTCCAGTAGCATATATATATATATATATATATATATATATATATATATATAAATATATATATATATATATATATATATATATATATAAGCAATTATTTACTGTGATTATGCAATGTAAACTATTACTTTTTTTCCTCGCATATTTGTTATATTACTGCACAGTCTATCATTAAAAATAATGTTGAATATGACAGAATTGACGTGAATCGTGTCCCCATTGCAAAAGGTGGAAATAGCTTCCATTCACCCATGAATCTGAGAGGTATGCTGGCACTAGCATAACTACTAGCTGGTTTTCCAAAGCCCAATAGGTGGAAAGATTGACACCAGACTGAATGAGATACAAACCAGCTGTCCTGCCAATCAAGGGCTTATGAAAACTAATCTTCCAAAAACTCCTGATGACATTGAATGCAGTGGGTGACAGGTCTAACAAAACAGTGCAGCTTAACTTGTCAGAATAAAATGTATATATTTAAAACTTAATACAGATGTTTCAGCCAAAGTCAGCTTTTTATGAATATTTATATTAATTGAATTTATTCCACCTTAAATGTTGAGGAAAGCTAAAGGTGTTTGCAGTTTTTTTCGAATTGTAGGAACATATTTTTTGCTTGATAACTTTTATTTTTAAAACTACTGTCATACAGAGAAAAAAGCAAGCAGACCCAAATTATGAGGAAGAGGAAGTTCATGTGTACCCATTTAGGAAGAAGAGAATGACCAGTTACGTGTCCCTTGCTGTTCCTGATGATGATGAATTTCTATGTAAGTTTACCATTTTTCTTGCAACATTAAGTATTCTGGATGAGAACGTATTCTCATTTTAACAGTATATACCTGTCAAGTTGTTTTAAAATACAATGTACGTTTTTTTAATGCTTTTAGCAGTTTACGCCTGTACAATGGTCGTTGTACGGTTATCTGTCATCACAACACTTGCGACCACCCCTAGATGTCATTTTAAAAAAAAAGCTAAGCATTTGATATTGTGCTTATAACTTGGTTAAATATTGCTGTTGTTTTGATTTGTTGCATTTCTTATCGTCTCTTGATTAATCTTTCCAGTTATATCTTGCCTTTCTATACATTTCCAATAAATTAATGTCCGATAAAATGATATTTTATGTTCATAACTAAAAAAAAAAACACGTTTACATAGGCCTAAGCTTTTCTGTTTCTACAGTCAATCCAGCTAAAATTGATCATGTTCTTAGATGTCATACAAATAAACCACCAATGTTGATAGGGTTAGGATTACGGTTGGGTTTAGGATTTATAAACCTAACCCTTATCCACTTTCACTGCGTTTCTGAATTCTTTTGTTAAGGCTGTGTCAAACAATTGGCCCACCGTGCTTAATTTCAACCATAAGTCCATACAGTGCTTTATATCAGCAGTCGAACTTTAAATAATTATTTTGTAAATTAGTGTTAGGTTTCCTTGCCCCATGATCGTTAGGCCTTTTTGAAATGTTGCAATTCGTTCCGCACAGAATATGAGTCTCTTAAAAATAACTCTAAGAGACTCGTATTCTGTGCAGAATGAATTGCAAGGTTCTTTTGGAGATTATCTTGAAGTAATTCATCCATCACATAACGGTTAGCCTAATTCAAAGACATGAAATCTCGTAAATAGAGTCAGATGTCATGGTAGTAGCCACAGTATGTTATGCAAGATTTGAATTCCTTAATTGAAGATCTAGCATAATAAATACAACTTTTTCATTGAAATAATGATAGGGCTTTGCATTCTCAGAGCATATCAATTTACAACTTCTAAGATATTTTTCTGCCATCACCGGTGTCAATACCTTGTCGAGGGGTGGCGGCTTGCATACCCTGATTACCCCCAGAGATATGCTAGCGGGAATTTTACTCCTGGAAGGTTCTACCAAGCTGGACAGGTTTGCGCGGGCAGGGGTCAGACTAAAGCAGACATCCTGGTCCTCCAGGTTGGGGGTTTTAGCATAGGGCTGACACCCCTGTCTATGTAAAATACAATGAAGTTATGGAAACAACAACAAATGAACAAACTTTGCTGCGGGATGGACATCTGGAGTCTGAGGCTCGTATGACTGTCAGTGGTGAAAGCCAAAAGGAAGCCACTGACATGAAAATGGATGTCCTGACCACAAAATATGATACAAGAATATTATTTTGGAATGTCAGGACAATGAACGAGACGGGTAAACTAAAACAGGTCACGGCAGAAATGAGAAACTATAGGTTACACATTCTAGGGATAAGCGAGAGCAGATGGACAGTGGCAGAAAAAGTTAAAACAGCAACAGGAGAAACAGTACTTTACTCTGGAAGAGAGGATGGACAGCACAATGAAGGCGTAGCCATTATTCTACAGAAAAGAATAGAAAGGACATTACTGGAATGGAAACCCATCAACAACAGACTGATAAGATTAAGATTGAGAGGGAGATTCACCAATCCTACAATAATACAATGCTACACACCAACGAATGATAGCGATGAAGAGGTCAAGGATGAATCCTATCAACAACTGCAGAAAGAAATGGAAGACACACCAAGATATGATCTTATTATAGTAATGAAAGACCTAAATGCGAAAGTTGGTTCACACAATACATATAATGAAAGAGTAATGGGGAAATGCGGCAGCAGAACAGCAAACGAAAATGGGGATAAATTAATAAGTTTCTGTAGCATTAACAACCTGGTCATTGGAGGAACACTTTTCCCACATAAAGAAATTCACAAATTAACATGGGAATAACCAAATGGTCAGGACAGAAACCAGATAGACCACATCATAATTAATGGTAGATGGAGACATGCATTACAAGATGTGAAGGTAATGTGATGGGGCCGTAAAGACACCCCAGCTTCCCCCTTCATGTTCAGGGCATATTTATTGCCCATGTATTTTTGGTCAGCCCACGTGACTGTCAGGGTCAGCCCACGTGACTGTCAGCCCACGTGACGGCGCGAGCAAGCATTGCTGGGATGTGAAAAGTCTGACAAAGAAGAAGATTGATGACTAGGCCCTAATAAAGCCTAAGAATTAATTGCGGTGTATAGTTGTGTGTTATATTTGGTAGTCGTGTGTTATATTTAATAGCGGTAGGTTATATTTGTGTTTCCAGGCCTAATGGAGCAATAAAGGTGAGTGTTATTTACGGGGTGCAATTACTACGCGCCGCGCAGTAAAGTTGAGTGATTAGCCTAGAGCTTATATAAAGAGAAAGCGGGCATCGAACGGGCCTAAAAACACACTATATACCCCAATATAACCGTTTGTAACCCTTCAATGGGTTTTGGTTGAACAGGTTATTACAGCAATCTAGTAGACAAAAACAACAACAACAATGGGCCTATTTTGCAAAAGCCGCCCAGAGAGAAACGAAGTTAGACACCAGAGTCAATCTGTAGATGCCTTGAGCACATAAGCAATCGAGCACTTGCCGGGTGTTTGTTTGGTGTTATGTTCGTTGGTTTATTTGTTTAATGTTTGCTTCAGTGTGCTCTTAGTCACTGAATGGGTTGTAAAAATAAATACAGCCCCTGTCTCAGAATCAAGAGTTTTATTGTTGTTCGGGTCAGTGCGAGTGTGAAAAGAGAGTGATCAAATAACCACATCATCATCATCATCATTTCGCCCACCCTATCACAGTAAGAAGAGGTGCAAATGTGGGAAGTGATCACCATTTAGTAGTAGCGAAACTGAAAGTGAAACTAGGAAGGGCTGGACCAACTGTAACTACACAGAAAAGGTTTCACATCAGCAAATTGAAGGATCCCCTTACCAGAAAAGCTTTTGCGGCTGACATAAAGAAATGATATCAATTTGTCAAAAGTCAGGAAAAGACATTGACTGATGATATAGACCAGAAATTCAACACCATTTCAACAATATATAAGGAAAGCAGCAAATCATGCTTGGGATTCCAGGAAAGGAAGAAGCAAGACTGGATAACACCAGAAACATTAAACACCATAACGATGAGAAAGGAAATGAAAAGAAAGAAGACTGAAGCAAAGTCCCCCAGGTTAAAGCAACTATATAGCAAACAGTACAGTCAGCTGGACAAGGAAGTTAAACGCCAATCACGAGCCAACAAAAGGATATTCCTAGATGATCTTGCAAGACAGGCAGAAGAGGCAGCACTGAGAAATGAACAAAGCACAGTAGCCTATACAAAATAACTAAATTCATAAGTGGAAAACGAGGTGCAAACAATATTACATTAGTAAGAGATAAGCAAGGAAATCTCATCACGACAGCAGAGGGACAGGAAACAAGATGGTCAGAGCTTTTCAGAGAAACTCTGAACAAGGAACCACCAGAGAATTGAATGTTCCTGAGGCTGAAAACGATCTAGATGTTAACACAGACATTCCACAAAAAGAAGAAATCATCACAGCAATCAAAGGGTTAAAGAATGGAAAAGCGCCTGGCCATGATAACTTAAATGCAGAGCTATTTAAGACAGACCCTGAGCTAGCAGCAGAACTATTAGAACCGCTATTTGCACAAGTCTGGAAAACGGGGACAACATTAACAGAGTGGAACAAAGGAATCATTGTCAAATTGCCCAAGAAGGGAAATCTTGCAGACTGTAATAATTGGAGAGGAATCACTCTTCTCTCAGTTCTCAGCAAAATACTGGGCAGGATAATTATACAGAGAATTTCAAAAGCAGTAGACCACAAACTGAGGAAAGAACAAGCAGGATTTAGAAAGAACAGAAGATGTGTAGATCATATATTTACTCTCAGGAACATTATATAGCAGTATTCAGAATGGCAAAGACAACTGTACATTAATTTTGTTGATTTTAAAAAGGCTTTTGACAGTATACATAGGGACAGTTTATCAAAAATACTAAGGGCTTATAGAATTCCAAGCTGCATAGTATCAATCATGAAAAGCCTCTATGCCAACTTTACGTGTAGTGTTGGGCAGAGCAACCTAACCTTTGAGGTGAAGACAGGAGTACGACAGGGATGCCCCTTATCAACCACTCTATTTTTAACAGTCATAGACTGGGTGATGCGCCAGACAACAGAGGGCAGTCCAAGAGGAATAAGATGGAATACATTTTCTACATTGGAAGATCTGGAATATGCAGATGACATTGCTCTGCTAACACATTCACATCAACACATCCAGGAAAAAACAGATAGACTTAATAAGAATAGCCAGCAGATGGGCTTGAACATCAATTTAAAGAAGTCAGAGGTCGTGATGCTCAATGTGAGCAACCCTGAGCCCATATCAGTAAGTAATTAGCAACTGGAACAGACAGACACCTTCACATACCTAGGATGCATCGTAACACCAGACGGCGGGGCAAGCAAAGACATCAACAACAGAATGAACAAAGCAAGAACAGCCTTTTTTACCCTAAACAACATCTGGAAGTCCTCTCAATACAGCACAAGCACAAAATTAAGATTATATCAGAGCTGTGTGCTTTCTGTGCTTCTCTATGGTGCAGAAAGCTGGAGAGTTGCAGAGAAGGAAACGTCATAATTGTCCTCTTTTCACGCAACATGCCTAAGTCAAATTCACAAAATCTTTTGGCCGAATACCATCACCAACCAAGATCTGCTTACTCGGAGCAAACAAGGGGACATGCACATGATCATAGCTGGCAGACGCTGGAACTGGGTTGGCCATGTCCTCAGAAGAGACCCTGATGCCATCACAAGAACAGCTATGCTATGGACCCCTGAAGGAAAATGAAAGCGAGGTCGACCAAAAACAACTTGGTGGAGGACTGTGGAGGCTGAGATGCAAAGAATGAACCAGAGTTGGGGCACTGTATGAAGGATGGCCACCAACCAAGCAAAGTGGAATAAATTTGTTTTTGCCCTACAAGATGCCATTAGGCATGATGTCACCTGACTGCTTTGACGATCGGTGGCTAATGATCAAAGAAGAAGATATTTTTGCTTCTAAATATAGCAGTGTGTATCTTCATTCTTATTTCATTATTATATAAAGGGGGCCTATGTATATCATCACCACAATTATAGTTATGCGACATATAGTTATGTCGCAATCTGACATCTGTTATAAAGTCATTGATTTTCTGGTGCATTTTAGAAAACTAACACAAACATCACCATGTTACGAATGCTCTGATAACTTTAAGGGATACAAAACACATTGTAACTGTCTTTTTTCTCTTGTTGATGTGATCACTGGCCCAAGACAGTATACATGTTGTTAGATGTGTAGTGCGAGCGTATGATGAATTGAGTGTGGGTGCGAATGAAGACGCGAATGTGTTTAGGCTCGTATAGATGTAGATCCTGCAACCCATACTCTCACATGCAGTAATCAAGGATGCTTTGACACTGCAGGCATGTTTCAAGACATTTATTGACGGGAACACACATAATATCAACAGGAACAGTCAGTGTAACAAGGTCATGCTGACCTGACATCGATAGGTATACATTTGGCATTCAAAAAGGTAAACATCAGAATAGACGTGCATGGTCAATAGCAAAGTTCTTCAATAATGACAGTTCGTAGCGTCGCCCTTGGCGTCTCTGACTAAACGCGTCAGATGCCTTAGTCACTTGGACACATAGGTGCAACTTGGCACTCCCCGCCAATTGCACATATCAGGCTGTAGTATAACAGCCGAAAGCACAGGCCTCGTTCTGACGTCGGCCGTGTACTTCTGTTAAATAGGTTATCATCAACCCTGCAGTAATACTTATTGTAGATATGAACTCCGCCAATCTGCGGCTCCCACAATATATCTTCGTCACTGGATTTCTGGACAATATAAGACTAACAGTCTTGGATGGCTACCTCGAGCACAAATATATAAGTTCTGAAATGGCGGATCAGTGAGCTGCTGTTCACCCTAGGTAATCCTTTACATGTTCTGCCACCGAAAAGCGTAATAATGCATAAAGGTCGGTATTACCTGGAAAATGAATCCTCAGAACTAAACAAGGAATTCTGTCGTCATCCCGACGCACAGAGATTCACTGGGGAAAACTGCCATAGCAGTTACTTCGAAGATTCTCCCCGAAAAACAATGGACTCTTGGTCCCTTCAGAAAAACAGGACCTCCCGGCTTCCCGGAAGTATATCTCACTCCCGCTTAAAAAACCTTCCCATAGGCCTACGCCGAACTGTCAACCTCTGACCCTAAAGGTCAAACACAATGAATGAATAAACAAGGGAAGACAACCCCTAATCAACCTGACATCGCAGGTAAAGACACAATTATTCTTATGATACAAACATAAGCAAATAACTTGACAGATGACTCCGTCGAAAATGACAGCAACATTACTACCACCCCCCTGTAAAAAAAAAAAATGCAATTTTTTTTTTTTTAATATGTTCATGAGCAAGATAGCACCAGTATCACTTCTGTGCTCATGCAAACAATGAACCTAATATCAGGTACAATAGAAGAGGGTACAAATCATCTCCCAACATAGGAGAAAATATTTCCTTTAAGCCAAACAAACTAAGGGATACCATTCAAGAAACCTAAGTTGCTGGCAATACCAATCATATATCAAACATTACTAAATAATATAACCATAGCAATATACAAATGTCAATGCTATTTTAGCAACATATCACTGATGGATGGACAAAATGAAATTTGTTAAATTATCTAAACATCATCCAAATACATTTGTATTACAACATATTATGATATTAAGGACAGACCTAAGTCTGAAAATATATCAGGAAAAACTAGGACACAAGATTTAACTGGAATCATGTGGGCATCTAGACAATATGTCCGCCATCACATTATCCGAACCACGGATAGCTCGCACCGTGAAATGGAAAGGCTGAAGAGCAATAGCATAACGAGTAGATCTCGAGCTCTTCAAATCCTTACTTTGCATAGCCGTAAGAGCTTTTTGGTCGGTTTCCATAAAGAAATGCGCGCCCAGAAGGAACCTTTGTAGCTTAAGAATGGACCAAACCATAGCCAACAATTCACGGTCCAAAACCGAGTAATTCCTTTCTGCCGCATTCAGCTTCCTAGAAATATACATTACAGGATGCAGAGTTCCTGAATATTCCTGCATTAGTGCCGCTCCAATGCCAGTGGAAGAGGCATCACTACGAAGGACAAAAGTCTTATCAATCGTCGGTAGTCTTAAGATAGGATGAGATGAGAACAAATTCTTAACCTGATCCAATGAAGATTGGCATTCTTGGGACCAACGCACCATATTAGGAGAACCTTTTTTCAATAACGTTGAAAGTGGTGCCATAATGGAGGACAGATTCTCAATGAATCTTCCATAGAATTGTATCAATCCCAAGAGACTACGCACTTGCTTTTTTGTCTTCGGAACCGAGATATTTAATATCTTTGAAATGTTTTGGTCCTCTGTCTTCAACAGACCATGACCAACTCGATGACCTAGGAAGGAAATTTCACTAAACCCAACAAAAGCTTTAGAGGGTTTAGCAGTCAAACTATGCTCACGTAGAGTAGATAGCAATTCCTTTAGACCCACATAGTGTTCTTCCCAAGTATCGCTGAAAAGACAGATGTCGTCTAAATATGCAATGACATCTGCACGATCTGATAGAATTCGTCGCATCATGCGTACGAAAGTCGCTGGGGCGTTCATAAGCCCGAAAGGCATAAAATTCCATTGAAACAGACCCCTAGGTGTCGAAAAAGCAGTGAGAGGTTTGGCGTGTTCCGTCAGTGGGACTTGCCAATAACCTTTCGACAAGTCTAGTTTAGTAAAGAATTTAGCTTTAGAAAGTCTAATAAGTAGATCATCTAATAACGGCATAGGTTCAGCATCGAACTTCGTAACTTGATTTAATTTGCGATAATCAACGCAAAGACGTATGTTATTGTCTTTCTTTCGAACAATAACTATTGACGAAGAATAAGCTGAAGTGGATGGTTCAATTATTTGTAGTTGAATCATTTCATCCAATTCTTTCTCGACTTGTGCTTGAAAATGAATAGGTATTGGGTATGGTCTTACTCTGATCGGATTACGATCAGTAAGTATGATGTCATGTTCTATGACATCTGTGTGTCCAGGAATGTCGGTAAGGACATCCTGATATGATTGTAACGTAGAGGATACTTGACGTTGTTCCTCAAAAGACAAGTTGGAAGAGACTGTAACGTCTCTCCACGATTCCGTTGAAGTAAGTGGAATCGTAGGAAGAGGTAAGTTCACGTCAGAAAAAATAGTTTCCTCATCCTGTATAACAGACAGGGATGAGATGTGACCATGTTGGACTGGAGAGTCGTCCGTCGCCTGGAAAATAGGCTGTAAATAGTCTGGACGTTCAATAAACTCTGTTAGCATATTTATATGGAAGGTTTTATGCCTTCCATCCACATCGACAATATAGTCGACATCAGAAATTTTCGAGACTATAGTGTATGGACCCTTCCAAGAAATGAGAAGTCTATTCTCTCTTGAGGGCAGTAAGACATATGCTTTGTCTCCAGGACAAAGTTGACGTAGGCGTCTTTTCTTATTAGCAAATCGCCTAGCTTTTTCTTTCGCAAATTCGGAAGATGAAGTTGCTAACCTGCACGATTCGATAATCTTTTCTCTAAGAGCTATAACATATTCATATGACGATTGTGTATCATCGTCAATATTATCGGAAGTTATCAAATCGTGTAACAAGGACATCGGCCCGCGCGGTTGCGCGCCAAAGACAAGTTCGAAAGGAGAAAACCCTGTATGCTCGTTGGGAACCTCTCTATAGGCAAAGAGGACTGCAGGTAAAACCCTGTCCCAATCTTCAGGATGATCCTCCGTTATCTTGCCAAGTAAGTTCTTTAGTGTCCTGTTAAGACGTTCTACCAATCCATTGGACATTGGATGATAAATACTACTGAGAGACCTTTTAATGTCTAGCGTAGCCATTACCTGAGACATAACGTCCGAAATTAACTGAGTGCCGTGATCCGACAGTATTTCTCCGGGGAATCCCAGACGAGAAAATACGAGCCAAAGAGCATCAGCGATATCGACAGTTGATATGCTCTTCAGAGGAATAGCCTCTGGCCAACGCGTGCACATGTCCACGCAAGTGAGGATAAATTGGTGTCCTCTGGCTGACTTAATTTTGAACGGACCAATGATGTCTATAGCCATTTTCTGAAACGGCCGAATCGGAATATCTGCAGCCTGAATAGGAGCAGCATGTCTCGGACCCCTAGACTTGACCTCTTGACAAATTTTGCAAGATCGGCAATAAATTCGGATGTCTTTATTCACGAATGGCCAAAAAAAAGACGCAAGGACTCTAGTTTTAGTTCTGGAAAAACCCATGTGTCCAGCACACTGAGAATCGTGTGCATGCCGAAGAATTAAGGCTCTCATACACTTAGGCACAAGAATTTGCGAATGCATAGACTTGTCCGAGTGTTGTACCATTCGTACCAATATACCATTCTTCATAGTAATATACGATTTGTGATTCGTATTTTGATTGGGATCCCCTTTCTTTGCAAGAAGGAAGTATTTCTTCAAAGAAGGATCCTCTTCTTGACGTTTAACAAACGAGTCATGGGAAATCACCAAGTGCTCGTCTTGGCTATCAACTTCATTACTATTATCAGATGAAGTTGGGGGATTAAGAGCTTGAGCTCTTGTCACCACTGCATTGACCGTTTGAATGTTTTTTTTCTTCCCAACTAGCAATTTGTTGCGGGGTGCATTCCTTAACCCCATGAATACGACCGATTATAAGATCCGCAATAGGATTAGGAAGAAGACATGCATGGACATCTCCTGTGAAGAAAGGAGTGTCAATCCTAATAATAGCAGTAGGATAACTTTCCATAGTACCACCAAATGTAACACATTTGATTGTTTTTCCAGTGGCACAGCAAGGATCTATCAGAGACTCCTTAACCCCGACGGTAGTACATCCCGAATCGAAAAGTACTGAGACTAGCCTATCATTTATTAGACCTTTATC
Organism: Oreohelix idahoensis; assembly: GCA_024509875.1. Classification (NCBI taxonomy): domain Eukaryota; kingdom Metazoa; phylum Mollusca; class Gastropoda; order Stylommatophora; family Oreohelicidae; genus Oreohelix; species Oreohelix idahoensis. The sequence continues at coordinate 74,805 of JAMPIV010015176.1, forward strand.
TAAGATGAGAGATCCTCTCCCATCATGCGCAACTGTAGCAGGTAGAGCAGGAAGAGGGTGACCACAACTTAGCGTAGATACAGTTGATGAGTCAAACAATGTTAAGCATTGGGGGCATTCAGTTGCTCTCCCAAAATCGAAAGCACAACCAGTGATAGCCCTAGAGTTACCACTATCATTTACTGTATTACAGGCTCCATCAAACTCTTGTTGCGCAGAGTTTGCCTGTTGGTAAGGTCTTTTCTTGTTAAACCTAGGTCTACCTCGATTATCATTTCCCCTGTAATTATTTCGACTATCATTTCCCCTGTAATTGTTATCATATTTCCCCCTATTGTAATCTATCATTCCGGTTTGAATCCCGGTTTCTAAATTCACCATCGTCATAATCTTGACGTCGAGAATGATTACCTCGAAAATTTGAATAATTATTATTTGGATAGCCTTTGCGAAAGTGTCTCAAATTATTACCACTAAAATTACGAGAACTACCATCTTGTCTCCACTGCATAGACGAAGAACCATCATGTGTTGGATTATTCCGCTTCTGAGTGTAATTTTGATTACTTCCCCTATTCCAATTTTGTTGAGCACCCTGAAATTTTTTTTTTGAAATTAGGGCCATATGGTGTTGCCGAAGCAGCTGGCAACCCTTCTTTCACTTTAGAATTGCTAACTGTAGCATGGGGATGTGCTGTGGCATACTGACAACAGTATTCCTCCATTTCTTTTAAGTTTTTAGGCTTACGCTCATGAAGGAATGCAAGAAAAGAATCATTAACAGATGACAAAACCTTATCTCGCAATAATAAGTCCATTAGACCTTCATATGTTTTCTCAATCTGAGACAACTCAACCCATCGTGTAAATGTACGACGTATCTTTGTAACAAAATCAGAGAAATCTACTCCATTTTCTGGCAACATTGTCCTAAAACGAAGACGATAGTCTTCTTGTTTTAGTTGATATTTTTTTAGTAATGCTGCCCTGACAACATCATAATTAGTCCTCTCATGTTCGTCTATTGTCATAAGAGTAGTCACTGTGTCACCTGTAAAAAATGGCATCAGTTGTTCAACATATTTTTCCTTTTTTATGTTATGCGTATCGCACAAAAATTGGAATCTATCTAGATAATCTGCTACGTCATCCTTTAAAGGATTGAAATGAGGCAATTTAATCCTACTAACAAACTCCCTTGTCGTACTCGAAGTTGTTTGCTGAGCACCCGTACTCGCCAATTTCAATTTCTCTAACTCCAAAGTTGCGAGTTTTTCATCAAGTTCCATCTTCTGTTTTCTTTCCTCATGTTCCATTTTTCTGATTTCAGCCTCAGCTTTCCTCTCCTCTGCAGCAGCTTGAGCTTTCCTCTCCTCTGCAGCAGCTTCTTTGTCTAATCTCTTCTGTTCCGCTTCTTTGTCTAATCTCTTTTGTTCAGCTTCAAATCTCCTTTCCTCCACCTGCATCTGCAATTTCTTTTGTTCAGCAGCAATATTAGCTTCTCTGTCTAGCCTTTTTTGTTCCGCCGCAGCTTCTCTTTCTAATCTTTTCTCTTCAGCCTGAGCTTTTTTCTCTTCTGCAGCTAATGCTTTGTCATACTGAGCAACAACCCATTGTTCTAACTGTTGACCAGTCTTATCAAGGGCTCTCCCTTGTGTAATAAAGTAGTCCAATGTAGACATCTTGTCTACTGAGATCAGTAACTTGAAAAAAAAATTAAATAAATTACCTTATCCCACTTCAATGGGAGACAAGTCTGAAATGCTAGACTTGTATACTCACTTCACTTTCTTTCACACTCTTAGTCTTGTTTATAATGTACCCAAAAAATCACCTGAGTACCTGTGGAAAAAAAAATTCCCTTTATATCCCACTCAATATGGGCACAAGTCTTTTTTATAAAGAACTTGAATATGTATTTCACCTTGTCTCAATCTTTGTAGATAACAAGTCTTTTATCAAAGAACTTGTATAAATATCTTATATAATATTATTTAACAAACTCTATATGAAGAGTCTACCTTATCAATAATATCAAAACATGACCAAGTATGTGTATGTAGACTGTGCATGACAGTAATGTAGTACAACCAAAAAAAAAAAATACAAAGACAAAGATACAAAACAATACAAATGGCAACACTGTTTTAACCAAAAATGTGTAGAGAAATACACAAGAAAGGAGAGACCTACAGAATACAAACAAAACAAATCGACAATCAAAACTGAAAAACAGACAAAAATATTACAAAAACAACGTTAAGTACAATTACATCACAGCTAACATCAATAGCGACCAATTGTCACTAGCAAATTTCCAAATTAAGAAAATTTGCACCTACAGAACGCTTACAGTAAGCCTCGATCAAGTGGCATATTTACCGTAAGACCCACCAACCGAAAAACCCGCAGAAAAATACACAAAAACAGCAGAAGTAACATAATATAGCAATCAATTTCAATGTGTTGCAGAACAAGTTCAGTCACAGCTGAAACTAAAATAAATTCCTTGCTCCTTGCGAACACAGAAACGAAATGTCAAACGCGCACTGAACGTCAAATCCACTGTAACATAAAGTGGTATTCACGAACCAAAGTTACTATGACCTTCTCAAATTAGGGCTTGCACATTGAATGTTTACCATTTCCACGTACTGTTTACAAACACTTGACCTCCAACAATGTAGCTTGAATGCTCTGACCTAGAAAAGTCTGTTGTTGAATGAAACGTGTAACAACCAGCAGTACTGTTTACAATAGGAACCCGCCTTCTATGCAGTTATGGTCCACGTAGCAAATGCCTAGTAGTTAACTTCAGTACATGTCTTGTTATGGTTTATCTAGCATTATAATATAAATGCTCGTACTGTTTATTTGGGTCAACCGTTGATGACCTATATCTGTCCTGTTGTAGCCAAAACTTGCAAGTGTAGAATTAGCGCTGTGTGTTACGGCTGTCCCGTGTGTAGCTTAGACCCACAGATCAGAAGTGTAATGTGTACTTGTCCTTCTTGTCACTTTCTCGCCAAAACTGGAGACATCATACATGTAACAGCCAACCAGGAATGTAAATTTCTGGATCCATAAATGTCAACAATAATGTCAAATGCTCGCTCTGTTCTTTTTAAACCCACAGGTCTGGTCCATCAGAAATGTAAGTTTCTAGGCCACATTGGCGACAAGAAATGTATCATAAGAGCCCACGTAACTGGTCCACCAGAAATGTAACTGTCTTTTTTCTCTTGTTGATGTGATCACTGGCCCAAGACAGTATACATGTTGTTAGATGTGTAGTGCGAGCGTATGATGAATTGAGTGTGGGTGCGAATGAAGACGCGAATGTGTTTAGGCTCGTATAGATGTAGATCCTGCAACCCATACTCTCACATGCAGTAATCAAGGATGCTTTGACACTGCAGGCATGTTTCAAGACATTTATTGACGGGAACACACATAATATCAACAGGAACAGTCAGTGTAACAAGGTCATGCTGACCTGACATCGATAGGTATACATTTGGCATTCAAAAAGGTAAACATCAGAATAGACGTGCATGGTCAATAGCAAAGTTCTTCAATAATGACAGTTCGTAGCGTCGCCCTTGGCGTCTCTGACTAAACGCGTCAGATGCCTTAGTCACTTGGACACATAGGTGCAACTTGGCACTCCCCGCCAATTGCACATATCAGGCTGTAGTATAACAGCCGAAAGCACAGGCCTCGTTCTGACGTCGGCCGTGTACTTCTGTTAAATAGGTTATCATCAACCCTGCAGTAATACTTATTGTAGATATGAACTCCGCCAATCTGCGGCTCCCACAATATATCTTCGTCACTGGATTTCTGGACAATATAAGACTAACAGTCTTGGATGGCTACCTCGAGCACAAATATATAAGTTCTGAAATGGCGGATCAGTGAGCTGCTGTTCACCCTAGGTAATCCTTTACATGTTCTGCCACCGAAAAGCGTAATAATGCATAAAGGTCGGTATTACCTGGAAAATGAATCCTCAGAACTAAACAAGGAATTCTGTCGTCATCCCGACGCACAGAGATTCACTGGGGAAAACTGCCATAGCAGTTACTTCGAAGATTCTCCCCGAAAAACAATGGACTCTTGGTCCCTTCAGAAAAACAGGACCTCCCGGCTTCCCGGAAGTATATCTCACTCCCGCTTAAAAAACCTTCCCATAGGCCCACGCCGAACTGTCAACCTCTGACCCTAAAGGTCAAACACAATGAATGAATAAACAAGGGAAGACAACCCCTAATCAACCTGACATCGCAGGTAAAGACACAATTATTCTTATGATACAAACATAAGCAAATAACTTGACAGATGACTCCGTCGAAAATGACAGCAACACACATTTTAATTTTGTTTTTTTCCACACAAAAATTTAAATGCACCTTATTGTCAAGGCAGTCTTATTGTATGGTTCTGAAAAATAGAAGACAACAAAAAATAACAAGAATTAAAGACATTCATACATGAATGATTGAGAATATAAGGATTGAAATCACCAATGGTAGTACTGATGGAACTGAGCAGACAAATACAAATAAAACAATATGTGAAAAAAATGATTCTGGCATTGGATAGGACACACAGCACTGAGGAGACCATCTGATAACGTTACAAGGCAGTCATTGTTCCAGAATCCCCAGAGCATGTAAAATAAAAAGAGACTTAACACCATATGAAGAAGGGACATAAAGATGGGTGTGAAAAGCATACGTAAGACATGGTAAGACATTGAACAGATGGCACATTATAGAGAGGCATGTGAATTTGTTGAAGGTCTATTATCCACATGGTGGTGATAGGTCATGAATCAATGACTGACATACCATCTTAAATGTTGATAATTCAAGACAGTAGATAGCAGTAAGTATAGATTTCCTGAACATGTTATAATACTGTATGCCATCAGTAATCACAGTTTATTCATTTATGAAGATTGTGAGGAATGTAACTTGGAATATGATGGGGATTGTCTTGTGCATGGACCTCTCTTCTGTGTCGATGATGCTGAGGTAAAGTATTCCTGCAGTGATAACTTTTATCACCTTTCATAAAAACATTTGAATATCCAGCAATTAATTCTTTATTGATTTATCATTGTCTGTGAAAACAAATCTTTAGACATTTTGTGAAGACCTTTCAACCAAAATTACAAGACTTAACAAATGAAAAATAGTATATTATATGGGTTTCTTTTCATTAGCACTTGCAAATCAAGTTGATAAATGTCAATAAGAAGTTAGACAACAAATAACTCTGAATATAAAATTAGTTGAAATGGCTTCGGGGTACAGATCATAAAATCCTGTAACTGGTGTGTTCAGAAAATGTAAGACCAGCACGGAAATATGGAATCCCTTCCTGAGCAACTGCTTCAAAAACCATCTTGTACAGAACAGTAAGAATCCACAACTAGACTGAAGGATCATTACTGGATCACTGATATCAACCACAATAAGTGAAATTATATATGTGAAATATTATTATTATTATAAGGGAAATTAATAAAATAATAAAACTACAGTCTATGAATGACAGAAGAGAGTACAGACTATTACAACAAGCAGACATATTTAATAGCCTCACAAACCCCCCTTTGAATGGCAGACTGAAAAGATATAGCCAGCGCAGACTGCAGAGAAGCTGTTTTGCACAAAAAGTGAAAGAAATTTCCTATTATACCAGAACTTTTACAGACAAAGGCACAGCCAGCAAAAATAGGCAGTGCCTTCTCACCTTGGAGAGAAAAATTCCTAGAGTTGGTTGTCAACATCCCAGAAGGATGCAGAAAAGAAGCATCTAGCTATTGAATATATAAAAAATTTACTGAACTGCAGAATGCACCAATATATTTACAAACAGATAAACAACAAGAACTATTAAAAATTAAGGAGACATCTACACAACATTTAGAAATGGACAGGAAATCTATATTTTAGTGGCTATTTTTAAGCTGGGGCAGAAGCTCTAAAACAAATGCAATAACCCACATATATGGAGGAGCTGGATGCCGAACGAACATTAGAGGAACTCAGCAAGGCCATTGATAGCTTGGCCTCTGGCAAAGCACCAGGCAGTGATGGGATTCCTCCTGATTTAATCAAATGCTGTAAGAGCACGCTATTACATCCGCTGCATAGGATGCTGTGCCAGTGCTGGGAAGAGACAACTATTCCTCAAGACATGCGAGATGCCAAGATTGTAACACTGTATAAAAATAAAGGAGACAGAAGTGATTGCAATAACTACAGAGGCATCTCTCTTCTTAGTATTGTTGGTAAGGTTTTTGCCAAAGTCATCTTAATGCGACTACACAAGTTAGCTGAGCGCATATATCCAGAGTCACAGTGTGGATTCCGAGCTGGCAGATCAACAACAGACATGATCTTCTCTCTCCGCCAGCTTCAGGAAAAATCAAGAGAGCAGAAAAGACCATTATATATCGCCTTTATAGACCTCACAAAAGCATTCGACCTGGTTAGTAGGGATGGACTCTTTAAAATCCTCCTGAAAATAGGCTGCCCTTCTAAAATGCCGGAAATGATAAAGTCATTCCATGACGGCATGAAGGGAACAGTCCAATATGCTGGAAGCACGTCACAGCCCTTTGATATACGAAGTGGCGTTAAACAAGGCTGTGTTCTGGCTCCGACCCTCTTCGGAATCTTTTTTGCCTTACTCTTGAAACATGCATTCAGAGATGCAACTGAAGGAATATGCCTTCACACTAGGTCAGATGGCCGTCTGTTTAATCTTTCAAGGCTGAAGGCAAAAACAAAAATCAGAAGGGTTACTATAAGAGACTTGTTGTTCGCTGATGATGCTGCAGTCGTCACTCAAAGCCAACAGGAGCTTCAGAGCTTGATGAATCGCTTCACTAAAGCATGCAAGGACTTTGGCCTCACAATAAGTCTAAAGAAAACAAATGTGCTGAGTCAGGATGTGGGTGCTGCACCAGTTATCACTATCGATAACTATGAATTGGCAGTGGTGCACCACTTCACATACCTAGGGTCTACCATCAATGACAAACTCTCACTGGATACAGAAATCGACAGCCGCATTGGCAAAGCTGCAGCTAACCTTTGCCCGCCTCACATCGCGTGTTTGGGGAAACTCTAAACTCACAATGAAGACCAAAGCTGCGGTATATAATGCCTGCGTCACCAGCACACTCCTATATGGCAGCGAGACCTGGACGACCTATGCTAAGCAAGAAAGAAGGCTCAATACCTTCCATTTGCGGTGTCTACGCCGCATCCTTGGCATCTCGTGGAAAGATAAAGTGACAAATGTCGAGGTGTTGTCACGTGCTGGCCTTCAAAGTATGTATACGCTTCTTAGACAGCGCAGACTTCGCTGGCTTGGCCATGTTCGCCGCATGGATGATGGTCGCATCCCAAAAGATATCTTCTACGGACAATTAGCAGAGGGCAAGAGAACAGTTGGGCGACCACAGCTGAGGTTCAAAGATGTGTGCAAGAGAGATATGAGGGCACTGGACATGGATCCAGCAACATGGGAGGATAAGGCTGCCGATCGCACTAAGTGGCGATGCTATTTACAGCGCCACCTCAGATTGGGCGAAGAGAGGCTCACACAAGAAGCAGAGGTGAGGAGAAAACGTCGAAAGGAGCACCAGGAAAATAAGCAGCTGAGGGCTGTCACCTCAGGGGTGCATTCCCATAGTCAGTTATGACTGAAGGGGCTATTATTATTATAACCCACATAGAAAATGCTAGTGTTCCATCCAGTTGTTAGTGAGGTCTGAATGGGAGAGCAAAGAAGAACAGTAACACTGTAACCTATCAAGCATGTCACAGAAAGTTACTAAGGAGGACTGGCATGTGCCTGACCAGCCCATCCTGTAGAAACTTTAAGCCAAAAAAACTTTGACAAATACATTATTATATTTTGATCCTGGATGTAAGATTTTGAATACTATTATCAGCATTAGGACATTTATTTTTCTATGCATTTGTTTGCTCACCATGTTGCTGTGTTTTGTTTCACTGTGTATTCTGTATTTTATTCTAACTGTGATGTAGAATTAAGTGTTATGCACACTGGAGTTTGGTATATGTTTAACTTCTATTTGTAGTATATCTCTTGCAAGATCATTAGAAAAAAAATCTACAGCTTGGAAGCACCAGCTATAAATTAAACAGAGTGACAGTTCAGTTGATTAGTTTGTTTTACTGCCCACTGCAGGATATATAGAAATGAACACACAGACAGACTTGCCAAGGAAGTAGGAATACAATTCATACAGAGGAAACTACATCATATGAAGAGAGAGATGTAAACAATTATCAAAATTAGCTTCAAAGAAAAATGGCATCAAGAACACTCAGAATCAGATGTAATAGATAATTTATTACATCTTGCCCATTAACAATTTTTAGACTGAGAACCTGTTACTACTGACTCAAATACCATCTGTATCACAAAATAAAAGCCAGACAGGCAAAAAATGTATCCATATGAGCAAGACAAGCAAACAATTGAACATGTCTTCCTCTAAGAATGTCGACTCCACAATAGGAGCAGAATGACAGCATAGCTCCAGCAACCACATTTATGGACAAACTGTATGACAATATTAACGCTGTCTAGTTGCTGAGAGTCTCTGAAGAGACAAAGAAAGAATAAGTTGACTGAGCCCTGGATCATGTCGTACAAGGTAGCTAACATGAGGTTGTGCCTGGTGTTGGTAATCTTGTCATGTAAAACTAATTGCCACAGAAACATCAGCTACAATAGCATGTGAATGTTTGGTGCAGGCTTCCTGTAATGGGATCAGCTACAAGAGCATGTGAATGTTTGGTGCAGGCTTCCTGTAATGGGATCAGCTACAAGAGCATGTGAATGTTTGGTGCAGGTTTCCTGTAATGGGATCAGCTACAAGAGCATGTGAATGTTTGGTGCAGGTTTCCTGTAATGGGATCAGCTACAAGAGCATGTGAATGTTTGGTGCAGGTTTCCTGTAATGGGATCAGCTACAAGAGCATGTGAATGTTTGGTACAGGCTTCCTGTAATGGGATCAGCTACAAGAGCATGTGAATGTTTGGTACAGGCTTCCTGTGATGGGATCAGCTACAAGAGGATGTGAATGTTTGGTGCAGGCTTCCTGTAATGGGATCAGCTACAAGAGCATTTGAATGCTTGGTGCAGGCTTCCTGTGATGGTATCAGCTGTAGTGGTGGCTCCGTAAAGAGAGCAACAGAAAATGATGATGATGGTGTATGACAGTGAGAGATGCCTGAAACTGAATGAAGATGAAGAATAACTTGTGGTTTGACATAATATCTTGACAAAATGGTTATTATTTTTTGTTGCTATAAGCTACTGTTTGTCAACATCATCTTTATTATACCATGGAACCCTGAATAGCTTGTTAATGTTATCATGGATTCATAGGAAATATATACATATGTTGCCTCCTATGAAGAAGCATCTCGTGTATATACAAATATTACTTTCCATGAGGAATCCAACAATGGCAGACTTAGCAAGTACTCTTAATCCTAAAGTAAAATTGGAGTATACCTCTTCATTCCATTCAGTGGCAGATGTGAAACATTTTTTTTTAATTGAACTTTTTTTTTACTCAAGTCTAGCTTTCAAAGCTTTTGATTTGATAAAGTTCATGCTTTCTATAGCTTCACAAGAACATTTTCAAGGTACATTGTCATGTTCTAGACCACCTATCCTCTCTATTTATAACACAGGGGCTTCATAAGACCTCTGACATCCTGTCCTTAACAGTACCAAATTAAACCATGATTTTTCCCATCTCTTGACTGTATGATGGTAAAAAAGGGTAAAGGATCCTGTTACACACCTATTGAGGCATATTGGGAATATGGTGTTAGGCCCATATTTTCTTAACCATACATTAAGGGTGATGTGGGCAGCATTTCACCAGATCTCCTGACTGTGCTGATCAGTTAAAATACTCACACACTCAATCCACAGGATTCCTTTTTCTTTTAAAGGAGTCTGCAATATCAAAAAATATTCTTAACCCTAGGAATGTATTTCTACAGACCAGTAGAAGAGCATTTTCTCCCCAGCTGTGTTTTTAATTAGCTGCACACAGAAGCTAAAAGATGTGGCAGTTACCCTCTATTTCTCATCTCCATGCAAACAAAAATATATAATATCACAATGAATATAGAATCTCATTCATTGCTGGATTCATTTAAATAATGTTTGATTAAAAAAAAGAAAGAAAAAAACCAAACCATTAACACAGGTTTTCTTCATGGAGACTAACTGCCATTGTGGCTGCATTTAAAGGAGCTAGGAAGGGAATCTCATTCATCAAAATCTATTGTTTAGATATTTACCTTCAACTATTATTTCTGCAAAATTCAGTATCTCTCATTATGTATTTTTGAATCTGAAAGGTACCAATAACTTGTCCAAATGACTGTGCTGAGTACAGCAAAGGAACTTTGCCAGAGGGCCTGGTGATCAAGAAATCCAAGATACCAAAGGCAGGACTGGGTGTGTTTGCTATAAAAGACTTCCCTGCTCGAACCAGATTTGGACCTTACAGAGGAAAGAAGGAAATAAATGAGGAAATTGCTCATGAGTCAGGTTATAGTTGGCAGGTGATGAATTATTACTGATATAATTAGCTGTAAGATCAATAAATATGGTCAAAAACCCCGTTTTCTAACGTATCAATGAATTTTGCACTTTAAACAATCTCTAGGTATGAAAGTTTTGACTAGGATTTTAAATATGGCCTAAAAATTATGCCGTGTTACTCAATTAGTTGTAGTTGATACTGAAGTTGAACATAAACTGTGAAATCTTGATGCATATATTTCTTGTAATTACTACATGAAATTAATGTTATTTGGTTTGGGCAACTAGTGCAACAACAGAAAACTGATATAATCAAATAAGGCATAAACTGGAACATACAACTTATTTTAACAGGTCAATTTTTTTGTACCATCCTATAATTTTTCTTATAATTCAATCAAAATTTTTTTTTTTAATCTATCTGTATAAAGCTCACTATAATCTTTGTGGTTATTTTCCCCATTAACTTTACTTAACACATTAACTACCGCAAGCCGCTGTCAGCGGCTCACAAAATAATCACATTTGGACCGCAATCCGCTCAGAGGGCCAATCTAATTTTAGTAATAAAACGAATGAAAAATGTACTGAAACACTCTGATCTGGTTTGAGATTTTAAAATGCCACCGGAAAACAAATTCCCAAAGCATGGTTGTTGTAGAACACTAAAAAAATTGATATTATGTTCATATTTTTCAGCGTTTTGGGTTAGTTACCAAATCGTGTAAAACTGTTTACCGTGGCAACTAGTGATAGGACTACAAAAAATGCGTGTACATCTCGTCTGGCAACTAGTGATAGGACTACAAAAAATGCGTGTACATCTCGTCTAATGGCTGAATAGGATAGAAACGTGTTTCAGCAATTGACTGATAGATCTAGCGACAAGGACAAGAGTGAAAATGGTGTGCACATTGATTGAAATTGTGATTTTGATAGAGATGGGGCGCAAGCAGTTATAATTGTGAAAATATTGCAAGTCCTCGGCCATCGAAGGGCCGTTAAATAGCAACAACCTCTATTAGAGTTACAACCAGTGTTTATTGTAATAGTACATTCATTTATCTTTTAAATGACGTGTAATTCATAAAAATCTGTAAACAATTACTTCTTCTTCTTCCTCGTTCGTCCTGAAAAGGACGTTGGTTGTGTTGTGTCTGTTTACGCCGGAGCTGCGATATCTGCACCTTTCGGCCGACACATCCGACTTCAGCATGGCATTTTTTGGGGACCGGGTTTGCCTTCCCTCTTTGATCCCTACTCTCTCAGCCAGACTGCAGTGATGCAGACTGTTTCCAGGACCACAACGGGGAGGTGGAGTTGGGTCTTGGTCAGCTCTGGTTCGCTGACCCTGATGCAAGCAGTCAAGCTATGGGTCGCTGACTGCATTCTCTATTGCTGCGTCTTTGGGTCCCGTAAACAATTACGAAAACTACAGCTTACTTTGTGCAAACACCTACAGGATGAAAATGGGAAAAAAATTTAATTCGGCCACAGTGTGTTTTTCGATTTGGTAGTTAATGTGTTAATATTTACTTATAAATGTTGTAATCTCCCCTTTGTCCTACAGCTTTTCTGTTTAACATACACCTTCAGTTTGGTCATGTCAGACCCTCATGTCCTGATGCACACCTTCAGTTTGGTCATGTCAGACCCTCATGTCCTGATCCACACCTTCAGTTTGGTCATGTCAGACCCTCATGTCCTGATCCACACCTTCAGTTTGGTCATGTCAGACCCTCATGTCCTGATCCACACCTTCAGTTTGGTCATGTCAGACCCTCATGTCCTGATCCACACCTTCAGTTTGGTCATGTCAGACCCTCATGTCCTGATCCATTCATTCAAATTCTTGCCATGTCTTCATTCTTTTTGTCTGTTGTCAGCTCTCATCAGCATGCATTTTTAGTTTTATCCTTAATTTAGAATGAGTGGAGAGGGGAAGAAGGTATTATATTCAGATAATGGAAATCTGACTTTATTTTGTTGAATTAGTACACCATACTTTATATTAATAATTTTAAAAAGTTTCATGATAGTCCACATTACGTTGAGTTATTTGTTGTACTGTTGAAAGGGCTGTGACTGACAGGCAACATGCAGCGTATTTTATAAGAGGTGTTGGGCACAGAACTTCAGTTGCTGGCGCGCAGTGGCTAGCCTCATCAGCTTCGCGCAGGTGCGTCAGTGTCTGTCCTTAGTCGTGGTGTACGACGGAATAATTTGTCTTCTCTTTGTTACTTTCACAATTGCCTCGATGGCTGGTGGAGTTGTGAATTTTAAAGTTGCTACCAAAGTGAAATGGGTTCATTTTCGATACAAGACAACAGGAGGCTGAGACACTTAGGAGTCATGACCTAAGTAGGCCCACCCCCTTAGAGTGTAAATGAGTATACAGGGCTGAAACACTTGTTCGACAGGGGAACCCCTTCTGATGATCAGATTGCCTCCAGTTGTATCGCTCTGTAAAGTGTTTCCTATCATTGAAATTTACATGTTTATGGCCTCCAAATTATACTGTTTCTCTTTGATTTGATACTGAAGTTTATAATGAATGAAAAGTTTTGATGCATATATATCTCTTGTAATTACTACATAACATTTATTTGTATTTGGCAACTGGTCCAACAGTCAGACTTATGTAGAATTAAATAAGGCATACATTTTTTTACCAATTTAAAAAAAAAAAATTATATTCCTTGTAAAAACTGATGTTCATATAATTTGTCTTACTTATTTGTTTTATTTACTGCACCTGTGTAAAACTCGCCATAATCTTTGGAGTTATTTCCACCATTACGTTTACTTATTTAGTCCTAATATTTGCTAATGAGAGTTGTTATCTCCTTCTCTATGTCTTTCAGCTTTCTGTTTAGCATAGGCTTTCAACTAGGTCATCCTGTCCTGCTCCTTCTGTTCAAGGTCTTTCCGTGTCTTCTTCATTCTGTTAACACATTGACTACCAAATTGGAAAACACACTGTGACGTCATTCAATTGTCTTCTCATTTTCACCCTGTAGGTGTATGCATAAACTAAGCTGTAGTTTTCATAATTGCTTACAGATTTTTTATGAATTATACGTCATTTTAAAGATAAATGAATGTACTATTACCAGCTGAAAAAATTATGCTTACAGGTATTGAAAATATTATTAATAATATTAATTGATTGAAAGACAAACAAAGTTTCAATTTTTTTTTAACTTATCAACATATCGCTTGTTTCTAAGGCAGTTAATGCCTTTCTGTAGGTGATTATCGCGTAGTACAACAAATTACAAGAATAACAAGCCTAAGGACAGACATACTGACTAATATTTACATTATTGGTAGCTTACATAATCACACCTGCACCACTTCTATAAAATCTTGGGGATTCCAAAACAAATTATTTAACTAGTTTCCTCAGTGTATGTTCTATCTAGTGCCATTGTTTTCTTCTCATTTCTTGTTTTGCTGGAAACTAGCTCATCCCATCAGTGACACGTCAATTATCCTGTCATACTATTGCAATCATTCTTCTCTGTGTATGCATTTATTATAAAAGACTACCTTCTGGGTCACCTTTTGTTGTCTTTAAGTTAGAGCCATACTACAGAACTGACTTGACATTTGTAAATTCATATATTTTTGTTTTAGGCAATTTCTTTTGGTTGTAGTCAATTTTTCTCTGTGCAGTGAAGCTCTCTTGTCCTCTGTATTTTAATATCCCTGTGCACTTCACCAACTTTGAGAAGCTGTAATCCTGAAGTTACTTACTTAGTCATTCCCCTTCTACCATGAGGTGTAGAGGTTTGGAAGAGAGAACGCCGGGCTATCCTATCGGCTGTCTTCCTCCTGGCCTGGTTCCATTCTAGTCCTCGGTCCTTCAAAGATTGTCTAATGTTGTCCTCCCAGCGGACTCTGGGTCATCCTGGGGTCTGGACCCCTGGCTCTTTGTTTTTCATGCTTGTTGTGGTAGCCGATCTTCTCCCATTCTGCAGACTTGGCCAAACCATCTTAGTTGGGACTGTTACAGAGATTTATTTATTAATTTTTTTTCATTAAGCCTTCAGCATTGTATTTAGATACCTGCCTATTTTGTCATGAACATGAGCATTATTCATAATCTGGGAAATAGACTAGTACTGTGAACTCTCGTCATCTCATATAAGTGCATACTGTCAACAGATTATGAAGGATGGAAAGACTTCACATTTTGTGGATGGCAGAGACCCTAGTCAGTCCAACTGGATGAGGTTTGTGAACTGCGCCAGGCATGAAGATGAGCAATGTGTAACAGCCTATCAGTATAGAGGAGAAATCTATTATAGAGCTCACAAGCAAATTCTTGTTGGAATGGAGATACTAGTAAGTATGAAGTGGGGGAAATCTGTGTGCATTAACTAGTAAGTATGCAGTGCGGGAAATCTGTGTGCATTATTAATGAACAGCTGAACATAATGCCTTTCAATGCACTAAGCATATTGTAAGTTTCTAGTGAAATAATATACAGCACTGTCCTGGCTCTTTCTTTGTAGAATGGAGCTTGCTGTAGGCTACATTGACTAAGGGACAAATACGCCATTCAGGATGATGACACAACGACTGCACATGTGACACGTAGTTGAATTAATAAATAACTATTTGCAACAGCATATATTGTATACATAATACAAGGGCTTTGATTCAGTATGACAAATCCACTATCACCATCTCACATATAAGATGACGTATTGTTCATCACGAATAACTTCTTGTGACATCTTCCACAGTCGAACAACTATCAATTATATCCCCACTTAGACATAAAACAAACATCTCAGCAAGAACCACTGCAAAACTCAACCTGCTCATCTGAGCACCAACCTTTGACTGCTCTTATTCAACTCACACCCTGGTCTCCCTTGACCAGTGAACACTTCTCAGTTCACGCAACTAAACAGAACTCACAACATACTGACTGATGACAACTCAAACACTGCTCTTGTATCACACTTATCAAACATCAGTACTATTCTGAACTCTCAGTCATCTCCCAACTATTCAAATAAACTCGCTCCCAGTGGAGCATCTTTTTGGTTGGTTGTTTTTGTTGTTCTTCATGTTTCAGAGCCTTACAATAGGACTGACTTGACATCTGACTTGACATCTGACTTGACATCTGACTTGACGTCTGACTTGACATCTGAATTGAAAATTCTAATTTTTATGTTGGATCTGATTTCTTTTGATCTCTGTATATTTTTTAATGCAATAA
Organism: Oreohelix idahoensis; assembly: GCA_024509875.1. Classification (NCBI taxonomy): domain Eukaryota; kingdom Metazoa; phylum Mollusca; class Gastropoda; order Stylommatophora; family Oreohelicidae; genus Oreohelix; species Oreohelix idahoensis. The sequence continues at coordinate 90,671 of JAMPIV010015176.1, forward strand.
AACCTCCCCTAGCTTTTTGTATTCTTATTTTGATGTCACTGTCCCACCAACTATGTCTGTTTTGCTGCCAACGGATATGGATGATTCTACCTCTTGTAGGGGTGTTTCTTCAAGTAAAATCTTTTTATCATCTCCTGCATTAATTCTCATTATCTTAGTTTTCTCCTTGTGTATTTTCATGCCCACTGGCTAGGATCTCACATCAAGTATTGTAATGTTGTGTTGCATTTGATCATGGTTACAGGACAGAAGTGTCTGGTCATCAGCAAAATCTTGATTGACAAGCCATTTCATTGGAATCCACTGGATTTCATTTCTGTTGGTTGAGATCAATATTTTCATAACCCAATCTTTAGCCAATAAGAAGAGAAATGTTGACAAGAAGCATCCTTTTTGCACTCCAGTTCTTATCCCAAATGGTTCAGTAAGTTGTCCTTCATGAAGAACAAATGTACATCATGTCTTCATAAGTTTTCTTCATTAAGTTAGTGATCTTAACTCCACCTAGGCATGCATGGAATCCATAAGGAGGCAGCCCCTCTTACTTGCAAAGGCAGAACAAGCCAGTCCCCTATTTCCCATAAAATACGATTACCAGAAGCAGCAGAGAGAACACCAGACTGATCCTAAAGGAACTGGTACGAATTACAGACAACGATATACAGAACATGGAATTGTAGAAGTATTAATGGGAAAGAGGAGGAGCTAGTGGAGAAGATGAGAAAAACAAAATTAGAAATCCTGGCTCTGATGGAAACTAAGAAAAAAGGGCAAGGTGTGTGGACCTCCCCTTATCAACAACTTTATTTTTGACAGTCAAAGACTGGCTGATGCACCAGACAACAGAGGACAGTCCAAGAGGAATTAGATGGACAACATTTTCTACACTGGAAGACCTGGAATATGCAGATAACATAGCTCTACTCAGACATTCACAACAACACATCCAAGAAAAAACCGATAGACTGAATAAGTATAGCCAGCAAGTATGTCTGAACACCAATCTGAAGAAGACAGAGGTCGTGACACTCAATGTGGGCAATCCTGAACCAATAACAATAAGGAACCAGAAGCTAGAACAGACGGGCACATTTACATACTTTGGGTGCATAGTAGCACCTGACGACGGAACAAGCAAGGACATTAACAACAGAATGAATAAAGCGAGAGCTGCCTTTACTAGTCTCAACAACATGTGGAAGTCTTCCCAGTACAGCACAAACACCAAATTAAGATTATATGAGAGCTTTGTACTTTCTGTGCTTCTCTATGGTGTGGAATGCTGGAGAGTAACAGAGATGGAAATGTCGAAACTGTCCTCTTACCTGTGTACCTAAGGAAAATTCACAGAATCTTTTGACCAAATACCATCACCAACCAAGAACTACTTATTCGGAGTAACCAAGAGGACATGCACACCATCATAGCTGGCAGATCCTGGAGTTGGGTCGGCCACGTCTTCAGAAGGGACCCTGATGCCATTACAAGAACAGTTATGCTATGGACCCCTGAAGGAAAGCAAAAGAGAGGCCGACCAAAAACAACTTGGCATAGAACTTTGGAGAATGGCAAAGAACTTTGGCAAAGAATGAACCAGAGTTGGGGCACTGTATGAAGGATGGCCACCGACCGAGCAAAGAGAAAGCAATTTGTTGCTGCCCTACAAGACGCCACCAGGCGTGATGGCCACTGACTGGTTCGACAGCCTGCGGCTAAGGATCAAAGAAGAAGAAGAAGTTGTAGACCTCAATGGCAACATGCTGCTCTACAGTGGAGTCCCCAAAAGCAAAAGAGCTAAAGGAGGTGTGGGTTGTATTGTGGCTAAAAGACAAATAAATAACATCAAAGGATGGAACTTTGTCTTGAAGCGCATTATGAGGCTAAATCTGAAAGATGGAGAAAATATAGTCAACCGTGTCATTGTGTATGGGCCAAATGAAGAAGAGTGAGCAGAGGTCAAATAATAATTCTTTGAGCTGATTCATAAGACAGTGGACGACTGCCTGGATGAGATTTTCATTCTTGGAGATTTCAATGCCATAGCTGGAAATGACCATGCTAGATGGAGTGTAATTATTGGAAGATGTGGAGAAAATACACTAAATGACAATGAAAAGTGACTCTTTCGATTCTGCACTGAGCAAAACCTTGTCATTACAAATACTAAGTACCCCCATAAGCACATACATAAATTCAAGTATGTGTGGGATGCTAGAGGCTGGAGAGGGCCAGAGATTGGAAGTGATCACCACCTGCTGACAATTAAAAGAACAACTGAAAACATTGCTCAGTCTAGGCATTGCCCATCATCACTAAAAAAAAATGAATAATCAAGCAGGAGAGATTAGGATTAAGTCCTACAAGCTGACAGGGCCAGAAGTGAAGACCAGGTATCATGGGCTTATTGTGACAGCAGTAAGAAACTATAAACTTTCTGGCTTAACTTTAAAGACATCATAAATACATCTGCAGCAGAAGCATGTGGTGAAATTGGACTTGGGAAGAAAGGAAAGAGGACACCTCGGTGAACAGAAGAAGTTAGAAAAAATAAGAGAACAGATAAAGCCACAGAAATAATACTTAGAAATCTAAAAATGCAGCAGGAAAAACAGAGAAATATAGAGAATATTTGATACTCTGAACAGAAGCAAAGAACAATGTACAAGCAGCAAAACAGAAATTCTGGAAGGAATTTGGAGAAAAGCTAACAAAGATGCTCAAGAAAACCAGAAATCGTTCTACAAAACACTAAAGAATATGAGGAAGGAAAAACAGTGCCCTCTTAAATTTATAAAAGACAAACAAGACAAATTGCTTACTGCCCATAAGAAAGTGATTGAAAGACAGAAAGAATATTTATCAGAGCTCCTTGACTGTGAACAAGGTCAAGCCTCAGAAATGATAACCACTATTACAGAAGAGGAAACCAATGGTGATGAAGATGGCATCAAGATAGAAGAACTGAAGGCAGCATTGGAGAAAATCAAGGCGAGCGAATCAGCAGGATATGTTGGTATAACACCAGAAATGATTAAGTACATGGGAGCAGAAGGTAACCTATTATGCTACTACAATCAGCGTGGCACCACAAAACCATACCAAAGGATCAGGAGATAACCAAATAGGGTGACAAGGCAAAAATCATAGAGGTATATTCTTGCTTAGAGTCACTGGTAAAATTTACTCTAGAATACTGGAGCAGAGACTCAGACACCTGGTTGAGCCACAAATGGATGATGTCCAGTGTGGCTTCCAAGCAAACTGAAGTACTCAGGGCCTTATCTTCACACTCAGAGTGAAAAGGCCCTTGAGTATAAAGGTGAGATGCATCTTTTTTTCTTGAATCTGGAGAAGGCATTTCTCCTAGAGAAAACTTTGGGACTGCTTTGGCAAGGAAGATCATTCAAGTACATCTGGTCCATGCTATACAGAGCTTCTACAAGACTTGCAGAAATTATGTGAGGAAGGGAAACTACAAGTCAGAAGAGTTCTTCTTCTTCTTCTTCGTTCGCCCTGAAAAGGACGGTGGTTGCGTTGTGTCTGTTTACACCTAAGCTGTGTTATCTGCACCTTTCGGTCGACACATCCGACTTCAGCACGGCATTTTTTAGGGACCGGGTTTGCCTTCCCATTGCGATCCGCACTCGCTCAGCCAGACTGCACTGCTGCAGACTGTTTCCAGGACCACCACGTGGAGGTGGAGTGCGGTCTTGACCAGCTCTGGTTCGCTGGTCCTGATGCAAGCAGTTCAGCTATGGGTCGCTGACTGCATTCACTATTGCTGCATCTTGGGGTCCCAGAAGAGTTCAGGACCACCACTGAAGTAAGACAGGGTGATATTCTGTCACCTTATCTTTTCATACTCCTCAAGGATGATGTCATCAAAGCATGTAAGGAAAGGACTAAACACTGTTCAGTAGGGTACTGAAAGATGAGTCAGGTCTGTAATTTTAGAACTGGCATTGCCAATGATGGTGCCCTGATTGCTAAATCAGAGGCACATCTTCAATCCAACTTGACGATCTGTAGAAGAGAGGGAGGGTTATTAGCAGTTCCAAAACAAAAACCATGGTGACCTCAAGAGAAGGAAAAAAGCATTATATTATGCTAGGAGAACAGATCCTGGTGCTGGTCAACCAATTTAAATGCCTTGAAGCTATCATAGACTGGAAGGAGGCATGAAAGAAGAATTGGCTACCTGAAGAGCAGCAGCTGGAACATTTTTTCAGGTAACAAAATGAGGATTCCTCATCAAACAAGAGATAGGCAAGAGGATGAGCATGGCTGTGTACTGCTCCACCTGTCTCCCAGTCTTGACGTATGGATGCAAGTCATGGACAAAGTCTACAACCCACAAAAGTCAGCTGCAAACCTCAGAAATTATCTTTTGAAGATGCTTGAAGTAAAAAGAAGAGACATGGTCTGCAAACAAACGATATGGTAAGGCCTTAAAGCCCAGCCCCTGCATACCCAAATAGAACAGTCCCAACTACAATGGTTTGGCATGTGTGCAGAATGGAAGATCGGCTACCACGACAAATATGGGAACCAAGAGCCAGAGATCCATTTCTTTTGGGACTACCTATTCCTCCATTCTGCTGGTATTTCTTCTCCCTTCCAGATTGTACTAAATCATTTGAATAATATCTTTGTAGCAGTGTCTACTTTGATGGCCTCTGTTTGAATGCCATCTGGACCAGCTGCTTTTCCATTTCTTAGAAGCTTTATGGCTTTTTTTATTTTTTCCATAATAGGTCTTTTACAGTTGACTTGTAGCTCTTCTTGTGCTGGCTGAATGTCTGGGGAATTTTGTGGAACTGGTCTATTGAGAACGTCCATACAATGTTGCTAAGCAATAGTCCATTCTTTATCTTTGACAAGGCCATTTGCTTGCTTGGATTTCCCTGTTAGCTTCTTTGTGCTGGTATACAGGTCTCTCATATTTCCTTTGGCTGCAGCTTTCTCTGCCGCTCAGCCCAGCTACTTAATATATTTTGTTTCATCTTGTCTCTTTTTATGCATCTTCTGACCTCTTTATTCACTTCTGTGTACATTTCCTGAGCCTTGGCTTTAGAACTTCTGGTTTTACTTCTGTTTAAAGCAGCTTTTTTTTTCTTCATGTTAATCGTTTCTGTTGTTATGCATGCTTTGTGCTAGTGTTCTCTTTTTCCCAAATGTCAAATGTCTCATTCCATATATTTTTATATTTGTTGCCAGTGGTCTTCCGTATTTGCTACATCATCCTGCTGTTGAAGTACTTGGTATCATTTGGATACTGTGTTCAAAAGTTTCTCTAATGTCTTGGTTGCTGAGACTCTCCACATGTAAGCCTACCTTGCCGTGGTTGGAGAGCTTGAGCGCCTCAATGATCCCGGGAGCTATGCCGGCGGGAGTTTTACTCCTGGCAGGGTCACCCAAGCCGGACAGGTCCTGGGTGAGGGGCCAGACTAAATGGGCTGAGGAGTGGGTGGAACCCTATAGGTGTAGATGCAGAACCCACCGGCGAGTGGTACATGCTCTGGTCTGCACCAATCCACCCCCACTTCATGGGTTAAATGCTTTCTTGCCTCATTCTTCACTGTTTGTCGTCTATCACGCCCATGGCGACCGTTGCCTCAATTGGCTGTGTGTGGTGTACCCGGAAACGGGGCCTCCCAGTACTGAGGCAAAGTTAAGTCCCCGATGTCACTTATCGGTGCAGAATTGAGAGAGATGGCTGAGCATCACAATCCCTCCTGTGTTGCAGCATGATGAGAACCCAGCATTGCACACTGAGCTTGGGGGGATCACTTGGGCACCAGACTTAATACTGGCTCTTGACTGGATGGCCGCATGCAGGAGATTTCTACAATGGAGGGTTGGCAGGTGGTGGGTATCGGGAAGTGGCTCTGTGCAGGACGTGAGGATTCCTTGGGAGAGCCCAGAACCAGAGCACAGCATTGTGCAAGCTCTGCATAGTTGGAGAGCCCCCTGGATGACGGGGAATGCACAGTGTGCTACCCCACCTATCCCCAACTGCTAACTTAGAACCAGAAGTGGGGTCCTCTGTATGCGTGCCAGGCCAGGATAAAATGCCTGGGAAAGAGACTGGAGCTCAGAACTCCCTAACTCAAAGTTGCAGGATGGCAGAAAAGCCACGGGAAAGACAGGGCTATTTTGAAGATAACGCAACCATATTTTCACCATACGAGCTCGGACGCCGCCTCGGTAAACAAGGTCCGCGCAGAGCAGTGACACCCCCAGGCTGCTTGCGAATAGTCTACTACTGGGAACATAAACAGATTAGGGATGAGCCCACTCTCCCGTTGAACAGGTGCTAAAGTCGTAGATACTGGGCCAGAAGGCGCACCGGAAACCACAGTATCATGCAACTCGCTTTTTTTTTTTTCTATGGAGAGTACACCGTCAAATAAATCTCGTTCTGGTGCTCGCCCTGTGGAGCTCCACCAGGCAGGTGCAGTGCCGGGCTCTGAGCCTCGACAGAGCCCACCCTCAGCTACTGGAGGACCCTCTAGACCGTCTTGTGGAGTCAACAGACGGCGGAGGAGAACTACTGACCAAAACAAAACAGAAAAAGAGAAACCCAGAGTGCCACTTGTCATGATGCACTGGAATGCAGAGGGAGTGAACAGCAAGCAGGCTGGATACAGCAAAAAGACAGAGCTGGAAAACATCTTGTATGAGAAGCAAGTCAGTGTTTGCTGTATCCAAGAGACTCACTTGAAAGCAGATCAAACCTTTAAAATAAGGGGCTATCAATGCTTCAGATCCGACAGACAAGATAGACGAAAAGGAGGAGTACTTACTCTTGTAAGGAATAACATTCCTGCACACGAAAGGAAAACCTTCATGGATGGAGCAGAATATCAGCTGCTGCAGATAAAGGTAGACAAGATGGAAATAGATCTCCTGAACTATTACTGTCCGAACAACAAACCCCTGAGTCTCAGCTCTATACAGGTACCAGCCACCAACTTTATAGCAGTTGGAGACTTTAATAGCCACTCCCAGAGCTGGGGCTATAACCATCTGGATCACAGAGGTGAAGAGGTTGAAACTTGGCAAGATGATCACTCCCTAATCCTAGTCAATAATGCCACAGATACTCCTACCTTCTACTCCAGAGGATGGCACACAACCTCAACACCAGATCTTGCCTTCTCCACACCAGATATAGCTGGATCTATTAGTAGAGAAGTAGGAGACCAACTAGGGGGAAGCGACCATCGCCCAATCTTTCTTACTGTCCAGAGTGCAACTCTCAGTACAGGCCCAGCCATTACAAGATGGAACTACAAAAAAGCCAACTGGGGTTTATTCAGGCATCAGGTGAACACGCTGCTGTCTACCCTCAAGGTACAGAACAGAGACATTAATGAAGTGGTAAAAGACTTCAACAGATGCATACTACAAGCTGCAAAAGAAACCATTCCCAAAGGATGCCGGCGTAACTACATACCATACTGGTCCAGCACACTCCAAGAACGTCAGGAAGCTATGGACAAGGCTAGAAAGGACGCAGAGTCTCAGCCTTCACTTGAAACTCACAACAAATGGAAAAAGGCTGTAGCAGAGTTTCAGAGAACAAAGCTAGAAGAAAAGCGGAAAAGCTGGAGAACTAAAACGGCATCGCTGAACCTTGAGAAAGACAGCAGGAAACTTTGGAGATTAGTCAAGTCTCTAAATGAAGAGCATTCCTCACCAAGGCAGACTATCACATTGGATGAAGGTGGCAAACTTTTCAGAGGAAAACAAGCTGCAGACTTGTTTGCTAGAAGATACAGTTCAGAAAGCAACTTACCCATTAACATAGACCATCAGAGAGAGATAAGAAAAGAAATACTGGCAACCATGGGACAGACAGATACTCCTGCCCCAATGAGGGAACCCATCACACTAGGAGAACTACAGAAGGCTATTTCCAAGCTTAAGTTTCAAAAGTCACCCGGCCCAGACAAAATCAGCAACGAAATGCTAGTAAATCTGAGCTCAGCAGCAAAGACAAAACTGCTTGAGATATTCAACCACAGCTGGTTGAAAGGAACGGTACCCCAAGTATGGAGAGAAGCCATCACAATACCCATACTAAAGAAAGGGAAATGTAAGACCGAGGCTGCAAGTTACCGGCCAATCAGTCTCACAAGCTGTGTTGGGAAGACTATGGAGCGAATAGTCAACCACAGATTGAAATGGTATTTAGAGTCTGAGCAGATCCTGGTGCCGGAACAAGCTGGATTTAGAGAATGCTACAGTATAGAAGACCAAGTTACTTACTTGTCTCAAGCAATAGAAGATGCCTTCCAGGAGAAGAAAAAGGTCCTAACGATCTGGGTCGACTTCAAGCAGGCCTTTGACAAGGTGTGGAAAGATGGCCTCATTGCAAAACTTAGGAGAAGTGGAATCCAAGGCAACATGATGAAATGGATCCAGTCATACTTGCATAACAGGAGAACTAGAGTCACTCTTGACGGTCTGCAGAGCAGAAAAGTGTTGCTCCATCAGGGGGTACCTCAAGGAGGAGTAATTTCCCCAACACTCTTCCTTGTTTACATCAATGACCTGGTGAAAGATCTCCCTGCAGGAGTTAAAGCTGCCTTATATGCAGATGACCTAGTACTCTGGTGCGCTGATGAAAATGTCACCACAGCAAATTATAGAATGCAGCGGGCAGCAGACATGCTAGTGTCATGGGCAGAGAAATGGCTTATCACAATAAACACAGACAAAACCTCCACAACACTGTTCTCCCTCGCCCCCAAGGACAAATCAGCTAACATACACCTAGGGACAACCGTGATCAAGGAAGAAAGCTACCCCACCTATCTTGGGGTGACATTTGACCAAAGGCTTACATGGAATAAGCATATTGAAAATGCAGAAGGAAAGGCCCGAAGACGACTAGGCATACTCAGAAAATTAGCAGGTACCAACTGGGGAGCAAATGAACGAAATCTAAAGAAGATTTATAATGGAGTAATAAGACCACACTTAGAGTTTAGCTCAGCAGCATGGTCATCAGCTGCTAACTCACATCTGCAGTCTTTGGACAAGGTGCAAAATCAAGCTCTCAGGCTCATTACAGGAGCCATGAAAACTACACCAATAACAGAGATGCAGAAGGTTGCTGGATTACAGACATTGTCCCATAGAAGAGACACAAAAACCATGATCCAGATGGAAAAGTACAACAGTATGCCAATGCACCCAATGAAGGCAAGACTAGATGATCTGGCATTGGGACGTCTAAAGCGTAGCAGCTTTGTGCATCGGGGGAAAAGACTTATAAGACAGCATCAAGAAGACCTATCCATGAAGACAACACCACTGAAGCCCACCCTATACCCTGTACCATGGGAGCAGGCCAGCAGTGCCCTCCAAATTAATACAACAGTCAGTGGTCTCACAAGTGGATGTGAGTATAATGATCTGCAAAAACGAACTGCTACATTGAGTATGATCCAAGAAAGCTATCCCGATCAATCATGGATACATGCCTATACAGATGGATCAGCAACTAATGCTGTTAGGAATGGAGGTGCCGGTATCTTTATCTCATATCCTGACAACCACTATGAGACTAGGCACATTCCCACTGGTAAATTCTGTTCCAACTATACAGCTGAGGTTCAAGCTCTAGAGCAAGCTGCAAATATGATTTATAACACCAACTCTGACTGCCACCAGGTAGTCATCCTCACAGATGCACTGTCTGTCCTGCAAGCTCTCAAGGGTGGTAAACTCCCGCATCTGAGAAATGAACTAAACAAGGTAGCTGCCAAAAAGAGAACCATACTTCAGTGGGTACCATCTCATTGTGGTGTACCCGGAAATGAAAAGGCAGATAAACTTGCAAAAAAGGGAGGAGAATGTGAACAAGAAGATAATGAAGTCACATACTTTGAGAAAAAGAGAGCTATCCAGACTATCAGAAGAGAACAGAACCAACCCAAAGACGACTATCACACTCTCGACCGGCAGGGACAGACAACTATTTTTTCGACTCAGGACAGGGCATAACAAACTGAATAAACACATGCACAAGCTACGATTGTCTGCTTCACCACTGTGCACATGTGGATTAAACGAACAAACTGCTGAGCATGTTCTACAGGACTGTCCTCTGTATGACCAGTTAAGAAAGATATACTGGCCCAATGACTCAACACTAAACTCAAAGCTATATGGAGTTAAAGAGGAACTTCAAACAACAGTCGAATTCATCATGAGAACTCGTCTGACGGTGTAATCATCAAAGATGCGATCGCAAGAAGAAGAAGAAGAAGAAGTTGCTTAGATAACCTACATTAAATTGTTGTCTATAGCTATGTGCTGTTGTATATGTATTGAGTTTTATCATTATTTTGGCTTGAAAGAAAATGGTGATCTGATGCAACATATGTACCGCTACATATCTTTACTTCATGCAGTGATGACACAAAATTCTTGTTCATACAGATATGATCAATCATATTTTTTGTTCTATGATCTGGTGATAACCGTGTTGTTTTGTGTATTCTTGTATGTGGAAACATGATTCCTCCTATCGCCAGTTGATTTGAAGCACAGAAGTTTGTGATAATCTGTATTGTTACCATTTTTGATTGTTGTTCTTTGTCTATGTTTTCCCATGTTTTCTTCATGATTGATCCCTAAGTGCTGGTCAAGCAACTCGAAGTTTGCCTGTTTTCAGGATGCACCATGGTGAAGTGTTTTAGGGTCATGGTTAGAGATTTAACCCTGGATTTCATGTAATAGCAGTGTACATTGGAGAGACAGATGTAATTCTGGAATACATGCTGGAGCAGCTTGAAAGATCAGTGTGCATTCCTTTGTATCTTAGCTATTTCAGAACATATAACAATGGTGCGGCCATATTTCATGATTGTTGCGTGATAAATTCTCGCAACATCGTTTTATTTCAATATCTATTTTATAACGCAAGGGCAACAACTGCTTGAAATTTATAGTTACTTTTCTCGGTAAGCATTTGTCTTCTCGCGTTGGTATCGAATGCAGTTGAGTTTGAGCTGTGGTCATTTTGCGCTGGACTGCGCATGACTTGTCTTGCTTCTGGGTCGATCGGTTTCCGCCCACCACTAGTGGAGTGAGCGATTTGGAATGGCGAAAGAGATGCCTCGTTGAAGAGGGGATCTCCGCTTTTTTTGTTCTGTCAGGGATGTGTAGTCCTCTTATGGATATTTCGTTTATTCGGGATAATACCTCTAGTGTATTTGCACATGCCGGGAGGCGTGATATTTCTGTATTTCTTGGAAGCAAGGTAAATTGACTTTTTTCATTAACTCTATCGATTTTGGGTCGTGAGCGATTCGATTCATAGCCTGTCTTCGAAAGTCGTCGTCACGAGATGTTTTTTCCCAGCTCACATGTCGCTGCATTGTACTGCATCGGTTGATGCAGGTACCAAGGACCATTACTTGCTACTTTGTTAAATGAACTAGGTTTGGAAAACCTTTATTATCTAGAGGATATTTTTGAGGACATTATTTATACTTCGGCAGACGTGTCTGTCTTGCTGAAGTCAGACTAAGGAGAGTGAACTGATCTCATATATCTGGTTATCTCCTGGCTGTTATAGAAAAGGATGGAGTTTTTCACCTGACTACATTTACAGCACTTTGAAATATAACATGCATCTGACTCATCATTGTAATGCTGTCTACCGTCTATTGCTGTATTGAATGTTGCTGTGATAATGACTGTTTGATGTGCCTACATATTCGCGTAACCATTTTGTCACCGTGGCGTCCACAATAAATAATGAAGAAAAACGTCAACGGCTGTTACAAGAATCATTGACTTTATACGTCGTGAGTTTACTGACGTCCTATGTGGATTGCCCTGTTATTTTTGTATGAACATTGTTTTGACTGAACACATCTACACACCACACAAAACCAGACATGCGGATACCATCCATCATCATATGGCATCACGCATCATTTGGTGGCCATAAGCTGGTTTGATTCTGGTACCAGCAAACACGGGGTCCCTTACCCACTTCATTTTCAACAAGAATTCATCAGCATCCTTCAAGAAATTAACATTCTTCAATACAGTCAACATCTTCAAAATTTTCAAAGTACTCGGCGTTGCCCGGTAAAAGTCAAAATTTCAACTTTTTGACGGAAACAAGTATTTGACAGTACCCGGCGTTGTTACATGTTGCCGGATAACTCGGACTGCTGTTATCTTTTACGCAAGTCAAGCAAGTTGCTGCTGTCAAGGTTCCAGTGCTGTCGTTTTTGTGAAGGTCAAGTGCCGGTTGAAACGGGTTGTTTTCTGAAGAAGGCCAAGTACCGATTTCCATCAACTTACTTTTGGATTAGAAGGTCAAGTGCCGAAACAACTCAACACACAGTATTTCAGAAGCTCTTGTACCATCGTGTTAGCAGTGGAAGCAGTTCAGATGTGCCATCATCGTTGGAGCTTCGCTCTTTAGGACGTTGATTGACATCCGTTTTTTTCTGCTGTTCTACGATTGGAAGCCTATAAGTTAAGTGGCCTGTTTGTATGTAAACTGTGCCCTTATACTTCTGCTGAGTCTTCTGTGTATCATCTCATTCTATATGTTATATGTTTATATGTTATTCGTATATTTATATGTTTATATTTCAGCGGGTTCTCGGTTGGGTGGTGTCTCCGTTAGATTATGCCACGTCATAGAGGTCGTCTATTGTGAGCGTTTTCTGTAAGGTTTGCAAATTTCCAATACTGGAATTTGCTAAGCGACTTCTGTTGCTATTTATGTTAGCTGTGATGACATGTTTTAATATTGTTTTCGTTATTATTTCGCATTCTTTAGTTTTGTTTTGATTTGTTTGTATTTGTTAGCCTACTCTTGTCTATAATTTAGTTTCATACAACATTTTTGTTTACACACTGTGGTGTCATGTATTTTGTTTAATTTATAGCGCAGATATCGTCACATTTTTTGTGATATTTCATTAATTTCTGCTTTATTTTTAGTTGATTTCTGCGAAAGTTTTTGTATTGTTGCTGATCTTTGTTATTGTTTACATTGTTATTGTTTACATTGTTTGTATTGTTTACATTTTCAATGTTTACATTCTGCATGTGTTTACATAGTCATTGTTTACAGTTATAGTAATTAGTTAATGGGCTATGCTAATGCACTGTTACTACTACACTGATGATAAATGAATGATGAATAGTGTCGTGCACTATTGAATGAGAAGTGCACTTATGATCAAGAATTGATTGTTGATATTTCATATACAAGTTCTTTGATTGGAGACTTGTTTCCCACAGAGACTGGGATAATATAAGGTGATGTGAATATACAAGTGCTTAATTAAGACTTGTTACACTTAGGTTTGAAATAAATTAGTTAATTATTTCAGGTTTTGGACTTATATATTACTCATCATGTCTACATTTGAGCACTTTATTGAGCAGGGTAAATTGCTTGGGAAGACTGGTGATAAGTTAGAAGAATTTGCAACTGCTCGATATGATAAAGCAATGGAAGCTGAACAAAAGAAACTGCAGATGGAAGCTGAACAAAAGAAACTGCAGATGCAGGTGGATGAAAAGAGATTCCAAATGGAAATGGAAAAACAAAAAAGGGAATCAGAAGCTGAGGAAGAAAACTCCAGCTACAGCTAGAAGCTAAAAGACTTGAAAAAGAAGCTGAAAATAAAAGACTTGAAAAAGAGGCTGAAAATAAAAGACTTGAAAAAGAAGCTGAAAATGAAAGACTTCAAAAAGAGGCTCAGGCTGAGGAAAGAAGATTACAGAGAGAGTCTGATGAGAGGAAAGAGAAAGCAAAAATGGAACATGAAGAAAAGGTCTTAGCTTTAGAGTTGGAAAAATTGAAATTGACGAGCATGAGTAATGGTAATGATTCAAACAAGGGTTCATCTTCTGGTAAGGCTAATAATGATACTTTTAAGATTAAGTTACCAACATTTAGTCCTTCCAGTGATGACATAATGTTCTATCTGGACAGATTTGAACAAGCATGTACAGCTCATAACATAGACAAAGCAAAATATGTTTATCAGTTATCAGGGATACTGACAGGTAAAGCTCTAAGTATATTAAATATGGTGGATGAACCTGACAAGAACAATTATGAGGTTGTCAGGGCCGCTTTGTTAAAGAAATATCAGCTTAACGAAGACGGCTATCGTCTACAATTTAAAAACATAATACCTGAAAATGGAGTTGAATTCTCCGAGTTTATTGCAAGAATACGCATTACTTTCTCACGATGGGTTGAACTATCTAAGACGGAAAAAACTTATGAAGGACTTATGGACTTAATACTTAGAGACAAAGTCATGTCGTCTGTCAATGAGTCTTTCCTTGCTTTCCTTCATGAACGTAAACCTAAAACAATAAAAGAAATGGAAGATTTCTGTTGCCAATACGTAACTGCGCACCCACACATAACCATGGGTAACTCTAAGGTGAAAGAAGGTTTACCAGTTGCTTCGGCAGCTCCGTATGGCCAAAACTTTGCTCGTAGATTCCAACAAAATTTTGATAGAAAGAGTAGCGGTAATTTCTGTCAAAATCATGGAAATCAATTTCATGGTGATTCTTCTTCGAAGAATTGGAGACAACCTGATAGTACTCGTTACTATCACCCTAATAATTATAAGCATTTCAAAAGAGGATATGGTAATAGAGGTTATTCCTGCCGAAGACCTCAAAACCAAACAAATAGATGTTCGCATCAATGTGAACATGATAGTAATCGTGGAAACTGGAATTCGAACCAGGATAACAATTACAATAGAGACAATAATAACTGCAGAGATAATAATAACTCTGATAACTTCAGAGGTAATAATAGTCGGGGTAGATCTCAACACAAAAAAAAAGAGATATCAGCAGGCTAATGCTGTACAACAGGAAACTGAGGGAGCCTGTAATCATGTTGTTGATGGTAAAAACTTTGACGCTGTCACTGGTTCTGCTTTTGACTTTGAGAGAGCAAACAAATGCCCCCAATGCAGTACTTTATTCGAACCGGGTACCATAACTACTTTGAGTTGTGGTCACCCACTTCCCGCTCTTCCTGCTGCTGTTGCGCATGACGGGAGGGGTTCTTTAATCCTACATAAGGGTCTTGTTAATGATACTCCGGTCTCACTACTTTTCGATTCCGGATGCACCACTATTGGTGTTAGACAATCGCTTGTAGATCCATCTTGTGCTACAGGAAGGGTTATTAAATGTGTCACATTTGGCGGCACTCTAGAAAAATATCCTACTGCTGTAATTCGCATTGCCACTCCTTTCTTTACTGGAGATGTGCATGCTTGTCTCTTACCTAATCCTATTGCGGACCTTATTATTGGTCGTATTCACGGAGTTAGGGAGTGTACCCCACAGCAGATTGCTGCTTGGGAAGATAATAACATGCAAGCTACAAATGCAGTAGTTTACAAGAGCACAAGCTCTACAAACACCCGAAACTTCACTGAATAGTGATAATGAAGTTGATAGCCAAGATAGTCACTTAGTGATTACTCGTGACTCTTTCATAAAATTGCAAGAAGAAGATCCTTCTTTAAAAAAATTCTTCGTTCTTGCGAAGAAAGGTGATCCGAATCAGGATACAAATAGAAAATCTTGGATTGCAATGAGAAACGGCGTACTTGTACGTATGGTACAAGATTCGACTACGTCGGCACATTCGCAAATTCTTGTTCCCAAGAGCATGAGAGTCCAAATATTACAACATGCTCATGACTCGCAATGTGCTGGACATATGGGTTTTTGCCCGTACGAAGTCGAGAGTCCTTGCGGCTTTCTTTTGGCCTTTTGTCAATAAGGACATTCGTATTTACTGCCGATCATGCAAGGTATGTCAGGAGGTCAAATCTAGAGGACCACGACATGCTGCGCCTATCCAGGCTGCTGACATTCCTATTCGGCCGTTTCAGAAAATGGCCATAGATATTATTGGCCCTTTTAAGGTCAAGTCGGCCAGAGGACATCAGTTTATCCTTACATGTGTCGATATGTGCACACGTTGGCCAGAGGCTATTCCTCTTAAGAGCATATCTACTACAGATATCGCAGATGCTCTTTGGTTGATATTTTCTCGCTTGGGGTTCCCCAGAGAAATATTGTCAGACCATGGCACTCAACTCATATCTGACACTATGTCACAGGTAATGTCTACCTTACATATTGAACGATCTCTCAGTAGTATCTACCATCCTATGTCTAATGGGTTAGTTGAGCGTCTGAATAGAACGCTCAAGACTTTGCTTGGTAAGATAACTGAAGATCATCCTCAAGATTGGGACAGGGTTTTACCCGCGGCTCTCTTTGCCTATAGAGAAGTCCCTAATGAACACACAGGATTTTCTCCCTTCGAACTTGTCTTTGGCGCGCGTCCACGCGGCCCTATGTCTTTATTACACGATCTCATCACTGCCGATGATATTAGCGATGAAACTCAATCCTCATATGAGTATGTCATTGCTCGTAGACAAAAGATCATTGAGGCATGTAAGCTAGCAACTGCTTCATCAGAAATTGCTAAAGAGAAGGCAAGGCAGTTTGCTAACAAGAATAGATGTCTACGACAACTTTGTCCAGGTGACAAAGCATTCGTCCTACTCCCCAGTAGGGAAAATAGACTTCTTATTGCATGGAAAGGTCCGTATGCAATAGTCTCTCGGATTTCCGATGTTGACTATGTGGTCGATATTGATGGAAAGCATAAAACTTTCCACATAAACATGCTTTCGGAATTTCACGAACGTCCGGACTATTTGCTGCCTATTTTCCAGGCAACGGATGATGCTCCTGCACCTCACGGTCATTATTCATCCCTGTCTGTCATTCAGGATGAGGAAGCTACCTTCTCTGATGTCAACCTTCCCCTTCCAGTGGTTCCATTACATTCCACGGAATCTTGGAAAAACGTTTCTGTTTCTCCTAATCTTTCTGGTGACGAACATCGACAAGTCTCGTCGATGTTACAAACATTTCAGGATGTTCTTACTGACATTCCTGGACACACAGATGTCATAGAACATGACATAATTCTTACCGACAATAATCCAATTAGGGTTAGGCCGTATCCTATTCCTATACACTTTCAGTCGCAAGTGGAAAAGGAATTGGATGAAATGATTCAATTAAATATAATTGAACCATCGACTTCACCATATTCTTCTTCCATGGTTATTGTCCGGAAGAAGGATAAGAACATACGAATTTGCGTTGATTATCGCAAATTGAATCAGGTCACAAAGTTCGACGCTGAACCGATGCCTTTGTTAGAAGATCTACTGATTAGACTTTCTAATTCTAGATTCTTCACTAAACTTGACTTGTCTAAAGGTTATTGGCAAGTGCCTTTAGCAGAGCATGCCAAACCTCTTACTGCTTTTTCTACACCTAGGGGTCTATTTCAATGGAATGTTATGCCTTTTGGTCTCATGAACGCCCCTGCCACTTTCGTTCGCATGATGCGTCGAATTCTGTCACATCGTTCGGATGTCATCGCATACTTAGATGACATCTGTCTCTTCAGTGATACCTGGGAAGATCACTATTTAGGGTTATATGACTTACTGTCCACTCTACGTGAGAATAATTTGACAGCAAAACCTTCTAAAGCTTTTGTTGGTTTTGGTGAAATCTCTTTCCTGGGTCATCGTGTTGGTCATGGTCTCTTGAAGACAGAAGACCACAATACTTCCAAAATACTGAACATCTCTGTTCCTAAAACGAAGAAACAAGTTAGGAGTCTCTTAGGTTTAATTCAATTTTATGGGAGATTTATTCCAAATTTATCTTCGATCATGGCACCTCTATCAACATTGTTGAAGAAAGGTTCGCCTAATCTGGTCCGTTGGTCTGAAGAATGCCAATCTTCACTAGACCAAATCAAGAATATATTTTCTTCTCCTCCCATCTTAAGATTACCTACTCTTGATAGGACTTTTGTTCTTCGGAGTGATGCTTCATCCACTGGGATTGGAGCAGCACTGATGCAAGAATATGCAAATACTCTGCATCCTGTTATGTACATTTCTAGAAAACTAAATGCGGCAGAGAGGAACTACTCGGTTTTAGACCGTGAGTTGTTAGCGATGGTTTGGTCAATTCTAAAACTACAAAGATTCCTCCTGGGCGCACATTTCATTCTAGAGACTGATCAGAAAGCTCTTACAGCTATTCAGACTAAGAATTTGAAGAGTTCGAGATCCACTCGATATGCTATAGCTCTTCAACCTTTTCACTTCACGGTACGAGCTATCCGTGGTGCGGATAATGTGATGGCTGACATTTTGTCTAGATGCCCACATGACTCCAACTAATACTTCTGTCCTATATTTCCATATATTACAGTCATAACACACCTATATTTCTACAATAGATTAGCACATCTGTACTTACTTTATATGTACACACTATCGTGCTTTGTTGTCATCTTCTTCTGTTCGTTTTTTTTAAGATGATAGAGGAGGACTGAGTAGTTAATATAAGGGCCGTTAGTTTACTAAACAGCCACAATTATTAATAATGTATTGTACCTTATGAAGCATATTAGTTATTAATTAGCATTATATTGCTTGTACTTTCTCAGAATGTCATTGTTGAGCTGAGGACTTACCTTACTAGTATCAAGCATGACGAGTTCTAGATTGTGTACTTACCCTCGGAATACCAGAGCATATGTCCTGGATCGTCATGTAGTTTAACTTTACTATGTACTTATGTCATTACATGTCAAAGAATGTACTATTTAAATTTTCCTATCAGATTTGTACATCCATTTTTTAAAGACAATATTAGAGTATGCTGTTTAATGATGATTATAGTAACTTGCATACGTATATTGTGTTTACATGCTAACGTGATGTGTGTTGGTGACACCTCCCCGATGTGAATATTTTTTGAGACATATTTATTTTTCTGTTGAGGTATATCCTCACCAGACACTCTATAATTAGCCTATTGTTTGGCAATTTAGTTAATTATCAGCGCATAATTCGTGCGTTTTGAGCCGCTTATCGCATGCTCTTTGATATTTAAAAAAAAAAATATGTTCCACATTTTTTTTTTATCGGGAGGAGGTGGTGATATGTTGCGTGATAAATTCTCGCAACATCGTTTTATTTCAATATCTATTTTATAACGCAAGGGCAACAACTGCTTGAAATTTATAGTTACTTTTCTCGGTAAGCATTTGTCTTCTCGCGTTGGTATCGAATGCAGTTGAGTTTGAGCTGTGGTCATTTTGCGCTGGACTGCGCATGACTTGTCTTGCTTCTGGGTCGATCGGTTTCCGCCCACCACTAGTGGAGTGAGCGATTTGGAATGGCGAAAGAGATGCCTCGTTGAAGAGGGGATCTCCGCTTTTTTTGTTCTGTCAGGGATGTGTAGTCCTCTTATGGATATTTCGTTTATTCGGGATAATACCTCTAGTGTATTTGCACATGCCGGGAGGCGTGATATTTCTGTATTTCTTGGAAGCAAGGTAAATTGACTTTTTTCATTAACTCTATCGATTTTGGGTCGTGAGCGATTCGATTCATAGCCTGTCTTCGAAAGTCGTCGTCACGAGATGTTTTTTTCCCAGCTCACATGTCGCTGCATTGTACTGCATCGGTTGATGCAGGTACCAAGGACCATTACTTGCTACTTTGTTAAATGAACTAGGTTTGGAAAACCTTTATTATCTAGAGGATATTTTTGAGGACATTATTTATACTTCGGCAGACGTGTCTGTCTTGCTGAAGTCAGACTAAGGAGAGTGAACTGATCTCATATATCTGGTTATCTCCTGGCTGTTATAGAAAAGGATGGAGTTTTTCACCTGACTACATTTACAGCACTTTGAAATATAACATGCATCTGACTCATCATTGTAATGCTGTCTACCGTCTATTGCTGTATTGAATGTTGCTGTGATAATGACTGTTTGATGTGCCTACATATTCGCGTAACCATTTTGTCACTGTGGCGTCCACAATAAATAATGAAGAAAAACGTCAACGGCTGTTTCAAGAATCATTGACTTTATACGTCGTGAGTTTACTGACGTCCTATGTGGATTGCCCTGTTATTTTTGTATGAACATTGTTTTGACTGAACACATCTGCACACCACACAAAACCAGACATGCGGATACCATCCATCATCATATGGCATCACGCATCAATGATCAAACGGATTTTTAAAATAAATAAAGGGATAGTCCCAGAAACAAGAAGGAGGGCTAGACCTAAAATACACTGAACGAAAAAGGGGTGTGGGAGGTCATCTGGGGGAGATCAACAGCGCTCTGTCTCGACGGATAAGACGTTAGAAGAATGCAGCCAGGAGTAAATCAACAGTGCTGAGTACATTCAAGTTGATCTGTTGGTGACGAGATGCAATCAATTTTCCATCCATGCCAGTGCAAAAGGGCTTTGGAATATAATAGTTTAGCAGATAACTTTGGAGAATGCCTGCATCAAGTTGATCTGCCTGGTGATGATCTCACACACTTCTTGGACGGGAAGAGAGATGCAATCAAGTTTCCACCTGCCAGTGCAAAAGGGCTTTGGGAATAGCTGGACGAAGCCTTGGCAAAAGAGTTGGATAAAAACCTGAAGCAGATAACTTTGGAGAAGAGGCTGGAAATCTTTGGCGACATAATATATCTGCACTGTCGCAAAGTGTTCGGAGTGAGGGAGGCAAGGGAAAGTAACCCACCATGAAAAAGTAGAAGACAAATTAAAATAGAAGAAATCAGGAAACAGAAGAAGCATGCCCAAAAACTTTTCAAGAATGCAGTTGCCACAGAGAAGGAAGGGTTACGACAGGTTTGGGAGCACCTGAAAGGCCAACATAATGCCATGTGTAGAGCAGAACGGTTGTGCAGGAAGAGAAGGAAGACTTGAAGGGATAGGGAAAGATTCTTCAGGGAGCCCTTCAAGTTTGCCAAAGAACTGTTTGAGCAGCCACGGTCGGGTACGCTAAACATCAAGAAAGAAGACCTGGAAGAACACCTTAGAATGACATATTCAGATGGTCGCAGAGATGAGCCACTCAGCAGCATGGCAGGCCTTAAATGGCCGATTAAGCCGGGAGCTGAATTTAACACCAAGCCCCCAACGGTGCAAGAGGTAGAAAGCATTGTCCAGAAAGCTCGGTGCAAGTCAGCTCCAGGTCTTAATGGTGTTCCATATGTGGTGTATAAGAGATACCCTGAAGTGCTCAAACGACTGCTCCGTTTACTGAAGAATGCGTGAAAAACCCAGCTTGTAAGCAAGGAATGGAGAAAGGCAAACAGAGTCTACATCCCGAAGGAGCAAAATTCCACAGACATCAGTCAGTTCAGGCCAATCTCACTACTCAATGTGGAAGGGAAGATATTCTTCTCAGTGATGGCGAAAAGACTCACTACATACCTCCTGGAAAATGAGTACATTGACACTACCATTCAAAAAGGAGGTATCCCAGGTACACCAGGATGTCTAGAGTATGCCACAATGATCTGGGAAGCAATCCAAAAGGCAAAGTCTGACAGAACAAACCTCCATGTACTCTGGTTGGATCTAGCGAATGCTTATGGATCCGTTCCACACCAGATGTTGTGGCAGGCCCTAGAAATGTATCAAGTTCCACAAGAGATTGCAGCAATGCTGAAGCTGTATTTCGCAGGGTTTGCTGTCAGATTTTCAACCAGAGAGTACACAACGAAGTGGATTGGCCTTGAAGTTGGAATTGCAATGGGGTGTACCATCTCTCCGATACTATTCGTGATGGCTATGCAGGTAATCCTCAATGCGGCTGAAGGAATGGCTATAGGTCCAAAGCTCGGTAGAATGTGTCACATGCCACCGCTCAAAGCATTCATGGATGACACAACAATTCTGACATCAGATGAACATCAGCCCCGGAGGATGTTAGAACGCCTGGATGAACTAGTCAGCTGGTGCAGAATGAGCTTCAAACCCAAGAAGTCGAGAAGCCTATCAGTCAGGAAAGGGAAGATAGCAGAGGACATATTCATGGTTTCCAACCAAAGAATCTCTATTGTCATTGAGGAACCTGTTAAAAGTCTTGGCAGGGTATACGATGCCTCATTAAAAGACTCAAAGGCAGTGCAACAGACAATATAAATGGCAGACAGAGGGCTACAGATCATAGACCAAAGCAGACTCCTGGGGAAGTTCAAACTGTGGTGCCTCCAGTTCATGTTGATGTCGAAGTTGCTGTGGCCACTGCTTATATATGAAATAAGCACAAGTACAGTGGAAGCTATAGAGCAGAAGGTCAACAAATTCATGAGAAAGTGGCTAGGGGTACCACCAGGTCTGTCAGATGTAGCACTGTACTGCAAAAAGTCAAAACTTCTGCTTCCTTTCAAGTCAGTTGTTGAAGAGGACAAAGTTGGAAAGGCAAGGCTTGCAATGATGCTACACGAGTCAGCTGATGACGTGGTTAAGTCCATTCAGCCCACACTGAAAACGGGAAGAAAGTGGAGAGTGGAAGAAGCTGTTAATGCTGCCCAAGAGTCACTCAAACTGAGGGAGGTAATCGGATACACACAAACGAATAGACGGGGATTTGGTCATGGAGACATCCGCTGGTGGTCCAAGGCATCAAGCAGGGAGCGCAGAGACATGGTAGTTCAGGAGATACGAGGAGCTGAGAATGATAAGAGGTTGCAAAAAGCAGTGCAGCAGGTCCAACAAGGTCAATGGACTACATGGGAAGGAGCCCTGCAGAGGTCCTTGACATGGAATGATATATGGCATATGGCACCTCTTAGGCTCAGCTTTGTTGTTAGATCAATGTATGACCTGCTGCCGTCGGCCACCAACCTTGTGAAATGGGGAAAGTCGGATGATGAGCAGTGCCCCCCGTGCCAGGGGAGGCAGACACTCGAACACGTGCTCTCAGCGTGTAAGGTGTCATTAGGGCAAGGGCGATACACTTGGCGCCATAACAAAGTGCTGAATGAGCTTGCTGCGAAAATAGATCTGGCAAGGATGAAGGCGAATAACAAACCCGGGCCGAGCACCGCAAATACATACTTTCTGAGAGCAGGAAAGTCAGCACACCCCAAACTGAGTAAACCTGGTAGCAGTTTACCATCTCTACTTGACTGTGCAAACGACTGGGAGATGGCGGTAGACGAGGGGCATATCCAGAGAGTATCAAAAAATCGCAGAGACGACCGGATATAGTGCTTCATTCTTCAGCAACACTTCAGGTCATACTGATTGAACTGACCGTGCCATTTGAATCCAGATTAGACGAGCAACATTCATTCAAAGTGGCCAAGTATAGTGATCTGGCCGTGGATCTGAGACACCATGGGTTCACTGCAAGGGTCATGGCTGTTGAAGTGGGCGCAAGAGGGCTTGTGGCTGCATCAGTGTATGATCTATTGAAACTGTTGGGGCTGAAAGGACAGTCGAGAACAAGGGCACTGAAGAGGCTTAGTGAAACTGCCAAAAAGGCATCAGGCTGGCTGTGGAACAACCGCAATGGGCAATGGAAATCGTGACAATAACCGCTCCGGTACAGAAAACACCAGGAATTTTTCTAAGTCCACAATACGCTGAGTTTTTAGGCGTACTAGTGAAAGGGCTGTGGCTGAGAGGCAACAGGCGATGTATACTATAAGGGGTGTCAGGAAGAATTTCAGTGGTGAGCGCGCAGTGTCAAGTCTCGTCGGCTTCGCGCAGGTGACTCAGTGTGTGTCCGTAGTTGTGATGTGCTATGGAGCGAACGGAATAATTTGTCTTCTCTTTGTTACTTTCACAATTGCCTCCACAGCTGGCGGAAATGTGGATTAAAGTTGCTACCATAAGTGAAATGGGTTCATTTTCGATACAAGACAACAGGAGGCTGAGACGCTTGGGAGTCATGACCCAAGTGGGCCCCCCCCAAATGGGCCAATGTAGGGCCAAAACACTTGTCGGATGCAGGTACCTCTTCTGATGATCAAATTGCTTCCTGTTGTATCGCTCTGTAAAGAGTTTCCTATCAGTGAGAAAAATGAACAGGAAAGATTTTTGCAAAGGCAAGTACTGGCACAAGACAAACAAACATATACTGAAGCACATTAAAAACGCACCACTATTATATATACTGATGCCGAGAAGCTGGAAAAAAAAAGTGTGGGGATGGATTTTCCCCGTGTTTGCCAAGAGGTAGAGAACGAATGGCTGCTGGAATGGAAAGTGCATGATTCAACCCACGGGTTTGTGTACAGACTACTTGAAAACGATGAAAGTTACACGTGCAACACGATTCCCAACAGCTATGACCCTGAAAATGTGTACACGTTGTGGCAGTATACTTGGTATAAAAAGGCCGTTGAGACAAAACACCCAGTACATGTGCTTGAAATGCCACGACTATCTGAAAACGACCGCCAACGAGCCATTGGTATGTTGGAGACCGGAATGAGCTCGCGGGCCATTGCCAGAAGAATGAATTGCCACCACAGCACTATTGTACGTCTCAATGAACGTTACGGAACCACTGGCAATTCCCGGGATAGACTTCGGAGTGGCCAACCACGAGTTACTACCCCTGCGCAAGATCGTCATATTGTGCTGAGTTACCAAAGGAATCGTACTCTCCCGGCAAGTCAAACAGCAAGAGCAATAGTGGGTAGACATGGGCAAGTCTCTTGAATGACAGTCATACGACGACTCAGAGATACAGGCCTTACTGTAAGACGACCTTATGTTGGGCCAAACTTGACTCACAGACATCGTCAGCAGCGCCTGCAATGGGCAGAGCAACATGTCAGATGGACTAGACTGCAGTGGAATGCTGTCTTATTCACAGACGAGAGCAGATTCAACATATCCTTTGCTGTTGGACGTTTGCGGATTTGGCGACGGTGTAGAGAGCGCTTTGCAGATTGCTGTGTCAACCGATTTGGAGGTGGCAGTATTCACATTTGGGGATGATTCAGTTTTCACCATCGCTTGCCTCTTCACGTCTTCCGTGGAAATGTTAATGCTGTGACATATCGAGATGAGGTTCTGGATGCACTGGTTGCTCCTGCGTTCACAATTTATCCAGACTTGCAGCTTCTCCAGCAGGATAACGCACGTGCATTTTTTTGTATTTTTGCTTTTCATCCTTGCCTGCACAGAATGCAATTAATTTCATAACAATCAAATGTACAAATTAATGACCAGCATGGATTCATAGGAAAATGAATAAAGATTCCAAATATGTAAACTTGTAAACACTTATATTTACATTTCACACTCTGTTCCTGGATTATACAGGTGGTGCGTTTTTAATGTGCTTCAGTATAGAAACAAATAATGGAGCATTTAACAGAAATAGTGCCACAATGACCAGCTAGGGAAAAAAAGGTGGGGGGGGGGGGGGGGGGGGGGTGGGGGGGGGGGGGGGGGGGTGGGGGGGGGGGGGGGGGGGGGGGGGGGGGGGGTGGGGGGAGGGGGGGGGGGGGGGGGGGGGGGGGGGTGAAGGATCTTGTGACATGCCCATTGAACCATATTGGAAATATGGTGTTATGCCCATATTATGGTGTTAGGTACTCAATTCATAGGGCTGGGTCAACCCCGGAGCCATTTGCAGTCTGAAAAATCAAACCTCAACTGCGGATTGAACCATTGACCACTGAGCTAGAAAGCCAGTGCACTAACCACTGCGCTACTGTGGCTGAAATGACCACCTAGGTTACTAGAAAAAGACAGAAAGAACACACTTTATTATTTATATTCCGGCAGGAAAATAAAAAAATCCAGTCTGCATTATTTTAGGCTTCATCTGAAAGCACAAGGGTTATTAATATTATATATTTATCTCCAGAAATGAACTTAGAAATGCAGTATAATTTCCATGGAGCATATGTATAATCTAAATCACATGTAATGTCTGTAGACCATTAACTTGTTCAGCATCGCTTTACCATATTTGAAGCTAAAGTTCTTGCTAGTGTTTAACATCCTGTCAGTGATTAATTACTGCTGGACTGACCATCTGATGATCAGCTATTTCAGTAATGTTAAGTGTATCAAGTTGTTGTTTACTTTATCTTAGTTAGCCAGAAGTATTGTTAGTGAGAAGGACATTAGATACAAACATGACAGGGATAAAGAAAACATGGATAGGTCAGGAAGGCTTGGCATTAATTTGTTAAAGACCTGTGAGTCAAGGTCAGCTCAAGGGTATTGAGTGAATGAGAAGAATATTTAACTTATTTGTTACTGGTCTCTCAGTTTTAATCTTGCATTTAGTGCTGTAATGAAATGTAAAAGTCAAAATGATCGTGAGTGATATTTCTAATGCTTCTACTTTTACAAGGATAGTTTGTTGGTCACTTTAAGTTTTATTGTTTCAGGTGTACTATGGTGACAGTTATGCAAAAGATTTGGGTATACAGGTTCAAAAATGTGGCAAACTGGGCAGAAAAGTTCAAAGAAGGGAGAATGTACAACAACTTGGTTGGAAAACAGAAAATAACAGTAAGTGAATGACACACATTCAGTGTAAACACTAGAGATGATGTCTACTGCATTTATATCTTAATTGTCATAGTTGAAATAAAGAATAAATCAAATGATACTGTGTGGTGTGGGTTTAAAGTGTAAAGGCAGACATATAACAGATACTGTGTGGTGCGGGTGTAAAGGTAAACGTATAACAGATACTGTGTGGTGTGGGTTTAAAGTGTAAACACTAGAGATGCTGTCTACTACATTTATATCTTAATTGTTATAGTTGAAATAAAGAATAAATTAAATGATACTGTGTGGTGTGGGTTTAAAGTGTAAAGATAGATGTATAACAGATACTGTGTGGTGTGGGTTTAAAGTGTAAAGATAGACATATAACAGATACTGTGTGGTGTGGATTTAAACTGTAAAGGTAGACGTATAACAGATACTGTGTGGTGTGGGTTTAAAGTGGAAAGGTAGACGTATAACAGATATTGTGTGGTGTGGGTTTAAAGTGTAAAGGTAGACGTATAACAGATACTGTGTGGTGCAGGTTTAAAGTGTAAAGATAGATGTATAACAGATACTGTGTGGTGCAGGTTTAAAGTGTAAAGATAGACATATAACAGATACTGTGTGGTGCAGGTTTAAAGTGTAAAGGTAGACGTATAACAGATACTGTGTGGTGCAGGTTTAAAGTGTAAAGGTAGACGTATAACAGATACTGTGTAGTGCAGGTTGAAAGTGTAAAGGTAGACATATAACAGATACTGTGTAGTGCAGGTTGAAAGTGTCAAGGTAGACATATAACAGATACTGTGTGGTGTGGGTTTAAAGTGTAAAGGTAGACATATAACAGATACTGTGTGGTGTGGGTTTAAAGTGTAAAGGTAGACGTATAACAGATACTGCAGTAGGGGAGTGAAATATTAGAGACAGTTTACATGTACTAGTTCTCAGCTTTATTAGGTGGGATGACCTGTTCCTTTCCTCACTGTCTTTACCTTCTGTAGATTCACATGCCTACTTTTACATCTGGCTATACTGGAATGAGTGTTATTAGAAAGACATGATTACAGAGTATTTGAGTGAATGTTATTAGAAAGTCATGATGATGGTTTATTGTGAGCAAGTGTTATTAGAAAGACATGATGACAGTGTATTGTGAGTGAGTGTTATTAGAAAGACATGATTACAGTGTATTTGAGTGAGTGTTATTAGAAAGACATGATGACAGTGTGTTTGAGTGATTGTTGTTAGAAAGACATAATGACAGTGTATTGTGAGTGAGTGTTATTAGAAAGACATGATGACAGTGTATTTGAGTGAGCATTATTAGAATGACATGATGACAGAGTATTTGAGTGAGTGTTAATAGAAAGACATTATGACAGTGTATTCTGAGTGAGTGTTATTAGAAAGACATAATGACAGAGAATTTGAGTGAGTGTTATTAGAAAGACATGATGACAGAGTCTTGTGAGTGTGATACAAAAAAACAAAGTGATAAAGTATTGAGAATGTAATTGGAAAGACATTATTACAAAGCATTGGGAGTGAGTAAAATTAGGTACATGTGGTGATAATAATAGTTTTAATAAATCAAATAATTACAATTTAGTAAAATGACTATAATTGTTTTGTTTTTAACTTTCTCAAACATTGACTAATGTCATCTTTTTTCGTGTTTTTTCTCAATTTTAGAAGTCTACTCTTGCACTAAGTGCAACATTGCCTTCTCTGAGCTGTGGTATTTGCAGAATCACTTGAAAACCAAGCATAAAGACAAATACAGGAAAGTTATCTGCAGTAAAATGTTTGGAAATGTGTTGCCAAACGAATGGGCAAGAGTGGAAAATAAAAGAGAAAACAAACAAGAAAATTGTCACATTATAGATACAACATCAGACAAGAGAAATAGTCACATTATAGATACAACATCAGACAAGAGAAATAGTCACATTATAGATACAACATCAGAAAAAAGAGGTAGTCAGATTACAGATACAACATCAAAAAAGAGAAACAGTCACTTTATAGATACAACATCAGGAAACACTAATGACTTAGAACTGGCAGGAGCTAAAGTGTCACAATATGTAAAGAATTTTAAGAAGAGTACAGTGATCATTAATAGAGCTAAAATAAGTGAAGGGCTGATCTTACCAAATGAGGATTGTAGCAGTGAGCTAACTACACATGGTAATACATCTGAATTATGTACTGATCTCATTGTAAGTGATACTGAGAGCAGCAATCTAAAGACACATAAAAAAATACCTACAGAAGAGAAGCCTTACAGGTGTGATATATGTGGTGCATGTTTTACTCTGAGCATTGGTCTGAAGACACACAAAAGAATACATACAGGAGAGAAGCCTTACAAATGTGATATATGTAGTGCATGTTTTACTCAGTGTGGTCATCTAAAGACACATAAAAGAATACATACAGGAGAGAAGCCTTACAAATGTGATATATGTAGTGCATGTTTTACTCAGTGTGGTCATCTAAATAGACATAAAAGAATACATACAGGAGAGAAGCCTTACAAATGTGATATATGTAGTGCATGTTTTACTCAGTGTGGTCATCTAAAGACACATAACAGAATACATACAGGAGAGAAGCCTTACAAATGTGATTTATGTAGTGCATGTTTTACTCAATGTGGTCATCTAAATAGACATAAAAGAATACATACAGGAGAGAAGCCTTACAAATGTGATATATGTAGTGCATGTTTTACTCAGTGTGGTCATCTAAAGACACATAAAAGAATACATACAGGAGAGAAGCCTTACAAATGTGATATATGTAGTGCAAGTTTTACTATGTGTGGTCATCTAAAGAGACATAAAAGAATACATGCAGGAGAGAAGCCTTAGACCTGTGATGTCCGAAGGCTTGGTATAAAGTGTTAACCTAAAGCAGCACAGTAATAACCATACATGACAAGAGTAATTATGCAATGTTTCAAACACTAATTCACGTACATAATTGTTATTTTGTGAATTCTGGCACAGAGAATTGTGATTCTGTAATTTAAAAAAAAAATAAACTTTTTCCACAATTGTGTGGCAAGTTTAGAAATTTCTGGTTGTCAGAAATAACTTTCACAAGTTAGCTTTAGTTTTTAATTGGTTTAAGTTATACAGTTTAAAGTAACTGTTGTTGTATAAGTGCAGTTTTGTCTACCTTTCATGTCTGTGACAACTTTTTTTAATGTATGGCTTAACTAATAAACTGTTCATTTCTCCATGTCCAACAGTTGAATGTTTCATTCATTCATTCTTAACTTTAGCTCCCCAAGGAGCATAGGCCTTCAACAAACACTTGCCAAGTCTTCCTGTCACGTGCCATCAGCTCATGTTCTTTCCATGTTTTCCTCATCATTTTCACCTCTGTATCCAGTTCTCTTCTCCATGTGCTTCTTGGTCTACCTCTGCCTCTCTTGCCCTGAGGGTTCTAGAACAAGGACTGCCTTGTAATGCTATCAACAGGTTTCCTCAGTCTGTGTCCTATCCATCACCATCGTCTTCTTCTCAACTTGAATGTTTGAGTGACTTTTAATAACACAGATCAATTGTTTTATTTTAAGTAAGTTGTATACAGATAGATTTTGATTAACACCTGATAATGCAAATGTTTACATAAAGCTGTTTAGTTTAACCGTTAAATTAGAAATATTTGTTATTGTTCATTGATTCATGATAATGTCACAAGTTGACTTACAAAGTGTTCTTCATTTCTGCTAAAATGTTTATGTTAAATAAATTTGTAAACAAACCAAACATTATGTGTTATAATTATTCTTACTTTGTATTTGACACTAGAGTTGGGGTATTCTAAAAATAAATGAAAATGTTGCGATATATAGGCCTACAATGGTAACTTATCTGCAGGCTTCTACTGATAACGGGATTACATAAACAGAGTTTCACATACGAGATGTAGCTGATTTTGATGCTGTCCTTCAATTCATGTCTAATGATCATGTTATGTTACAAAAGGCGAACATCCATATATAAAGGATGGATGACATGATAGGCTCAGTCGATGATGAGTCAACTCATCTGTGACTTAGTTGATGGACAACTCAATAAATGCATATCCAGATGCCATGTAATAAGTAAAATTCGTGTCCAAGGTTTCAAAAATGCGTTATCAAGAACACATCATTTCAAGTTAATCTCATAGCTCAAAATCGCCCCCATCCATCCCTTCTCTTTTTTTGTAACATCTGTTCCATACAAGCGTAAAAGGCTTAAAAAAAATACGGAATAGGTGCACATTCCCCTGTGCTTTTAATAATTAATATCTTGAGTACCCATGAAAATAACTCACCATTCAAACTTTTGGTTGTTTATTAGTTAGGGTTGTTAGCAACATTCGCACCAGCTTTTCGGGAAAATAGAGAAACAGCTCGTTTTGCACTGTGCTTTAACTCTTTGTACCTCACAACCCATATTGTGCTCCACTACTTTAACTCTTTGTACCTCACAACCCATATTAAGCTCCACTACTTTAACTCTTTGTACCTCACAACCAATATTGTGCTCCACTACTTTAACTCTTTGTACCTCACAACCCATATTGTGCTGCACTACTTTAACTCTGTGTACCTCACAACCCATATTGCGCTTCACTACTTTAACTCTTTGTACCTCACAACCCAAATTGTGCTCCACTACTTTAACTGTTTGTACCTGACAACCCATATTGTGCTCCACTACTTTAACTCTTTGTACCTCACAACCCATAATGTGCTCCACTATGTGATACATTATTCTCCTGTGATCCACCTCTAACGCCAGTTTGGTTGTAGTTAGGTTTTTTCACGTCTGTACTTTACATCATTCTTACCCGCACTTTTTCCAGTCACTGCCCCCCCTCCCCCGTTGGCTTTCAGAATACGTCTGCTATTTCCGTGCATTACATAAACAACTATAACGAGTGGAAGATAAGCGTAAGTACTAATTCAGCAATAACAATTTTGAACGAACCCATTATGTTTTCATTAATTGTTATTTATATGAATTAATCTGTAATACACTTTTATAAATAGGCCTTTAGCTTTATAGAATAAGACAGTGGCGTAACTACAATGTGAGGAGGCCCCGGGCACAAATTATCAGGCGGTAATAAAATGAACTGAACTGCTATATTCAATATACGGCTGCTCTGTACCAAAATGTGCACTGCTTACTTAATAATTACTGTTAAGAAAACTTGTGCAAGCTCTGCGTAAAATATTTTTTTTTAAACCTTACCTAATCAACAGAATGGAATAGTTTGATACCGCCGCGTAAGCATGACATACTTTAATGGCATCCCTCTTATCTGCACGTACAAGAAGACTCGAGAATGTTTTTGCTCATAGGTAGTAGTGCCATAATGATATAGCT
Source organism: Oreohelix idahoensis (assembly GCA_024509875.1). Classification (NCBI taxonomy): domain Eukaryota; kingdom Metazoa; phylum Mollusca; class Gastropoda; order Stylommatophora; family Oreohelicidae; genus Oreohelix; species Oreohelix idahoensis. Next base: position 122,529 of record JAMPIV010015176.1, read on the forward strand.
TGGAAACGTAGCGTCATCCGATTTATGAAAGTCCGAATGCACTGTAGGAAAGCCGGTTCAGAGGTTAAAAGATTGACTGTTACTACCAAGCTGATACGTTTTAACAGAATTTTAAAGCTAAAACGAAGTGAAAAGGTACTGGGTGGCTCTTTTATTATGGAACTAAAATTATTAAATTTTTTTCCGTCATTTCGTGACCGGCTATTTGCAGAGACCTGTGAACTCTTGATAAAATCGATTATTTGCGTTGTTCATTCATATGGGAGATTATAATGTGTATTCAAGACAGATTTCACTCAAAGCCCAGTACAATATGCGCAGTTTCCGTAACCTACAAACAAGCAAAAACTGGTTCGAATGTTTCTAACATACTGAAAAGCTGCTGCGAACTGGGTTTGTTATATGTATATATATATACCTTTCACAAAAAGTAGGGGATATGCGAATGTTTATATATATATATATATTCACAAAAGTAGGGGATGGTATGTATTATTTTACAAAAGAGTGGATTTCGTAATTTAATGGTTGTATGGACATATCGAGCACGCTCTTCTCCACTCTCACTTGCAATATCATGTTGACCTGGTGACTCGTGATGATTAAGCCAATCCCAAGAACAGAGGTGGGCCCCATCCGTAAAGTTCACACATTATTCTTTTTCACAAAAATGCGTGTATCTCGGGTTTGATGAACACTACTCACCATGGACAGGTATAAAAAGACTCTGCAACAGATAAAATTTCTTTTCTTCGTCATGGAACGTTTGACAGAACAGCAGAGATGGATAGGCATAGGCATGTTGCAAACCGGAAGTCGGCAAGTGGATGTTGCTCGGAACCTCAATGTTTCACAGTCAGTTGTCAGCAGACTGTGGAACAGGTATCAAAATTTCCGCACAGTGGCTGATCTGCCTCGGACTGGCCGCCCAAGAGTCACTACACGCCGCCAAGATCAACTTCTTGTTACTCAGGCCCTCAGAACTCGGACTCTAAATGCTACTCAACTTCAGCAACATCTTCAACAGACCACTGGGATCCGGGTCTCAACTCAGACAGTACGAAACTGTTTGCACCATGTGCAACTGGCCTCACGCAGATCGTTTGTAGCTTTGCCCATGTCACCACAACACAGGCGAGCAAGAATGGATTGGTGCCAACGTCATCATCGGTGGACCAATCAACAGTGGGCATCAGTGATGTTTTCTGATGAGTCCCGTTTCATTTTGGATTTTCATGATCATCGAATACGTGTCTGGCGACGGCGAGGTAAGCGTTACCAGCCTCTTGCAACTGTTGCACACAACCGTTATGGAGGTGGCAGTGTAATGGTGTGGGCAGGCATCTGTATGAATGACAGGACCGACCTTCACATATGCCAGGTCAATATCACAGGGCTCTACTACCGTGACAACATCAACAAGCCTATCGTTGTGCCATTTGCTCAACGGCACGGACCAGATTTCATCTTCCAAGATGACAATGCACGTCCTCACCGTGCTCGCGTCGTCCAAGATCACCTTCAGATGCAGCATATCCGAACGTTACCGTGGCCGCCGATGTCCCCCGACCTGTCTCCTATTGAGCATTTGTGGGACTTCGTGAATAGACACGTCCAACAACGTCCAGCCGCTCTACAGACTCTTCAGCAGTTAGCCCAGACCCTTTAGCAGGAGTGGCAGAGAATTCCTCAAGACAACATCAGAAGGCTTATTTGCAGTATGAGACGTCGTTGCAATGCATGTTTAGCGGCAAACGGGGGCCCTTACACGTGTTTAGAAATATTGGAATATTTTTGTGAAAATGAAATACCTACCCCGCCTTGGTTGCCAGTGCGACTAAAATCATGTAAGTAAAGCCATAACACTTCTTATACCGCAAATGTCTTGTACGAAGGAATAAATGAACTAATTTGAAATATATTGTCTTTGGATAGCTTTTGAATTCAATATCCCCTACTTTTTGTGACAGGTATATATATACATGACCGGGCGTAACAATATATTAAGCAATGTATACGGTGGAAAGTTTACTTTGTTTCTGAATGCGCAAAATGTTTCAACAAGAACTTGTGTCTTCTGCTTATCTTGAAATACACAAACATATATACACTTAAATTAACTGTCTCCAGGACAAAAGTCAACGACCAGGCTAAGACAAGAGATATACATAGATTGATCCAAGATAGAAGATGGCAAATTAGGGATAGGAATATATATTCCAATATGTAAAATGACAACAGAATATAGAATCACAGAATATACATCCATTGTCACTGCAGAGATGATGGCAATACTGAAAGCTTTAGAAATCTTCTCTTAAAAGCCTCCCAAAAACTAACCATTTAAAAAATTCACTTTGAACAATTTAACACTAAGAAACTTACGAGAATGCAGTAGACCTAATACAGCGGAGGAGATATTTCTGGCTACTACATACTTATGTTCCAGAGGATGTTCAGTCTTCATAGCTTGGATACCTTCACATGTTGGCATAGAGGGAAATTAAAGGGCAGATAAAGAAGCCAAAAAGGTAGATCTGATAAAAAATCTAATAAATGTACGGATGAGTATATCAGAGAATAAAAGCTTAATTTACGAAAAAAAGAACAGATGAATGGAAAGCAGAGTGGGATAAAAATCTGAAAGGAAGACATGCAGATAAGGGTTCAAGGCCCCAACAAGAAAATGTTAGATATCTAGCAATTGAAAATTGCCAGTAACAAGAAGCTTCTCAGACTACAGCTGGGAAAAGGCTATTTAAGAATAGACGAGCTGTGCAGGATGTATTCAAGACAATAATATAGAACATTTCTTAATACAATGTAAGAGGTATGATCAAATGAGAATCCCAATATTAGATTATTTGCATGTATCAAATTTATCTATAAATATAGAAGAGATGTTAAGAACAGACAGACCTAATGTCACATGATTTACTCCTCTTGCTCTGTAGTGATGGTCCAGTGGCCAAACTTCAGAGTATCTACTCAGGGTCTTCAAAGGTCGTCGTTCAACATTACTCATGGCAAAGATGTGAATTTAAAGTCCGCCTAGGCCGGTCCCAAGCCCGGCTGAAAAAGGAGGAGGGTGGCCTGCATGGAGACGGTAAGGAGGCAGCCCCTCCATCATGCAAAAGCACAACAGGTCAATCACTTGTTTGTCTTTTTAAAAAAAAACAGATTAAGCGAAACATAAGAGAGAAAACCTGACAGATTCTAAAGGCGACGAACTGGAACGGACTACGACTTACGGAACATGGAACACAAGAAGTTTAAATTGGAAGGAAGAAAAGCTGGTGGAAGAGATGAGGAAAGCCAAATTTAAAATCTTGGCTTTAACAGAAATAAAGAAAAACAAACAATGAGTTACGAATCTCGATGGCGACACGCTACTCTACAGTGGTGTACCCACATCTGAAAGAGCTAATGGGGGCGTGGGTTGCATTGTGGCCAATAACCAGAGGGATAGTATCAAGGGATGGAACTTTGTCTCGAAACGCATTATGGTCCTAAAACTAAAAAAAGGAGAAACCATAGTCAACCTTGTCGCTGTATTATGGGCCAAATGAAATTGAGCGAGCAGGGGTCAAGGAGGAATTATTCGAGCTGCTTCAAAAGACAGTGGACGACTGCCTAGATGAAATTATCATTCTCGGAGATTTCGATGCCAGAATTGGAAATGACCATGCTAGATGGGGTGAAGTTATCGGAAGATATGGAGAAGGTACTCTTAATGACAATGGAAAGCGACTCCTTAGATTCTGCACCACGCAGAATCTGATCATTACAAACATTACAAAGTTCCCACATAAGCGCATACGTGTATTCACTAGATGTGAACCAACAAAGAATGAGAAGTCAGTGATCGACTATGCCAGAGTTAGGAAGAGCTCATTCAAGTATGTCCGGAATGCTAGAGTGTAGAGGGGGCCAGAGATAGGAAGTGACCACTATTTGTTAACAATTAAAAGAACAAATAAAAAAGTTACTCGACCTAGGAACTGCCTAACATCACGCAAGAAGCTAAGTAAACGAACAGGGGAAACGAGCATTAAGACCTACACGCTGAGAGAGCCAGAAGTGAAGACCAGATACCAGGGGCTTATTGCTACCGCAGTGAGAAACACAGAACAACAACCTGTTGACATGGAAACACTCTGACTGAAATTCAAGAACATCATAAAGACAGCTGCAGCAGAAGCATGTGGTGAAGTTTGATTTGGGAACAAGAGAAAGAGGACACCTTGGTGGACAGATGAGGTTAAAGAGAAAATACGAGAGAAGGCATGGAAACAATATTTAGGAGTTAACAACACAACAAGAATAAACAGACAAATAGTGAGAATATATGATACTCAGAACAGTAGCAAATAGCAAGGTGCTAGCAGCAAAACAGAAGTCCTGGGAATAATTTGGAGAAAAGCTAGAAAGCGATGCGCAAGAAAACCAGAAATTGTTCTATAAGACCCTAAAGAATATGAGGAAGGAAAAACAGTGCTCTCTTAAATCTATAAAGGACAAGCAAGGCAAATTGCCTACTGCCCCCAAAGAAGATGAAAAGACAATTTTTCAGAGTTCCTGGATGGGGAGCAAGGTCAAACATCATTAATGTTAACCACTGACACAGAAGAGAAAACCAATGTTGATAAAGATGACATAAAGATGGAAGAACTGAACGCAGCACTGGAGAAAATCAAGATGGGCAAAGCAGAAGGACATGATGGCACGGAGAGGACAGGAAAGTATTCAGTGGGGTAAATTAATATGAGACAAACATAAAGATATGTTATCAGGCACTCGTAGGTAATAAAGAAGTAGAACACTAGACAACATAAAAACAACAGACGTGAGTGGCTTACCCAAACTCACGTCTGTTGTTTTTCTGTTGTCTAGTGTTCTACTTCTTTATTTCCTACGAGTGCCTGATAACATACCTTTATGTTTGTCTCGTATTAATTTACTGTTTACAGGCCTCGGGTTTCCCTTCCTTATGTGTTATTCAGTGGGGTACTGGAAGATAGACAGGTCTGTATTTCGGAGCTGGCATTTGCTAAAAATGTTGCCCTGATTGCTAAATCAGAGGCATACCTTCAATCCAACCTGAACGTCTGGAAAGAAGATCTGTAAAAAGTGGGATGATCCTATACAGCTCGAAAACAAAAACCACGGTGATATCACGAGAGGAAAGAGGACATCAAATTAAGCTGGGAGAACAGGTCCTGGAGCAGGTCGACCACTTTAAATAGTGTCACATATGGAAATAGTGCAGCAGTAACCGTCCACTCTTTTTCGTTGGGAGGACAACATTAGACAATCTTTGAAGGACTGAGGACTAGAACGGAACCCAGCCAGGAGGAAGACAGCCGATAGAATAGTATGGCGCACTCTCTTACCTACCTCTACACCTCACGGTAGAAGAGCAACGACTAAGTAAGTAAGTAAGAGATGTGAATTGAAGAAGGGAGCTTCCATCCGAGGCAGCCTCATAGAAATTTAAAGAAATCAAGTACTACAGCTGATAGGATCAAGGCCGTGTAAATTTTTTATCTTTCCTGACCTTCTATGAATAAAGATTTTGCTCGTTCTGATGAGCCCCTAACTGATTTAACTCAGGGAGCCGCGCTGGTGTAATGGCTACGACGTTGTACTGGCGACCAGGTGTTCATGGTTCAAACCCGGCCGACGGCGTTTGAAGAAATGTTTACGACCGGAAATTTGACTGAATAACCTGAACGGCTCCTGCACATAAATCCCGTGTGGATGGGAAGAAGCGAAGCTCCTGACCGGGTTGGAAGGAAAGTCCCCTGCCCCCCCCCCCCCCCCCCCAGCCTCGCAATGACATGTCATTGGGCCGAAAGAGCTGGAAAGCTCGAGTGCCGCTGGTTATAGAAGAAAAAAAACAAAAACTGATTTAACTCCGTTAAAATATTATTTTAATAGCTCTGTTTTAAGTATTTAAATGACTGAAGCATACGGATGCAGTTCATTCAAAACAAAAATGATTAAACCGACTATAAATTGGTGTATTTACAGATAACAAATGTAATAATAAATATTTGTTAACACATGTAAAATAAATAAATTTAGGTGAATTAGCGTTTTTAAAATGTCAACTACAAGAAACATCAAGAGAGTAGAAAAAGAATATATACATCTCCTTTACCTGGTTAACAGAGATGGACTCTTCAAAATCCTCCTGACAATAAACTACTTCACTAAATTATTGGAGATGATAGCCATTCAATGATGGAACAGTCCAATGTGCTGAAAACACATTACAAGCCACGTGTGTCCCCAAATATGCTTTGTGAGGTGGGCAAAGATGGTTGCAGTTTTGCTGCTGCTGTTAATTTCTGTTTGTAAAGAGAGTTTATCGTTGATGGTAGATCCCAAGTATGGGGAGTGTTGCACAGCTGCCAATTCAAAGCGATCGATAATAATACTTTGTGCCACATCCTGACCCAGCACATTTGTTTTCTTTAGACTTATTGTGAGGCCTAATTCATTGCATGCTTGAGATGAGCGATTCACCACGCTCCGAAGCTCCAGTTGATTTGAGTGACGATTGTATTTTGTCATCGGCGAACAACAAGTTTCGTTTAGTGACCCTTCTGATTTTCATTTTAGCCTTGCGAGATTAAACAATCGGCTATCTGACATGCGAGATTAAACAGTCGGCTATCTGACATGCGAGATTAAACAGTCGGCTATCTGACATGCGAGATTAAACAGTCGGCTATCTGACATGCGAGATTAAACAGTCGGCTATCTGACATGCGAGATTAAACAGTCGGCTATCTGACATGGGAGATTAAACAATAGGCTATCTGACATGCAAGATTAAACAGTCGGCTATCTGACATGGGAGATTAAACAGTCGGCTATCTGACATGCGAGATGAAACAGTCGGCTATCTGACATGCGAGATGAAACAGTCGGCTATCTGACATGCGAGATGAAACAGTCGGCTATCTGACATGCGAGATTAAACACTCGGCTATCTGACATGCGAGATTAAACAGTCGGCTATCTGACATGCGAGATTAAACAGTCGGCTATCTGACATGGGAGATTAAACAGTCCGCTATCTGACATGCGAGATTAAACAGTCGGCTATCTGACATGCGAGATTAAACAGTCGGCTATCTGACATGGGAGATTAAACAGTCGGCTATCTGACATGCGAGATTAAACAATCGGCTATCTGACATGCGAGATTAAACAGTCGGCTATCTGACATGCGAGATTAAACAGTCGGCTATCTGACATGCGAGATTAAACAGTCGGCTATCTGACATGCGAGATTAAACAGTCGGCTATCGGACATGCGAGATTAAACAGTCGGCTATCTGACATGCGAGATTAAACAGTCGGCTATCTGACATGCGAGATTAAACAGTCGCCTATCAGACATGCGAGATTAAACAGTCGGCTATCTGACATGCGAGATTAAACAGTCGGCTATCTGACATGCGAGATTAAACAGTCGGCTATCTGACATGCGAGATTAAACAGTCGGCTATCTGACATGCGAGATTAAACAGTCGGCTATCTGACATGCGAGATTAAACAGTCGGCTATCTGACATGCAAGGTTAAACAGTCGGCTATCTGACATGCGAGATTAAACAGTCGGCTATCTGACATGCGAGATTAAACAGTCGGCTATCTGACATGCGAGATTAAACAGTCGGCTATCTGACATCCGAGATTAAACAGTCGGCTATCTGACATGCGAGATTAAACAGTCGGATATCTGACATCCGAGATTAAACAGTCGGCTATCTGACATGCGAGTTTAAACAGTCGGCTATCTGACATGCGAGATTAAACAGTCGGCTATCTGACATGCGAGATTAAACAGTCTACTATCTGTCGTAAATTTATTTTGAGAGAAAGAGTCTTAGAAATAGTAGTCTGGTTTAGAGTGTAGAATGATGGTGAAAAAAAGCTCAGTGATAGAAATGTAGAGATCAAATATGATGCTCCACAGAGTGCTGGAGGAGAGTAAAGACAGACTTATTTATGACAAATCGTTTCTCTCAATCTTCTCTTCCACTCTCCTGGTCAAACAATTATTTACCAGTTTTCCAGACACACATCTGCGCTCACACCGATTTGGTGCTTCAAACACACAGACGACGTGGATACAACTATCTTAAACAAATAGGGGAAATTTTATGGGCTTTGGGTAGTCCAACACCGTAACGATTAAGTTTGTGTTGTTTATTAAAGTTAAAAAAGACAATAACTAAAATAATCAATTGTTTACAACAAGAAATATCAAAATTTACAGAAAAATGCAAATAACAAGGTAGGGAGGCGGGTGAAGAAGATTGGTATCGACTAAGCCCGTCCCGCTTTTTAGACAAAGATAAACCCAGTCCAAAGATAAATAGTTATCAGGAACGTAGGTAAGTTAACCTAACAGTAAAGTTAATTACTCTGAAAAGAGGTGTTACAAAATTAGGTATAGGTGGTAGAAATAAATCCTGTTCTTCCCAATTATTCTTCCCTTTACTAAGCAAATGAAAAGGAGGGGGTTTTAAACAGAGTTAACAAATTACCAACTATCCCACTTAAAGGAACAATGTAGGGTATACAAATAAGATATATATTACCAGGTAAGCAAGTTAACAAAATGGTTACACAAAAGAATTAATTTCCTGTCATTCATACACGAGCTAGTAAAGGCCTTCCCTCATCTTGCTCTCACTTACCGATTGTGAAAAAATCTTGCACTCCATAGAATAACACAACAGCAGTTACACCTCAAATGACTACAACCCACAAAAGCCAGATCCAAACCTCAGAAATGAGGTATCTGAGGAAAGTGGTTGAAGTAACAAGAAGAGACATGGTCCGCAACCAGACGATCCGTCAAGGCCTAAAATCCCATCCGCTGCAGACCCAAATAGAACAGTCCCAACTAAGATGGTTTGGCCATGTCTGCAGAATGGGAGAAGATCGGCTATCACGACAAGCATGAAAAAAAAAAACAGCCAGGGATCCAGACCTCCAGGACGACCCAGAGTCCGCTGGGAGGACAACATTAGACAATCTTTGAAGGACCGAGGACTAGAGTGGAACCAGGCCAGGAAGAAGACAGCTGATAGAATGGTCTGGCGCTCTCTCTTCCAAACCTCTACACCTCACGGTAGAAGGGGAACGACTAAGTAAGTAAGTAAGTTACACCTCAAACTAAATGTATGAGTGTTTGTTCAAGTTCTAGCCCCAGATTAGCGGGTAGGCGGTCAGCACATAAAAGGATCCCGTAATCGCTGGAAAATGAATCTGTAATTGTGTCTCTTTTCTTAATAACAGTTTCTATGGGAGGGCACGGTCTCTGATACCGGGGTGAGGATGGTGTGGTCTATTTGACTATGCCGCTGATAATAAAATTCTTACGCGTGCTGGTACACTTTATCCGTGAGGTATGGTTTAAGTCCAGTGAGAAAACTAGTCACATCACTGTTCAGGAAAATATGAATTCTCTCTCTGTGTCAGTAAACTAACAAAAGCTCGGGCCAGTGTTCTTCTTCCCGTTACGACTTAATTTGCTTGATGGTGCGTTAAATTTGTTTTTGGGTGTGCTTTCTTTGCTATAAGTTAGATAGCGGAATTCCAAACATAGAATCGCCTCAAAGATTAAAAATTTACACAGTCTCAACAAGTTCTGCGTCAGGGGAACTCTACACACTGTTTATGCTTTGCTTTGCTTAAATTGATTTCCTTTATTGCTTTCTTAATACTGGGATCGCACAGGTTAAGATCACTCTGTATGAAAGAAAAAAAGACATGTAATATACCTAAAAACAAATAACCTTCTAAAGCGCGATGAATTTCCCGTTAAGACTATTTTATATACGCTCGCGTATTTAATTATGTATTTAATAAAACACTGCGCGAGTTTTAGTGGTTAAAACACACTCTTATAAGTATATGACTTAACTAAATTTACTAATTATAAATTCCTTCGCGACTTTAAAAGTTAATTTAAGCATTTAACATCTATTATCTTTTGGAAATAATATAGCAGGTATATCATTACATTTACAACTGGAACTATTGAGACGGTTTAATTTAATAGATTTAAATTAACACAAAATCCAGTGAAATAGAATGACTGAACGAGACCACTGATCACTTTACACAATATATATATTACCGCTTTGCACAGAATAGAATTCACTGCAAATATGTATAAAATCCATGGGATAATCTAGCAAGATTTCAGATATAGCTAGTGCTTCTGTTAAGTTCTGGCCAGCGAGTGATAAAGTGTATTTCTACGAGGTCTGTATATATCTAGAATGAAATGAAAGATGAGTGGGACATGAGAAACTTGACAGCTTTTTTGATCTCATAAGACTTTTGGGGATCTGACCGCCAGACCAAAGAGAGAAGCCGCCCCTGGCCTCTCGTATCTTTGCTCGCTGCTTGCGTCAGCTTTCCCCGTTCGCTCCCACTGCAATCAGTTCCGTGTTTAACACCGAGATGCGAAATCGTTTCAGGGACCACAACTGTCTTTGATAGCATGCCGCCCGTCCTTCCTGAGATCCCCCCAGTGTCTTTCTTCTGACCGCTCTGGTCCATCTTGCGAGCGGTTTAGTGTTCGCGCGGAGATGATAAATACCTGCGAGAAACTAGCTTCTCTGCTCGGGGATCGTCTCAGTGTCTTTAGATCTCATGCCGCCTACTAAATGAGTCCCGGTGGAATCGGTTCGCTCTGGCGAAACCAAAAAGTTACAACAAATGTTCAGGGGTTCTAATGTTATGAAAAGCTGAAAGTCCCTTTAATCATCCATCAAATCAGGGAAAATTCACTTGTCGAACTAGACGTACGTCACACTATCTGACATGCGAGATTAAACAGTCGGCTATCGGACATGCGAGATTAAACAGTCGGCTATCTGACATGCGAGATTAAACAGTCGGCTATCTGACATGCGAGATGAAACAGTCGGCTATCTGACATGCGAGATTAAACAGTCGGCTATCTGACATGCGAGATTAAACAGTCGGCTATCTGACATGCGAGATTAAACAGTCGGCTATCTGACATGCGAGATTAAACAGTCGGCTATCTGACATGCGAGATTAAACAGTCGGCTATCTGACATGCGAGATTAAACAGTCGGCTATCTGACATGCGAGATTAAACAGTAGGCTATCTGACATGCGAGGTTAAACAGTCGGCTATCTGACATGCGAGGTTAAACAGTCGGCTATCTGACATAATGTGATGGCATATTCTTTCGGTTTCATCCCCGAATGCGTGTTTCCAAAGTAAGGCAAAGAAGATTGCAAAGAGGATCACAGCCAGGACGCAGCCTTGTTTGACGCCACAGCGTTTATTAAATGGATTTCAACGTTATTTAAAACAAATAGACAACAAGCCTACACGAGTAACACGAGCATCATCCACAGTAATCGACCACATCTACGTAACTTGTTCAGAAAACATCATAGAATGCTGTGTCCCTACTATTGCAATGAGTGACCACTATCCAAGTATGATGCACATGGTCATTGAATAAATGCAAAGTTCACAAAAATAAACATGTAAGTATTAAATTTAGAAGTTTCAAACATTTCTATCGGGAATTACTTTTAAATGACGTGCTAACTGCACCTGTCGCCCGTGTTTATCAACTTCCTGATCCGGATGACGCCATTGCATACTGGACAAAGATTTGTTATAGTGATTTTGACAGGCACGTACCAGCTAAGGAAATTCGCGACAAACGACAATTAAAATCTCATTGAATCACGCAAGAGGTGTTGGAGACTATGATGTAGAGAGATCAAAGCAAAAATATAAGGACCTGAACACATACACGGTACAATGAAACCAATTTCAATATTTAATTCGCAAAGAAAAGAAAAAAATCACTTTAGAAATATGGTTCAGAACAAATCAAATAGTAAGGAAATATGGAAGGCAATTAACACCATAGCGAAAAAATGCACTATACTCATTATCTTCCAACATTTCATTTACCTGCACGTACAGCAGCAATCACTTTCAAGCAGAAATAAACAGTATGAAATCCACAATATCACATTCCTCTAGTGACTTAGACAAACTTTCAGCATTTTGTGAGTACAAATGTACAAACTCAGTTCCACCCGACAGTTTATGAAGTGTATAACTAAAAAATTAAAGTTATCTGAAAGATAATAGCTCACCAGGGCTTGATGGAATTCGCAGTCGAAAACTGCGTTATGCTGTACCAGCTATTAGTGATTCACTAACTTATATATATAATCAGTGTATCGCTACGGGTTATTTTCCTTCGGCGTTTACGATCGCCAAAGTATATCCCCACTTCAAACATGGTTCATCAGATACCAAGTAACCTCGGCAACTATAGACCAATTTCTCTGATTTTATTGCTATCTAAACCAATAGAAAAGCACATACATAAAACAACACTACAGTACGTAATTAGCAATGACTTGTTAACTGACAGTCAGTCAGGGTTTAGACAAAAGCATTCATGCCACACAGCTCTAACTAAGATGAAAGACAACTTGCACCTAAACATCTATAACAATAACATATGTGGAGCAATCTTTGTAGACTTTAGGAAAGTATTAGATATGTTAGATCACGCTGTTTTAATAATAAAATTAGAAACAATGAAAGTTAACTTTAAACTAGTGAAATTATTTAATTCATTCTTGTCCGACAGACAGCAAGTAGTGTCTTACAATAACTCCTTATCAAGCCCAACTACTATTGACACTGGTGTTTCTCAGGGCTCTATTCTCGGTCCTCCACTTTTTTTCCATTTACATAATGACCTTTCACTACACATAAAGCACTCATCCTGCGACTTATTTGCAGATGACTGTACCATTTACACTAGTGATGAAAACTGCAACACACTATAAATATTATTACAAAGAGACACAGACAGTCTTATTAAGTGGAATAACGAAAATCGCATGCAAATAAATATAATTAAAATAAAATGTATGAGAATATCAACTAGATAAAAACTACAAAACTTACAGACAACAGCACTTCAACTCTATATTGGTACATCACTAATTGAAAATGCTAATGAAAATAAAACACTGAGACTAATAATTGACCAACATTGAAGTTGGAATTCGCATGTACAAGCATTAACCAAACAAACGGCACAACAAGTTTACCAGTTAGCTAAAATCAAACATTCCCTAGTTGAGGAAACACCGAAGATGTTCTGTATATCCCAAATACACACACATCTAGACTGTTGTTCCACAATCTGGGATGGCTGCTCCATGTCCAACACTAAAAGACTATTCATTACAAAAACGTGCAGTGCACCTAGAGTCAGAAACAAACCTCACACAGTGTGTAGACCCATATACATATCCTAACATATTACCACAAAGAGAGCGCTTTCTCTTCAACGAAGCCAAATCCATTCACAAAATCCTATCACAGAATGCTTCAACGTATTTGTGGGCTATTTTCAAACACAATGACAGACGCAATCAATGCTTAAAAAATTACTCATGCTCAAGCCTAGGCTCGAATTATTCAAGAAAAGTTTATCTTTTTCTGCTGCTCATCTGGTAAAGACAGGAGTACGACAGGGATGCCCGTTATCAACCACTCTATTTTTAACAATCATAGACTGGGTGATGCGCCAGACAACAGATCAGTTTCCCGCGGCAAATGTCGAAGGGTATGAATGCTAATTGTTCTTGTTGCGCACTGGTTGTATACATGGCCCATAGCGTCCTCTCATACGCCCATCCCTGATGTTCTTACGTTTGATGCCGAATTCCAGCAGTCTTAGCCTTGATGATTCATCGATTGCAGTGTCATTTTCTAATAGACGAACATGAATCACCCTCAGTATTTCCTTCTTATTCATAGCCAATGCACCTTTTATGGGTGCTCTTGAAGCTAGTCTGTCAGCTCTTTCATTGCCACGTACCCCGGCATGACCAGGACAGTAGATCCATATCAGTTCTTGAAGATTCGATGCTTTTATGGAGGTTTTCCATTCATGTCGAAGCCAACCATTTTGGACCTTTCGTAGCATGGATTGTGAGTCTGATACAATAACTGCCTTTTTTACAAAGTCTCAGACAGCCATCTTAAGGCAGCAGTAACTGCCTCTACCTCCATTCTTATGCTGGAGGTTGTTATCGTGTAAGCCTCGCTATGTTCAGCGACGGTTCTGTCCTTTACTCTAGCACAGATTACATACCCATCAGTGTACCCAATGGCATCATCATCCCCAGCACTATCATTTATAAGCTGACCAACGTCCAGCTCTGCTCTCCCATTGGCCCAAGTTCTGCATTCTCTACCAAGGCTGATGGTGACTTGCTGGTAGTTCATCCAGCTCTCATCTGACTTACTCCACTCTTCTCCCTTAAATATACTTTCAACTGGGGTCACCTGTCTAACAGTCTCCTCCGCCTGCGCCATCCATGACATCCCGTTCTTTATTCTCGCTCCTTTGATGTCAGCTATGTTCTCATACAGGAGATGCCTGCACATTTGCCCAGGATTACCCCAGGGTTCTCCATTATCACCGGTGCTGTTTAACATCTATACATCAAAAATAGCTGCAATACAACCAACAGGTTTGGGACGAACATTAGTTTTTGCCGATGACTTGTTCATTTACCGGAATGGTTCAGATAGAAATGAAATGGTTAAAAGCATACATGAGACACTTCAAGCAGTTTCTAAATGGTGCGACGAAACCAGCTCCAAGGTCAATCCTAACAAAGCCTGTGTGCTTTGGTGTTCCTTGAATAACTCCATATTGAAAGCAGATCTTTCAGACATTACACTCAGTGGACAGAAAATTGAAAGGCAGAACACGTTGAAATGTATTGGAGTAACATTCGATCGTGGGCTATCATATAAGCACCATGTTGATCACATCATACAGAAGTGCAAGAAAGGTCTGGTAGCCCTAAAAATAATGGCTGCAGCGCACCTGGAGCAGAGACTACTGTTTCTCTTACAGTCTGTAAGCTGGTCTTTTCTGTAATCGATTATGGCCTGGGAATTCTCACGCTGTCAATATCACAGTGTGAACGACTGGAACGCATTCAAAACGAAGGGATGCGTATAGTCTTGGGCTGCACACGAGATACCCCTATTGTGATGATGCGGCACATGCTTGGATTGCTGCCAATTGGATCCAGATATACTATGGCCCAGGTAAAAGCGTATATGCGTGTAACCACAGAAAAGATAAAAGTACAAAATAAAACAACAGAAAATCAAGGTGCTCTTCTTATGGCAAATCGAATGTTCACATTTAACAGTATTTTAACACAAGTCTTTGACTAAATAGAATTGCCGTTAAGTATTGGTGCTTTTGAATTTAATTTCCTTCATATGATGGGATTTTACTCTAGCCTGCTATAGAACTACCTTACTCACTATTTGTTATTTTACTGAGAATAAGTGGTACACTGACACATATTAATAATCACGTGGGCATCTCCAGGAATGAAGGATGGTTTCCCACACGAGGCCAGCGTGCAGATCAGCAGCAATACAAACACATTAAGGTTAAGAGATCCTCGACAGTTTAATAACATATCATGGGAGACAGTGAACTAGTCTGGCAGTAAACTGATCTATTTGAGTAAGGCGGGAAGATGAATAATAAATCAAAGTTTGGAAGAGAATCAAATACACAAATGTCAATGAGCGCTGAGGACCAAGAGTTGTGGTCAGCTAGTAGCCATATAACGATTTGTCACAGAGAGTTTTATAATCTATAAATTTTCTATATTCTCTTCTTTTTTCTACCCGTGTCCTCTATTTTATTATCACTCTTTATCCTTTTCCTGTGTTTTTCGCATTCGTACGTTTGCGACTATAAACATTACTATTTCCCCATTCAAACTTTCGCCTGGTTTCGTTATCTCATTTAGAAACGCAGTAGATTACCTAACGTGTCAGTCCCATGCACGATATAATTTTAGGTGGGATTTCAGTCTATCAGACATGATGAGCAGACAAATTGTCTACATTTGCAGCTGTCACGAGAGTTTTTCGTCAGGCTAGCTCCCAGGGAAGTGTGAAATTGTCCTCTGCAGTGGAGACGGGGTCGTCTGACATTCGCATCTGACATGAGCGCTCACTGTCCGATAGTTAGACGGAGGTGTGAATCGCGCCAGCCATGCTTGCTCAGAGCAGACAGAGTGTCTGGCATTTCGCCTCTGACACGCGCGCTCACGGTCAGTTTGTTAACGGAGGTGTGAAGACGCACTGGTGGCAGTTACGGCATGCGTCTAAGCTAACGTAGGTGTTAGGAGAGGGGAGAGATCGGGTTTTTGGAAATAGTAGGAGCCTTTGTCTGGTTTAAGATATTAACCAGAGTTTAAAACTTGATTGCACTCATTCTCCATTTTCAGTAGACGTGGTCACTTCGTTCTAGATACTTAAACTTATAAGTGAAATCACTTAGTTTCATTGTGATACCGTAGTTCTGTGTAGAGGTAAATATTATATTTAATATATCTAGATTTTGCGAACGATTAAGTTTTAAATCGCCTATTTTATCCTACTAGTTTCTTTTATGCAGATTGATTAATTTATAAGTCTGTTACAGTGGAAAACAGAATAAATTATAATTTCTAGCTTAAAATCATGTAGCTATAATAATTTAATTTAACTGCTAAATAATCAGAAGAGAATAATTTTTCTAAACTAACTTATAAATGCTAGATGCCTCATGAGTGTTGGCGGAATACGTATGTATTCCTAATTCATGATGATTGATTTTATATATAACTTATTTCACGGGAAAGTTTAAACGTCAAGTCAAGCTCTACGCTTGCAGTTCAAAATGCAAGTTATATTGAGTACATAATATATAAAATATTTCATATGTGTTTTTTCTTTATTCAGTGAATACTGGGGTAACCCAAACTTTGCCGGCGTTTAGTACAGAGACAAACCTGTGAGAAACATAAACATTTTGTATCTTTAACCACGTGGGTTTTTCAAGTGACACCTGTCTGACAGGGCGTGTGCATACAGAGATAGACAGAATACCAATCCCACTAACGGGTTTTTTTTTAAAGAATAAATGCTTATACTGGGCCTTTGAGCCAGATCATATTTCTTCACAAACTCTAATGTACATGCTGCCTTGTGGTGAGAATAATTACAGAAAAAACATTAACTTTTCCGACATTATTTGACCAAGTGTGTGGTGAACCAAGATTATCTGTTGAGAGAAGTTGTCCACCGGTCATCTTCCTAATTAAGGGAAACCTTGTGTTCTGACACTGTGTGCCCGCTGAAACCCAAACTCTTACCTCGTGAATAAGTGAAATTAACTTAAATCTTAGGGAGCCGCGCTAGCGAAGTGATTATAACACCGCTCTGGCGACCGGGTGATGCAGGATAAAACCCGGGCGACGGCATTTGAGGATTTTTCGTCGACCGGGATTTGGACTGGATTAACTCGAGACCTGGCGAGGACATTTGAAGGAGTGTCGTCGACCAGGGATTGGTGGCTCCTGAGCCGACCCAGCTCTAATGGGTACCTCCGAAATCGGCGAGTATCTGCCTGAATGGCAAGGGACACCTGTCTCTGTACAAGAAAAAAGGGATACTCACGTAAAAATCAATGTCAGGTTAGAAATTAATAATAACCTGAGATTTCGCCTCGAGTATTAGCGGGCGTACGAAAAGAACAAAACAAAAAAAACTTAAATCTGAAATAAAAGAACGATCGCCTGAAGAGGACGCTCCCCGGACACGTTGAATGAAACCAATATCTGCAGAGCTGGGTATCCGCTTCATCCACAGATAGACAGATTAAACGAAGTGTACACTAAGGCTTGCGCCAGACGGCGAACCATAGCACGATTGTAGGTAAGGTTGTGTGAGTCAGGGCCCTGATGAAAGAACCGAGTGAAAGTAGACGGAAGGATGTTCTTCGTTTGATTCACTCACTTTGTAATTTTCCTTATGCAAGATTTTGTTGCTAAACTATATTTTTCCTTAGAATAGATACTGCTATCAAAATCAGTTCATACCTTCAAAAGGGAAAATATTAGACCCAAATCATATGTATCTGTGACTCTTTGGGCTATCATCGTTCTCCTAACGGGACTGTGGGCTAAACATCGAGGGAAGATCATAACTGTGGGTCTATCATTTCTTGTAGAAATTGCTTGATTTTTATCACTATTTGTATATGCTTTGATGTAATTTTATGTGTTGTGATGGGATTTTAGATGATAATTAAAACTGCCCTTAAACTTAATCAGCGTGTTGGTCAGCTCGTTCTAGAATATCTATATAATAATTTGTTATAGTTTTCCCACGTCTGTACGTCTAACTGTCGTCTTGTATGTGCGTGCACGTGAGTGGATAGAACTATATATATATATATATATATATATATATATATATATATATATATATATATATATATATATATATATATATATATATATATATATATGTGTGTTTAGACTGTCTGACTCCGCTAAATCTGTCGTAGAAGATAGGTGAAAGAGAGAAGATTTCTCGATTTCAGAGACAGCCTCTATCACAGTCTACCATTTCACTCGTGGAAAGCTATTGCTATTACTATCTCTCACTGTGACTATAACGTATTCAAATCTATTCAGAAGGGACCAACCCAAGTCTTAATTCCCCTATCAAAAATCTACGACACGATTATTAAAACGAAATTCACTGGAACGAACCAACGAACTTTATTTTCAAAGGTTTAGAATTGGGCACGCAGGCCCGTCTAACATTCTGCCCTTCCTTTTCTCTCGTCTTCCATACTGAGTCCATTTATTCTCACATGTATCTTAAATATTAGTCAAATAATAACAAAACAAAATGAAATACGATAAAATAAAATCCCAAAATTGTACCAGTGCAATACCAGTTACACACATTGACAGTACCTTATCATAATTAATACTGAACAGGGAAAAATTGATACAGATACAAATGATGTTATATAATTTTTTTAGGAACATAACTAAATTAGGGTGGCATATAACTGCACTAATGATGTATTTGAAAAGTCTGTGATTTAATTAATATGGACTAAGCGTGTATTTTAGGTCTTGTGGAAGATTATTCCACAGATCTTCTTCTTCTTTGATCCTTAGCCGCCGACCGTCAAATCAGTCAGTGGCCATCACGCCTAGTTGCGTCTTGTAGGGCAACAACTAAATTGATTCCACTTTGCTCGATCGGTGGCCATCCTTCGTACAGTGCCCCAACTCTGGTTCATTCTTTGCATCTCAGCTTCTACAGTCCTCCGCCAGGTCGTTTTTGGTCGGCCTCTCTTTCGTTTTTCTTCAGGGGTCCAAAGCATAGCTGTTCTTGTGATGGCATCGGGGTCTCTTCTGAGGACATGGCCAACCCAGCTCCAGCGTCTGCCAGCTATGATGGTGTGCATGTCCTCTTGCTTGCTCCGAGTAAGCAGATCTTGGTTGGTGATGGTATTCGGCCAAAAGATTCGGTGAATTTTTCTTAGGCATGTTGTATGAAAAGAGGACAATTTCGACATTTCCTTCTCTGTAACTCTCCAGCATTCCGCACCATAGAGAAGCACAGGAAGCACACAGCTCTGATATAATCTTAATTTTGTGCTTGTGCTGTATTGATAGGACTTCCAGATGTTCTTTAGGCTAAAAAAAGGCTGTTCTTGCTTTATTCATTCTGATGTTGATGTCTTTGCCTGCACCGCCGTCTGGTGTTACTATGCAGTAATAGGGCGACGATAAAAATAGTATCACTAGTTATGAAAGTTACGAGTGTGACGTATATTTTTGTGTGACTTCACATTTTTCAGAACCCCATATCCTCAAACCACGTTATAAAATGTTTGCCAACTATTCCGCCCCCATTTTTTCCGTGCTTGACGTCATATGTGAATGAATCCTATACCGTGTAACACCCGTTTCTGCTTGTTGTAATAGCCTCATATTTGCATAATGTAAGGTGACTCGGTAAACGGTATGTAGACATGATGCGAACGGTAGCTCCATCCTGATGTGAACTCACTGATGTAACTCACTTTTCTGTGTTCGCTACACAGCTAGACCTTAGACCTTGACATTGAGAGCTCTTGTTGATTATCAGGATCACCTTGCATTTTCCCTCATACTCAAACGTCAATGTACCGTTATGCGAGATACCAGTGGGACGTAATTTATATATGTGTGTGTGTGTGTGTGCGTGTGTGTGGTGTGTGTGTGTGTGTGTGTGTGTGTGTGTGTGTGTGTGTGTGTGTGTGTGTGTTGTTGTTTTTTAACCAAGGGATGCAAGTTGTCTACAAAGCTAATTATTACATTCAATGCATTAAATTATAAATTTCCAATTATTTTTAAGCATATTTTCTAGCAAAGAAAATATAACCGGCTAGGATGAACGGGAGGCACCTCGCCAAAACGAGGCAAAGTTTTATTTTAAAAAAAATTATAATGAGTTATAACTAAGTTATAACTAAGTTATAACTAATCATTACAAATATATTTGACCGGCTCATAGTGATGCCAAAACTAAAGTTGTGATAAACGTCTATAACAAATCTCTTTGTGAGCCCGACAATGACGATAGTCCCCACCACCCCTGCGCCAATCATTATTTCATGAGGTGGACAAAAGGAGCTGTGAATATATCGTGACCTCTATGTAAATTAAAAGACATGTAGTCAAACACAAAAATAACAATCATCAACTCACATATTGTGACCTCTATGTAAATTAAAAGACATGTAGTCCAACACAAAAATAACAATCATCAACTCACATATTGTGACCTCTATGTAAATTAAAAGACATGTAGTCCAACACAAAAATAACAATCATCAACTCACATATTGTGACCTCTATGTAAATTAAAAGACATGTAGTCCAACACAAAAATAACAATCATCAACTCACATATTGTGACCTCTATGTAAATTAAAAGACATGTAGTCGAACACAAAAATAACAATCATCAACTTACATATTGTGACCTCTATGTAAATTAAAAGACATGTAGTCGAACACAAAAATAACAATCATCAACTCACATATTGTGACCTCTATGTAAATTAAAAGACATGTAGTCAAACACAAAAATAACAATCATCAACTTACATATTGTGATCTCTATGTAAATTAAAAGACATGTAGTCCAACACAAAAATAACAATCATCAACTCACATATTGTGACCTCTATGTAAATTAAAAGACATGTAGTCGAACACCAAAAATAACAATCATCAACTTACATATTGTGACCTCTATGTAAATTAAAAGACATGTAGTCAAACACAAAAATAACAATCATCAACTCACATATTGTGACCTCTATGTAAATTAAAAGACATGTAGTCAAACACAAAAATAACAATCATCAACTCACATATTGTGACCTCTATGTAAATTAAAAGACATGTAGTCCAACACAAAAATAACAATCATCAACTCACATATTGTGACC
Organism: Oreohelix idahoensis; assembly: GCA_024509875.1. Classification (NCBI taxonomy): domain Eukaryota; kingdom Metazoa; phylum Mollusca; class Gastropoda; order Stylommatophora; family Oreohelicidae; genus Oreohelix; species Oreohelix idahoensis. The sequence goes on from JAMPIV010015176.1 coordinate 143,989, forward strand.
TCTATGTAAATTAAAAGACATGTAGTCCAACACAAAAATAACAATCATCAACTCACATATTGTGACCTCTATGTAAATTAAAAGACATGTAGTCAAACACAAAAATAACAATCATCAACTCACATATTGTGACCTCTATGTAAATTAAAAGACATGTAGTCAAACACAAAAATAACAATCATCAACTCACATATTGTGACCTCTATGTAAATTAAAAGACATGTAGTCAAACACAAAAATAACAATCATCAACTCACATATTGTGACCTCTATGTAAATTAAAAGACATGTAGTCGAACACCAAAAATAACAATCATCAACTAACATATTGTGACCTCTATGTAAATTAAAAGACATGTAGTCCAACACAAAAATAACAATCATCAACTCACATATTGTGACCTCTATGTAAATTAAAAGACATGTAGTCGAACACCAAAAATAACAATCATCAACTTACATATTGTGACCTCTATGTAAATTAAAAGACATGTAGTCAAACACAAAAATAACAATCATCAACTCACATATTGTGACCTCTATGTAAATTAAAAGACATGTAGTCAAACACAAAAATAACAATCATCAACTCACATATTGTGACCTCTATGTAAATTAAAAGACATGTAGTCAAACACAAAAATAACAATCATCAACTTACATATTGTGACCTCTATGTAAATTAAAAGACATGTAGTCAAACACAAAAATAACAATCATCAACTCACATATTGTGACCTCTATGTAAATTAAAAGACATGTAGTCGAACACCAAAAATAACAATCATCAACTAACATATTGTGACCTCTATGTAAATTAAAAGACATGTAGTCCAACACAAAAATAACAATCATCAACTCACATATTGTGACCTCTATGTAAATTAAAAGACATGTAGTCGAACACCAAAAATAACAATCATCAACTTACATATTGTGACCTCTATGTAAATTAAAAGACATGTAGTCAAACACAAAAATAACAATCATCAACTCACATATTGTGACCTCTATGTAAATTAAAAGACATGTAGTCCAACACAAAAATAACAATCTTCAACTCACATATTGTGACCTCTATGTAAATTAAAAGACAAGTAGTCGAACACAAAAATAACAATCATCAACTCACATATTGTGACTTCTATGTAAATTAAAAGACATGTAGTCAAACACAAAAATAACAATCATCAACTCACATATTGTGACCTCTATGTAAATTAAAAGACATGTAGTCGAACACAAAAATAACAATCATCAACTTACATATTGTGACCTCTATGTAAATTAAAAGACATGTAGTCAAACACAAAAATAACAATCATCAACTCACATATTGTGACCTCTATGTAAATTAAAAGACATGTAGTCGAACACCAAAAATAACAATCATCAACTCACATATTGTGACCTCTATGTAAATTAAAAGACATGTAGTCCAACACAAAAATAACAATCATCAACTCACATATTGTGACCTCTATGTAAATTAAAAGACATGTAGTCCAACACAAAAATAACAATCATCAACTCACATATTGTGACCTCTATGTAAATTAAAAGACATGTAGTCCAACACAAAAATAACAATCATCAACTCACATATTGTGACCTCTATGTAAATTAAAAGACATGTAGTCCAACACAAAAATAACAATCATCAACTCACATATTGTGACCTCTATGTAAATTAAAAGACATGTAGTCAAACACAAAAATAACAATCATCAACTCACATATTGTGACCTCTATGTAAATTAAAAGACATGTAGTCGAACACCAAAAATAACAATCATCAACTCACATATTGTGACCTCTATGTAAATTAAAAGACATGTAGTCCAACACAAAAATAACAATCATCAACTCACATATTGTGACCTCTATGTAAATTAAAAGACATGTAGTCGAACACCAAAAATAACAATCATCAACTCACATATTGTGACCTCTATGTAAATTAAAAGACATGTAGTCCAACACAAAAATAACAATCATCAACTCACATATTGTGACCTCTATGTAAATTAAAAGACATGTAGTCGAACACCAAAAATAACAATCATCAACTTACATATTGTGACCTCTATGTAAATTAAAAGACATGTAGTCAAACACAAAAATAACAATCATCAACTCACATATTGTGACCTCTATGTAAATTAAAAGACAAGTAGTCAAACACAAAAATAACAATCATCAACTCACATATTGTGACCTCTATGTAAATTAAAAGACATGTAGTCCAACACAAAAATAACAATCATCAACTCACATATTGTGACCTCTATGTAAATTAAAAGACATGTAGTCAAACACAAAAATAACAATCATCAACTCACATATTGTGACCTCTATGTAAATTAAAAGACAAGTAGTCGAACACAAAAATAACAATCATCAACTCACATATTGTGACCTCTATGTAAATTAAAAGACATGTAGTCCAACACAAAAATAACAATCATCAACTCACATATTGTGACCTCTATGTAAATTAAAAGACAAGTAGTCGAACACAAAAATAACAATCATCAACTCACATATTGTGACCTCTATGTAAATTAAAAGACATGTAGTCAAACACAAAAATAACAATCATAAACTCACATATTAAGTCTCACAGGATATGTCTGAAACACAGAGAACAACGAAAACGTAAAAGAAACAGTGGCTGTATCACCATTAACCGTACGTTGCCATCTTGTTAAAAAAAATCACGTTATAAATAACCATAAATCCGAACGCTGAATCCCACTAACCGTTATCTTGGTGAATTGTTGTTGTTGTAATGTTGTTTATATAATGTCAGTTCTATCAATACTGTTTAGCGTCCCAAGGACCATAACCCGTCAATAAACACACACCAAGTCCTCCTGTCACGTGACATGACGTACAAATCTTCCTCATCGTTGTTATTTTGTCACCAGTTGTCTTCTCCTGGTGTTCTTCTGTCTACCTCTACTTCTCTTAGCCTGGGGATTCTAGAACAAGGACTGGGGGGGGGGGGGGGGGGGGGGGGGGGGGGGGGGGGGAATCATGTTAACGGCCGACTTTAATTAATTTGTGTCTAATCTCTCGTCAACGTCTCTTCCCATCCCTTGTTCCACTGGCACTTGTCTGGTTCTTGTCATCACTTCCATATTGATGACCTTGTCTGGTTCTTGTCATCAGTTCCATATTGGTGACCTTGACCTACCATTTCAATCCTACTACTCTACACAAGTATCCAGTTATCTCAGTCCTTTACAACTAATTTGGTGACGTTTAATAGACATTTATTCGTATCCAGGTTTCTGAGCAGCAACGATTAATTTACCAATTTTGAGCTTCAGTAAGCACTGAGGTATTGTAGATGGACACGTCGGATTCTGAACCTGAACTGAGAAACCAATAGTATCATTATTGTCTTCAGTAAACATCGAGTCTAGCGTCAAAATAAACTGAACACAGAGAAATGTACATCATGAAGAAATCGTATACCATCGTGCTTTCCTGTCATTTCTTACATCGGCTAAGGTACGAAAATGGGAGCCACACTCGTGTAATGGTTACCACACTGCGCTAGCGATCAGGTGTTCAAGGTTCAAGCCCGGGCGCGGTCATTTGTAGGAGTGTCATCGACCGGGATTTTGACTGAATAACCTGAACGACTCCTGAGATAAACCCTCTGTGGATGGGAAGGAGCGAAGCTCCTGACCGGGTTGGAAGGAAAGTCCACAGGTTCCCCAGCCTCGCAATGACATGTCATTGGGCCGAAGGGCTGGAAGCCCAAGTGCCGCTGGTTAAGAAAAAAAAAAAAGGTACGAAAATGTTCTTGACTTTTTATTTCATTTTAATATTTATCCTGTCTTTAGTTTTAACAGAACGTTCAAATAAAAATAAAGGACATTTATTATGTGGGACTTATATTAATAAATTGTTATTAACATTTCCACAATGTTGATGGATCTGTGAAATCCAAATTACATATATATGTGTTGGTCGCTATGGATGATTCTAATTAGTGCTCAAATTAGCTTTTACTAAAAGGAGACTGCAATGCATGGCGCTTCCATATTTTCTCGAAAGATAGTGCAGATGTGTCTTCCATTTCAAACGCTACTAAACGTCTAACCAAGACAATTATCATAGTTAAGACTAAAGGACAAAGAGACAGAATATGACAAAGAGAAAATACTGGACAGTGTGACATCATGGCATGGCAAGAAAGTCAACAACCTAATTTATAAATAGCTGTAGAGACAGGAAGTTGTTGAGAGACGTGATCACAAACTCAACTAGGTATAACACATTTAAAAGTAGATGTATGACGTCACTTACTTTCTTCATGTTATATTGGTCTAACTTATTTTCTTACCCTGGAGATTTCATAAACAAGACTTTCTCAATGTGTGCCCTACCCAACTTAATAAATATGTGACGAAATCAGTTCTGCATTTTGTATCTCTCATTCACTCCGGCAGTATCATTTCATTTCTTCATGTAATATTGGTCAAACGTATTTCCTTACCCTGGAGATTTCAGAAAACAGACTTCCTCAATGTGTGCCCTACCTAACTCTACATCTAGTCCTCAAATCGTAAATCTTTTTTCTTTTGTTTTTGCGCAATCATCTATTTATGAAAGTGTGTAACTTTCTTGTTAACGTTTTCTTGTTCTCCATGTTTCACAACCATACAATAGTAATGTATAGTATGTGAGTTGAAGATTCTAATTTTTTATGTTGGAATGGATTTCTTGTGATTTCAGTATATTTCTCAATTGTAAGGTAGAACCTACTGTTGGTTGTAGCATTCTTATTTTGATATCATGCATCTGTTTCTCCAGCTTTGTCTTTGTTGCTGCTAAGATACACGCATGATTTCACTTGTTTCATCGACTTGTGAATTCTGTTTTTAAAGGATCAAGTAGCTGACTCAATGCCCAATTTTCGTCATTTGTATTTGGCAGGGTGTATTGTTACTATTCTCTGGGGTTACGGTAACACTAGTACCCTAGATTTGTATATAGAGTGACGCCAACTATATCAGAATCGAAAACGAGGCTGAACGACGTAGACGCCATTTTCGGCCGGACAATACCAGGGCTAGAAGGTTAATAAGCGTCGAGTAAGATTTTTTTTTTAAAAATTAATGAAGAAAAATATCCCGTTCAACCTCTGATGGGTTATAATTAGGATATATATTGTTTTCAATTCCAAATAATATGAACAAGTGCCGATTTTATATTTTTTTTATTTTATTAATATTTTTAAATTATAATAAAATTATATAACATTATATAATAAATACGGTAGAAGGGGAACGACTAAATAAGTAAGTAAGTATATATATATATATATATATATATATATATATATATATATATATATATATATATATATATATATATATATATATATATATATATATATATTATATATGTATATTACCTCTTCTATATTTAAAAAAAATATATATATATATATATATATATATATATATATATATATATATATATATATATATATATATATATATATATATATATATATATATAACATATAATTGTAAATTTATATATATTATATATATATAACATATAATTTATTTAATTTTAAATTATATAATATAAATTATATAATTGTATAATTATAATACATAAAATATCAAAATTATATAATAAAAATTATATAATATAATAAAATTTTATATTTGTAATATTTTATTAATATTTATTAATTATAATAACATGATAACAAAATTATATAATAAATTATATAATATTATTATTATATAATAATAAATTTTTTATTATTATATATATATATATATCTATATATATATATATATATATATATATATATTTATATAATTATATATATATATATATATATATATATAATTATATAATAAAACTATAATAAAATCTCCGGTCCAAAATATGTAATTAGATATTGTTAAAACTATCTGTACATAGTCGCATTTTTAATGAAAACATAAACTGATGTGATTATCTTGATCTAGTAAAACTGTCAATGTCTATAACAGTCATTCACCAGTTTCCACATGTCAAACTAGGTAAATAGTTCAATTCGAAGGGAGTATGTTTTGCTAAGTGTTGCAACTCTAACGGAATATTTGTTGCTAAATAGTGGAATTCTAACGGAATATAAAATTCAACGGAGTATGTGTTAAAAATCCACGCTACTGATTTTTTTCAATAAACCGGTAAGTAAACTAGTTTTCTTCTTTTTGTTTTGTTAGTTGAAATACAAATAATAGTACAAATATTTGCTACTGTATTTGCATCTAATTTTATTTCAAATTATTACCTAACCTAAACGAAAATGCAAATTGGGTCTGAAACTCGCGATTGGGTCCATTTTACTGCAATAGGGGTACAGCCGAAAATGGCGGCCAAATTTTAGTTGGCGTCACTCTATATAGAAATCTAGTGCACTAGGTAACACTACAGTGTGTGTGGTGTACTATGTTTGTAAAACTGGAGCGTATTGGAGTTTATATTTTTATAATCTGGGGCTTAAAGGTGAAGTGTTTGTATAGAGTACACTATTTCCATATTATATGATGTATGGGATACAATGTTTCTATAATTTTGTAGCTATGGGGGATCAATATTTCTATAACTAAAGAGTATGGGGTATATTATTTATACGAGTATAGGATTGTTTTGAGACGGATCATTTCGTTTTATAATCTGGAGATAGAAATGTTTGTTAACTTTGAGTGCATGTAGTCAGCGCTCGTCATTACACGAGCAAAACACGTTGGAAATGCCATGTAAACTAATGTCTTTATGATAAAGTGTGAATTGCACAACAACAATTTAGCATCGTGGTACAATTACACAATTTAAATTAAACTTACTTACTTACTTAGTCGTTCCCCTTCTACCGTGGGGTGTAGAGGTTTGGAAGAGAAAGCGCCAGACTATCCTATCGGCTGTCTTCCTCCTGGCCTGGTTCCATTCTAGTCCTCGGTCCTTCAAAGATTGTCTGATGTTGTCCTCCCAGCGGACACTGCGTCGTCCTGGGGGTCTGGATCCCTGGCTCTCTGTTTCCCATGCTTGTCGTTGTAGCCGATCTTCTCCCATTCTGCAGACGTGGCCAAACCATCTTAGTTGGGACTGTTCTACTTGGGTCTGCACGGGGTAGCATTTTAGGCCTTGACGTATCGTCTGGTTGCGGACCATGTCTCTTCTTGTTACTTCAACCACCTTACTCAGATACCTCATTTCTGAGGTTTGGATCTGGCTTTTGTGGGTTGTAGTCATTGCCCATGACTCACATCCATATGTCAAGACTGTGACATAGGTGGAGCGGTATACAGCCATCTTCGTTTTCTTACCAACTTCTCTTTTGCTGAGGAATCTTCAATTTATGGCATGAAAAAGTCTCCGAGCTGCTGCTTTCCGAGTGGCCAACTCTTCTGTGATGCCTCCCTTTCGGTCTATAATAGCTCCCAGATATTTAAAGTGGTCGACCTGTTCCAGGACCTGTTCTCCCAGCTTAATCTGATGTCTTCTTTCTTCTCGTGATATCACCATGGATTTTGTTTTAGAGCTGCTTATGACCATCCCTCACTTCTCCAGCTCTTCCAGACTTGCAGGTTTGATTAGAGATGTGCTTCTGATTTAGCAATCAGGGCAACATCATCAGCAAATGCCAACTCTGAAATACCGACCTGTCTCATCTTCCAGTACCCCACTGAATACTTTCTTATTCTCTCCTTACATGCCTTGATGACATCGTCCATGAGGAGTATGAAAAGATATGGTGACACGATATCACCTTGTCTTACACCAGTGGTGGTCCTGAACTCTTCTGACTTATGGTTTGCTGTCCTCACATAATTTCTGCAAGACTTGTAGAAGCTCTGTATAGCATGAATCATAGGTGCTGGAATGTTCTTCCTTGCCAAACAGTCCCAAAGTTTGCTCCAGGAGATCCTGTCAAACGCCTTTTCCAGATCTATGAAACAAAGATGGATCTTACTCTTATGCTCAAGGGCCATTTCACTCAGCTGTCTGAGTGTGAAGATAAGAGCTTGAGTACTTCGGTTTGCTCGGAATCCGCACTGGACCTCATCCAATTATGGCTCAGCTAGGCGTCGGAGTCTCTGCTCTAGGATTCTAGAGTAGATTTTACCAGGGACACTGAGAAGGATATGCCTCTATGGTTTCCACATTGTCGATTGTCACCCTTTTTGAAAATTGGTGTTATGATGGCAATCTCCCAATTCTTTGGTATGGTCGTGTTGCACCACTCTGCCTGTAAGACCATTAAGAGTAATAGGTCGCCTGATGCTCCCGTGTCTTAACCATTTATGGTGTTATGCTTTGCCCATCTTGATTTTCTCCAGTGCTGCCTTCAGTTCTTCCATCTTTATGTCATCTTCATCATCATTGGTTTTCTCTTCTGCGCAAGTGGTTATCATTTCTGAAGCTTCATCATGCTCACCATCCAGGAGTTTTGAAAAATATTATTTCCATCTTTCCATTACTTCCTTCGTGGCAGTAAGCAATTTGCCTTGCTTGTCCTTTATAAATTTGAGAGGGCATTGTTTTTCCTTCCTCATGTTCTTTAGGGTCTTATAGAACAATTTCTGGTTTTCTTGCGCATCTTATTCTAGCTTTTCTCCAAATTCTTCCCAGGACTTCTGTTTTGCTGCTAGCACCTTGTTCCTTGCTTCTGTTCTGAGTGTCACATATTCTCTATATTTCTACATTTGTCCTGTTGTGTTTTTAGCTCATAATTATTGTTTCCGTGCCATTTTCTTCTCTCTTATTTTCTCTTTGACTTCCTCTGTCCACCAAGGTGTCCTCTTTCTCTTGTTTCCAAGTTGGACTTCACCACATGCTTCTGCAGCAGCTGTCTTTATGATATCCTTGAATTTAAGCCAGAGGGTTTCCAAGTCATCAGGTTGTTCTTCTGTGTTGCTCACCGCTGTAGCAATAAGCCCCTGATATCTGGTCTTAATTTCTGGCTCTCTCAGCTTGTAGGTCTGATTGCTCATTTCTCCTGTTCGTTTACTTGGTTTCTTGCGTGATGCTGGGCAGTTCCTAGGCTGAGCAACTCTTTCAGTTGTTCTTTTGATTGTAAGCAGGTAGTGATCACTTCCAATCTCTGGCCCCCTCCAGACTCTAGCATCTCGGACATATTTGAATGAGCTCCTCCTAACAATGGCATAGTCGATCACTGACTTCTCATTCGTTGTTGGTTCACATCTAATGTATGCATGTATACGTTTATGGGGGAACTTTGTGTTTGCAATGATCAGATTCTGCTCACTGCAGAATCTAAGGAGTCGCTTTCCATTGTCATTGAGAGTATCGTCTCCATATCTTCCGATACCTCCACCCCATCTAGCATGGTCATTTCCAACTCTGGCATTGAAATCTCCGAGCATGATAATTTCATCTAGGCAGTCATCCACTGTCCTTTGAAGCAGCTCGAAGATTTCCTCCTTGACCTCTGTTCTCTCATTCTCATTTGGCCCATACACTGTGACCAGGTTGACTATGGTTTATCCTTTTTTTTTTTAAATTAAAAAAAAAATTTGTGTTTTCACTGTTTGATCGTTTGTATCATGTTATTGACTTGGGTATCTTTGTTTGGGTTTTCACATTAAGTTGTACTTAACTTGCTTGACACGTTGTAGCAACTTACTTCCCTCGTTAAAACATCTGCTTATACACATAATATGTACATTAGTGTAGTTTCAGGGAGGCTCCAAGAACATAATTGACTGCCGACAACTATACCTCAGATGGCTCGTTGCGACTGAACCCCTAAAGCAGACCCTGGGTATAAGGATTTCTATAAAAACACAAATAAATAAATTGTAACTAATATATTCTGTTTCATATCTTCATTTTTTAAACTTCTTCTTGACCTTTGAACGCCCCAAGGAGCATAGACCTTCAACAATGTTATACCAAGTTTTCCTGTCACGTGACATCAGGTCAAGTCATCCCCTTTTTGCCTGTCTCGATGTAATCAGCAACACGGACTACTTTCGACTTTTTCTGTGTTGATTAATGCGCTTATTTGCTAGAGGTCCTTCTACTGTCTTGGATGGCTGAGTTTTACTTCCTTATTTTGACCTGTCTATGTGTTTTTGTCGACGTGATCGTGAGTTTAAATGTCTACAGGATGGTGTAATCAGCCGTTTGCCAAACCCTCCTTAGTCGCCTTTTACGACTTGCATGGTAGGTCACAATATTACTATTCTTTGGTCCTCGTTCGAGACCGGGTAAGACATGGGCGAGTTAAGAAACTGCTATAGACTTTTTCTCAATTATAATTTCCATTGTCGCTGATTTTGGAGCAATAAACTCTTAGGACACGCCCATGGAAGCCCTAACTCAATTAATTTCGTGTCTAGTTCCAATTATTAGCTGTTATTTTTCATACTGGAATGAATGTTATCCCTATGTTAAATAATTTTCCTTCTGTCTTTCAGTTATGGTGGTTGGTACGAATAAATACAATTTGCCATAAATAATTGATTTATTTTTTCGCGTCTGAGCGCTAATGATATGATTGTCTGTGGCCAATCACTGCCTAGGTTTATTTTTAATTTCAAATTTCCTACCATAAAGTCATTTCAGTCATGCTTCAGTCAAGTATGGATGGTTATCTGTTAGTCTGTCCGTCTCTACTTGTGTTTCTACAAAATGTACTAGATTTTTGAACCAACCTTTCTCTCCCCTCCAAAATTTTGTCGTTAAAAGTTATATTTAGACACAGCTACCACCCACAAAAAACCCCTCTCCTCCATACTAAGTAAATTTGAACACCTGCGTTTCGAGGTCGTGTTTTTTTGTGCAATTAGCGACACTTTTAGATTCAATACAGTCTGTCTATGATGTGAACAACACTGTCTTTTGTCATTATCTTCAATATTATCTATCCGTCTGTAAAATTAAGACCATATTAGTTCACTTTCCTAATTTCCATGATAATTTCCATGACATAATCACTCATTCAAACATGAGTCGACTATTCAGGGAACTTTTTGAAGCTACCTCGTATATAATATCATTGGCAATGCAGTTTTACAAAATTAAAATTTAGTCTCGTTTTGGCGAGTCGTGTCACGTTCAACCTTGACACATGTTCCGTCAGTTATATTGGGGCGTATGTCCAACTATAAAAGACCTTGTGGTCTGGTAAATGGAAAGCAATGCAAAATAATGCTTAATGAAGCCCATTTAGGTAATGAGTTTAAATTAAAAGTAAAAATAAATTGCGAATATAATATGTTCCGTATTTAAACGTGTAGACCTCGGATGGTGAATTGTAATGTGCCCACAAAAACCAACTGGTTTAATCAACGACAACAACAAAAATACTAGTCCAGCAAGACTTTCATTTTAGCCACAGCTCTACTAATGATCAATTTTCTGCTGAGACTTATATCAGGAGCTAAATTTTATCAGAGTATTTGTTAATCAAACATGAATATTTCTGGACAGAAAAACATAAGTTCAGTTATGACTTAAAATCATAAAATATGTACAGGTAATAACACGTTTTAGGGATCTAATGTTTTAAAACATGTTACCATATGCAATTAAAAACACAAGAATCAAGTTGTAATACCTTTGTTTAATAGAACGAACGAATGTTTATTTAAATAAAATAAAGAAATAAGCATTATTACCTTTTTATATTTCGGTCCTGCAATAATGCAATTCTCAAAGTGTTCTCAGTTAAAATATTCTTAGCTTCTATAATAAGTAAATAATATAACCACTGCATTCAGTAACTGAGCATACACACGTACATTCACATATATAAACGTGCACACGGAGATGGAGAGAAATAGAGAGCCAGATAGTGAGAGAGAGGGTTAGCAATAAAGTAATTACAAATATAGAATTAAAGGTACACCTAACACAATTACTCATAAGGGAATACTCATGGAAACATTGCACACACTGACAGTCTCGCAATGTCAGTCAGAAATCTTAGTTTTTTTATTTTTATTTTATGTTGTGTCTTTTTCTACCTTATGCTATGGTGTAGTCAGTAACCTTACGGGAAACATATGCTTTGATGTAGTCGGTCACTTTACAGGAAACTTATGTTTTCATGTTGAGCTCACCATACTGGAAACGTATGCTTTGATTAAGTCGGTCACATTACAGGAAACTTATGCTTAGATGTAGTCGGTCAGCATACGGGAAACTATGCTTTGATGTAGTCGGTCTCATTTCAGGACTCGTATGCTTTGATGTAGTCGGTCACTGTACCGGAAACCTATGCTTTCATGCAGTCGGTCACGTTACAGGAAAGTATCCTTTGCGGTAGTCGGTCACCAAAAAAAAAAAAAAAAAAAATGTGCGTTGATGTAGTCGGTCACCATACAGGAAACATTTCCTTTGATGTAGTCGGTCACGATTAAGGACACTTATGCATTGATGTAGTCGGTCACCATACAGGAAACATTTGCTCTAATGTAGTCGGTCTCCATACAGGATACCTATGCTTTGACGAAGTCTGTCACCAATGAGGAAACTTATGCTGTGATTAGGGAATTCCTTACAGAAAACTTATGCTTTCATGGAGTCCGTCACTATACAAGGAAACGTATGTTTTGATGTAGTCAGTCACCATACATTAAACATATGCTTCGATGTAGTCGGTCACTTTACAGGAAACGTATGCTTTGATGTAGTCGGCCACCTGACAGGAAACTCTTGCTTTGATGTAGTTGGTCACCATTCAGGACACGTATGCATTGATGTAGTCGGTCACCATACATGAAACGTATGCTCTAGTGTAGTCGGTCATCGTACATGAATATTATGCTTTGACGGAGTCGGTCACCATACAGGAAATTTATTCTTTGATGTAGGCGATCCTCTTACAGGAATCTTAGGCTTTGATGTAGGCAATCCCTATACTGGAAACTTACGCTTTGATGAAGTCGGTCACTATAAAAGTAAACTTATGCTTCGATGGATTCGGTCAGCATACATGAAACTTATTCAGTGGTGTAGTCGGTTACCGTACAGGAAACCTATGCTTTGATGGTGGCGAGCCGCATACAGCAAACCAAACTTATGCTTTGATGGAGTCGGTCACTATAAAAGGAATCTTAAGCTTCGGTGTAGTCGGTCACCACACAGGGAATTTATGTTTTGATTTAGTCAGTCAACATACAGGAAACTTTTGATTTGATGGAGTCTGTCACCATCTAGGAAACATAAGCTTTGAAGGAGCCAGACATAATACAGGAAACGTATGCTTCGGTGCAGTCGGTCACCATACAGGAAAATTAAGCTTTGATGTAGTCGGTCACCATACATGAAATTTATGCTTTGATATAGTCGGTCACCATACATTAAACGTATGTTAAGATATAGTCGGTCACCATAAGTAAACTTATGCTATGATGTAGTCGGTCTCCATTCATGAAAGTTATGCTTTGACGTAATCGGTCACCATACAAGAAACGTACACTTTGATGTAGTCTGTCACTATACAGGAAACTTACACTTTTATATAGTGAGTCACCATACAGAAAACTTACACTTTGATGTAGTCGGTCATCATATAGGAAACATACACTTTGAAGTAGTCTGTCATCATGCAGGAAACTTACCCTTGATGTAGTCTGTCACCACACAGGAAACTTACACTTTGATGAAGTCGGTCACCATACAGGAAACTTACACTTTGATGTAGTAGGTCACCGATGCATGCCGTCTATCACTAAAGTTGATATACTAAGCGGAACAATGTCCGTGGCCAAATAAACAAATAGGGGTATGTCAACAGACATGAATCAACTGGAATGCCAGTTAGTTGACTGTCGTAGATTTTAGATAGGAGAATTAAGACTTGGGTTGGTCCCTTCTGAATAGGTTAGAATAGGTGATAGACAAAGTGAGAGTTAGTAAAAGAAATAGATTCCACGAGTGAGATGATAGAATGTGAAAGCGAAAAAAGTCTTCTCTCTCTCACCTATCTTCTACGACAGCTTTACAGCGTCAGACAGTCTAAACACACATATACATATATATATATATATATATATATATATATATATATATATATATATATATATATATATATATATATATATATATATATATATATATATTACCTATATTTCTATCTACTCACGGGCACGCACATACACGTGACGACAGTTAAACACACAGACGTGGGAAACCTATAACAACACTTATATAGATATTCTAGAACGAGCTGACCAACACGCTGATTAATTCCAAGGGAAATTTTAATTATCATTTAAAATTTCTTCACAACACATAGAAAGTACATCAAAGCATATACAAATAGTCGTAAAATATCAAGAGAATGCTACAAGGATGATAGCCCCGTTATGATATTAATTCTAGGTTTAGTCCACAGCCCCGTTATGAGACAGATGATGGCCCAAAGAGTCACAAATACATATGGTTAGGGTCTACTAATGTCCCCCTTAGAAGGTATAGACTGACTTTGACAGCAGTATCTATTCTAAATGAACAATTTACTTAAGCAGCAAATCTTGCCAAAAAAAAAATACAACAAGTGAGTGCATTAAACAACGAACACACTTCCGTCACTTTCACTCGGTTCTTTCATCAGGGTACCCTGGCACACGTGCTTACCTAAAAAAACTTGATGTTGTTCACCGTCTGGCGCAACCGTAGGACACTTCTCTATTGTGAATCTGTATTCTTTGGATAAAGCGAATCCCAGCTCTACAATTACAGGTTTCTTCCACTGTTTTTCGGGGAGCGTTCACTTCACCAGTTAAATTTTAGATTTACTGTTAGTGTCACTTGAATCAGGTTTTGTTAAGCAAGTTTAAACGGGCACACAGAGTTCAGAAACACGAGGATTCCCTTAATTTGGTGTCACGTAGACAGTTATGATCTATAAATTGCCTATTTCCTCTTTTTCTTCATTTCACCCGTATCCTCTATTTTATTATCGCAGTTTACTTTTTCCCGCATTTTTTTCGCATTCGTTCGTTGCGAAAAATATATTTCTTTCCCATCATCGTTTTTCTTTCTCATACTGAAGAGTAACTTGATTACGTAGATGTCAGTCTCGGCCGGTCGAACCATAGCTGTGAACATACGGTTCTCGCCAGACATACGTCTGCAGTTTCCCCGGTCAGAGCACTGCCCGACCAGATTTCTGGGCCTGGGTGTGAGAAATTCGCTCCGTTGGACATGACAGGCAGACGAATTGTCTACCTTTTGCAGCAACTGCGTGAGTTTTCGTCGGGATAGTCCGGCGAAGTGTGAAATTGCGCTCCGCGCTGCAGACGGTTGTCTGAGAGTTGCAACTGACACGCGTACATCTCGGTCAGTAGGTGGCAGTTACGACACGCGTTAAGCTGACGTAAGTGTTGGGAGTAGGGGAGATAATTTCGCTAGGCGAAATAAGTTGGGGCCCTTTGTCTAATTTTAAGATATTGGCCCGAGTTTGAAACTTTATTTTCATTCTCACTCTTAAATTCGCAGTAGACAGGTCGCTCGGAACAGTATAAGCTGTATAGCGAAGTTCTCAGTTTGTTTCGACAATTTGTCGAACTTCTAGACATCCATATATATAAGCATATAATTCTTAAGTCGTGCGACTACCTGTAGTTCTGTGTGAGGTAAAATATTATATACTATATTCTAGTATTTTGTGAAGTGTTTAAAGTGTTAAGTCGCTTATTTCATTTTAAACTAGTTCTGTGTGCAGAGTGATTATTTTAATAGTTTGTTATATTCTTTAGTCGACGAGTTACAGTGGAAAGCAGGATAAATTATATTTCTAGCTTAACAAACATGTAGCCATAATGGATTGAATTTAACTGCTAACTACTCAGTCGAGATATATTTTCTAAACTAACTTATGACTGCTAGATGTCTCATGAGTATTGACGAAATATATTTATATGTATTTCAAATTCATGATAATTGATTTATCTCACGGGAAGTGTTAAATGATAAGCTCTACGCGTGCAGTTTAAAATATAAGTTATATCCTTATACATAGTATGTATAATTATTTTATATGTGCTTTTTCCATTTTATGTAGTGAATACTGGGGTGACCCAGAACTTGCCGGCGGTTAGTAGTAAAGAGACATACTTGTGAGAAGAATAGACATTTCCTATCTTTAACCACGTGGTTTTTTTTCAAGTAACACTGGTCTGACAGTGCACATGCCATCAGAGATAGACAGTAATACCAATCCCTCTAACGGTTTCTAAAGACTAGAAATATATACTGGGCTTTTGAGCCAGTTCATATTGCTCCACAAACTCAAATATACATGCTGCCTAGCGGCGAGAATCATTACAAGAAGTAACATTAATATTCCCGACAAGTATTGAGAGAGTGTATAGTGAACCAAGACTGGCTTTCCAAATTAAGGGAACCCTCGTGTTTTGTTTGACTCTGTGTGCCCGTTTAAACTTGCTTATCCAAAACTGATTCAAGTGACACTAACTTAAAATCTGAATAAAACTTATCGACTGAAGAGAACGCTCCCCGGACAAATTGGATAAACCAAGATCTGCAGAGCTGGGTATTTGCTTCACCAAACGATAAAACAGATTGTGTCATAGCGTGCGCCAGACGGTGAACAACGGCAAGTTATGGGTAAGAAAGTGAGAAACGCACGACAGTGCCCTGATGAAAGAACTGAGCGAAAGTAGACTGAGGGATGTTCGTTGTTGATTCACTCACAATTGTAACATTTCGTTATGCAATTTAACGCTAACTATATATCTATATATTCCCTTATACTAGATCAGAGTATCCAGTCTGTTCATACCTAAAAGGGGGAAGAAATATTATACCCTAACCATATGTATTTGTGACTCTTTGGGCCATCATCTGTCTCATAACGGGGCTGTGGGCTAAACCTAGAGTTAATATCATAACGGGGCTATCATCCTTGTAGCATTCTCTTGATCTTTTATGACTATATGTATATGTTTTGATGTAATTTCTATGTGTTGTGAAGAAATTTTAACTGATAATTAACGTTTTTCTCTTGGAATTAATCAGCGTGTTGGTCAGCTCGTTCTAATGTATACATATATGCATTGTTATAGAATTTCCCACGTCTGTGTGTTTAACTGTCGTCACGTGTATGTGCGTGCCCGTGAGTAGATAGAAATATAGGAAAAATATATATATATATATGTGTTTAGACTGTCTGACGCTGTAAAGCTGTCGTAGAAAATAGGTGAGAGAGAAAAGAATTTTTTTCGCTTTCAGAGACAGCCTCTATATCACATTCTATCATCTCACTCGTGGAATCTATTTCTTTTTACTAACTCTCACTGTGTATATCACCTATTCTAATCTATTCAGAAGGGACCAACCCAAGTCTTAATTCTCCTATCTAAAATCTACGACATTTGGAAAAGATGACCAGTGGACAACTGCTCTCAACAGATAGTCTTGGTTCACTATCCACTCTTTCAATAGTTGTCGGAAATATTAATGTTATTTCTTGTAATTTTTCTCGCCGCCAAGCAGCATGTATATTTGAGTTTATTGTAAAGAAATAAAGTCTGGCTCAAAGGCCCAGTATAAACATTTAGTCTTTAGAAAACCGTTAGTGGGATTGGTATTGCTGTCTATCTCTGATGGCACGTGCACTGTCAGATCAGTGTTACTTGAAATAAACCCACGTGGTTAAAGATAGGAAATGTCTATTCTTCTCACAAATATGTCTCTTTACTACTAAACGCCGGCAAGTTCTGGGTCACCCCAGTATTCACTACACAAAAATGGAAAAAGCACATATAAAATAATTATACATACTATGTATAAGGATATAACTTACATTTTAAACTGCAAGCGTAGAGCTTATCATTGGACACTTCCCGTGAAATAAGTTATATTATAAACTCAATCATCATGAATTTGAAATACGTATAAATATATTTCGTCAACACTCATGAGACATCTAGCAGTTATAAGTTAGTTTAGGAAATATATCTCGACTGAGTAGTTAGCAGTTACATTAAATTCATTATGGCTACATGTTTGTTAAGCTAGAAATATAATTTATTCTGCTTTCCACTGTATGCGTCACTAGAAAATAATACATACTTATAAATTTAATCACTCTGCACAAAAGAACTAGTAAAATGAAATCGGCGATTTAACACTTAATCACTTCATAAATACTAGATATTATATAGTTACCTCAACCACAGCACTACAGACTAAACCATGAACTAGAATACTGTAATCTAATGGTAATCTAGAACTCGGCAAAATGTTGCCAGGAAACTCAGACTTCGCCAAAATACAGATATTAGATCTAGCACAGCAATCTGTCTGCTGCAGCTTTACGAGTGAAAATGAAATTAAAGTTTCAACCTCGGGACAATATCTTAAAATCAGACAGAGGCCTCAACTTATTTCGCAAATGAAATAATCTCCCCTCTTCGTCTTAAAGACCTTACATTAACTAGAAGCATTTCCCATAACTGACACTTCTCGTTTTCACGCCTCACGCTACCAGGGCCCATCGTGAATGTAGTGTCAGTTTGGGATTTCCAGACAACTGTCTCGTACTGCGTCGTAGAGATGTCATTAATCACGCCTTTCCTGAGCGCTCAGCCGAAAAACCCGCGCGTGACAGGTGCAAATGTAGACATAAAGTCTGCTCTATGTCCAGCGAAACGAATTTTTCGCACATTCTCGTCTACTTGCGCGACTGACATCTGATGCAATAAGGTTACTAGTCAGTATGAGAAAGAAAAACGATGATGGGAAAGAAATATATTTTTCGCAACGAATGCGAAAAATACAGGAAAAAGGTAAAGAGTGATAATAAAAATGGAGAATACGGGTGACAGAAAAAGAGGAAGATATAGGCAATTAATGATCAAAACCTCTGTGACAGAACGTCCCCCCTTTAAGATATGGAAGCACTCCATGTCTACGTTATGGAATTAAATGTCCTATATCCGTAGCTTCAGGGTGTCTGTCTTCTTCTCTCTCATCTCCCCCCTCCATCTCTCTCCAATTCCTACTCAAGTGTACTCCCACGTTTCCTTCCTCTGGAATGTCTCCCATGCGCGCTTGAAAGAGCGTCGCCGCTTCTGACATTTTTCAAAGATTTCCTGTGTGTGCAGTGGACTTTCCCTGCCACTATCGTCATCTTCGTCAGTTTTGGCGATCATCAGGAGATGATCGGAGGTTGGCACTGGTCTTTCCAAGTATCTCTTTAAGAGATTGAAATGGAAAACCTTTTCCTTTCCTTGAATAGAGATCTGGTAGTTAGCCTTAGAAATCTTTTTCAGGACGGTAAACGGCCCTTGCCATCCGATCCTCAGTTGGTTGTTCTCGGTAGGGAGTAACACCAAAACTTTCTCTCCTACTTCTAATTCTCTCTCTTTCGCGACTTTCCTGTATCGGTTAGCGTGCTTTGTGCGTGCTCGCTTAAAGTTAGTCGTTGCTAGGTCCCACCCTAGTTTCAACCTTTCCTTTAAAACCGACACATATTTACTGGATGAGACAACTGTCTCATCAGCCTTCTGGTCTGTCAGCGACCAAAGTAAGGCTTCGAGCGGGCCCTTAATGGGTCTGCCGAATAAAAGCGTAGCTAGCGGAAATCCTGTGGAAGTATGAGGAGATTCTCTGTAGCCAAATAAAGCTGCAGGAATACAAAGATCCCAATCTTCAGGTTTCACTTGTGCCAGTTTACTTAGCATCATGTTGAGGTTTCCATTAGCATGTTCCACGAGCCCATTTCCGGCCGGAGTATATGGTTTAGTATGGATCTGTTGGGTCCTAAAGATCTTAACGATCTCATCCATCAAAAGGTTTCGGTATGGAGATCCGTTATCCGTCAACACTTGCTGCGGGAATCCCAACCGAGTGAAAATCTGCACGAGGGCTTCTGCGACATGCTTGGCATCTGCGCATGTTAGCGGGATAGTTTCGGCCCATAAAGTGCATGTATCGACTAAGGTCAGGATAAACCTGTTCCTTCTTTTAATCCTTTCGAAAGGCCCTAAAATGTCGATCACAACCCGTTCGAATGGTGTACCCACTATTGGCATTTCACCCAAAGAGACTGGGGGTGCCCGTTGCTTGGGTGGCACACGTTGGCAATGGGCACAGGATTTGACATACCTGATAATCTCAGTATTTACTCCTGGCCACCAATAATGAGTGGTTATCCGTTGGTTTGTGGCGTTCTGTCCCATATGTCCGCTGAAGGGAAGAGAGTGCCCCATTTCCAGGATTTGGCTTCTGTACTGTTTCGGTACTAGGAGCTGGTTGTAACCTTGGTCAGGCTTGCCCGTTCTGCAATAAAGTACGCCATCCTTAGAAAAAATGTCCCCGTGCTGTTTGGGTTCCTTAGCCATGGGCAGTTTCCTAAAGCAGGGTGCCAAAGTAGGGTCCTTGTATTGCGGTTCTTTAAATTCCTTGGGTAACAAATTAGGCGCAGGCTCCCGTTCCTTCTTGGTTTGCCCTCTTGTAGTTACTGCTGCCACAATCGGCTCTTCCGGTTTCCCAATACACACGTATCTCCCGCCAAGTATGACTGGGTAGATGGGATCATCCATAACAGCCGCTTTGATCACGCCTCTGACAAAGTCAGAGTGTATCTCCACCAATGCGATGGGAAGCGCTGTAGGTGCATCACTCTTAGAAACTCCACAAACTTTGGCGGTCTCTGCTGTCTCTTGACCGGGTTTGACCAGGTTTCTGGCAACAATGCAATCATAAGAAAGCCCCGTGTCAAATAAACAAGAAGTTTGAAAACCGTTCAATATAACAGTACCTCGCGTTGAGGGTCTATCCCCAACAGGTTGGGAATCACTGTCAATAATTCCGCCTTGCGAGACTGTTAGCAAGCATCCGATGCGTTTAGGCTCGGTGTGCTCGCTCTGATCATCTGTCCCGTGCGCAGGGGTTCTCCCTTTGCCACCTTGTCCTTTCTGACTGTGCTGCCATGTAGGGCGGTCGGGTTGATCAGACTGTTTACTGTGGTTGGGGTACTTGTTCTTGTAGAACTTGGATTTTTCAGGAGGGGGGTTTTGAGGTCCAGTTTCTCTGTGATTATTCTGATTTGAAGCATGAGAAGGTTGATCTAGATTATTTTTTCGAAAATGCTCATCTGTCGGTTTCCGCTTTGTGGCCGGTAGTTCAGCCAGCGCATTTTGATAACGCTCAGACTTCTCTAGAATGCCTTCAAGTTTTTCTGCCCCCTGCTCAGCTAGAAATCTCCGGGTATCTGCAGACAATGTGTTCTTTATTTGTTCTGTTAAAACAAATTCCTCAAGACCTTCATAGGTAGAGGGGAGCTGCGAGAGCACTAGGCACTTTGTCAGATAACCCTTCAAACGAGACGAGAACTGCTGAAAAGTTTCAGAATTCTCTTTCCGGCTGTTGCGAAACAGTTGCAAAAATTTGCTAGCGTTCATTTCCACGTGCTCCAGTAACGCTTTCTTCAACACATCATAGTTGTCTTGTTGGCTGCTCTCCAGTTTTGCATACACATCGTAAGCAGAACTTTTCAAAGCCTGGGAAAGCTTCATATTCCAGCGCGACCTCTCTAAACCGTACAGAGTTGCAATTTTCTCAAATTATTCTAACCATGTGTCAATCTTCTCATTACGACAAGGGAAAGATTTTAGAGCGAAAGACATAGCAGTGAGATGAGTAGATTGAGTGTTAGAAGGATCAGTTAAGGAGGAATTATTAGAAGACTCTCCATTGCTGGAGGTAGAGGCAGCGCCACGACTTTGGAATTCTAGAGTTTTAAGTGCCAACTCGTGCTGTCTCTCTTCTCTTTCCTTCTCATGCTGTCTCTCCTTCTCTTTCTCTCTTTCCTCATGCTGTCTCTCCTTCTCTTTCTCTCTTTCCTCATGCTGTCTCTCCTTCTCTCTTTCGTTCGCCCTGCGGATTTCCATTTCCTCCTCAATCCTCTTCTGCGATAGTAGACGGTCTTCCGCTTCTTTCCTCCTAGCTTCTTCTTTTTCCTCTTTGGCTTCAACTGCTTTCCTCTCCGCATCATATCTCTCAAGTTCGTCTCTGACAAACGCTTTCGCTTCCTCTCCTTCCAGTCCCTCCTCTCTCGCTTCGTCTCTGAGGAGTTGTCTAAGCTTTGCCCTCTCGGCCATATTAAGTCAGTGACTGAGACTAGTGGAGAAAGAAAATTGGAAAAAAAGATACACTGGTTCCTACCACTTAAGAGAAAAAAATACC
The DNA here is from genome assembly GCA_024509875.1 of Oreohelix idahoensis. NCBI lineage: Eukaryota > Metazoa > Mollusca > Gastropoda > Stylommatophora > Oreohelicidae > Oreohelix > Oreohelix idahoensis. Next base: position 166,207 of record JAMPIV010015176.1, read on the forward strand.
AAAAATCAAAAGATGATATACTTAACCCTGGGATACCTCCTCCAAAGAATAAAATCTAACTATCGCTGCTATTATCGGCAATAAAGCACCTAATGCAAACACGACTACGCCAACTAAATGGTAGTTAAGATTAATCCCTGAAAAATAAGTTGCTACAGTGGAAAACACAATGATTATAGCAAAAAGTAAAGAGAAAAATAATCCCTTAATTTTTAAAATCCACTATAAGTTCGCCCCTGAAGTCAGATCGGGTAAGGGAGGCAATTAATCTAGACGAAAGAGTCCGAAACGCACTACTTAACTTAGTTCAAACACCGTTCTGCCTCAGTACCCAGTGAATGTAATATACTCACCACTTTACCAGCGTTTAGTATTACAAATGAACAATTAACATAATATTCCGACAAAATCAACCTGTAACTCAAATGTATATTATTAAAAATGCTGTGGAAAAAAACTATCAGTTTGTGTGGTCAGCACGCCCGTAAACAGATCGTTAGTCTAGGGGATAAATTATTTAAAGATATAACAACTCACAAAACATCAAACTCTTACTCTATTACAGAATAAGGAATCTTAAGTTCAAAATCCAGATAGACGAGTCCACATTTGTCGTACTCGTCTTCCTATTCTAAGTTCAAAAATCCTTCGGACGAGACCACATTTGTCGTAGATTTTAGATAGGAGAATTAAGACGTGGGTTGGTCCCTTCTGAATAGGTTAGAATAGATGATAGACACAGTGAGAGTTAGTAAAAGAAATAGATTCCACGAGTGAGATGATAGAATGTGATATAGAGGCTGTCTCTGGAAGCGAAAAAAAATCTTCTCTCTCTCACCTATCTTCTACGACAGCTTTACAGCGTCAGACAGTCTAAACATATATATATATATATATATATATATATATATATATATATATATATATATATATATATATATATATATATATATATATATTACCTATATTTCTATCTACTCACGGGCACGCACATACACGTGACGACAGTTAAACACACAGACGTGGGAAACCTATAACAACACTTATATAGATATTCTAGAACGAGCTGACCAACACGCTGATTAATTCCAAGGGAAATTGTAATTATCATTTAAAATTTCTTCACAACACATATAAATTACATTAAAGCATATACAAATAGTCATAAAATATCAAGAGAATGCTACAAGGATGATAGCCCCGTTAGGATATTAACTCTAGGTTTAGCCCACAGCCCCGTTATGAGACAGATGATGGCCCAAAGAGTCACAAATACATATGGTTAGGGTCTACTATTGTCCCCCTTAGAAGGTATAGACTGACTTTGACAGCAGTATCTATTCTAAATGAACAATTTACTTAAGCAGCAAATCTTGCCAAAAAAAAAATACAACAAGTGAGTGCATTAAACAACGAACACACTTCCGTCACTTTCACTCGGTTCTTTCATCAGGGTACCCTGGCACACGTGCTTACCTAAAAAAACTTGATGTTGTTCACCGTCTGGCGCAACCGTAGAACACTTCTCTATAGTGAATCTGTATTCTTTGGATAAAGCGAATCCCAGCTCTACAATTACAGGTTTCTTCCACTGTTTTTCGGGGAGCGTTCACTTCACCAGTTAAATTTTAGATTTACTGTTAGTGTCACTTGAATCAGGTTTTGTTAAGCAAGTTTAAACGGGCACACAGAGTTCAGAAACACGAGGATTCCCTTAATTTGGAAAAGATGACCAGTGGACAACTGCTCTCAACAGATAGTCTTGGTTCATTATTCACTCTTTCAATAGTTGTCGGAAATATTAATGTTTTTTCTTGTAATTTTTCTCGCCGCCAAGCAGCATGTATATTTGAGTTTATTGTGAAGAAATAAAGTCTGGCTCAAAGGCCCAGTATAAACATTTAGTCTTTAGAAAACCGTTAGTGGGATTGGTATTACTGTCTATCTCTGATGGCACGTGCACTGTCAGACCAGTGTTACTTGAAACAACCCACGTGGTTAAAGATAGGAAATGTCTATTCTTCTCACAAGTATGTCTCTTTACTACTAAACGCCGGCAAGTTCTGGGTCAACCCAGTATTCACTACACAAAATGGAAAAAGCACATATAAAATAATTATACATACTATGTATAGGGATATAACTTATATTTTAAACTGCAAGCGTAGAGCTTATCATTTGACACTTCCCGTGAAATAAGTTATATTATAAACTCAATCATCATGAATTTGAAATACGTATAAATATATTTCGTCAACACTCATGAGACATCTAGCAGTTATAAGTTAGTTTAGGAAATATATCTCGACTGAGTAGTTAGCAGTTAAATTAAATTCATTATGGCTACATGTTTGTTAAGCTAGAAATATAATTTATTCTGCTTTCCACTGTATGCGTCACTAGAAAATAATACATACTTATAAATTTAATCACTCTGCACAAAAGAACTAGTAAAATGAAATCGGCGATTTAACACTTAATCACTTCATAAATACTAGATATTATATAGTTACCTCAACCACAGCACTACAGACTAAACCATGAACTAGAATACTGTAATCTAATGGTAATCTAGAACTCGGCAAAATGTTGCCAGGAAACTCAGACTTCGCCAAAACTTGACCAAAACTTCTTTAAGGTTCACGAGATACAATTTATTCAGGTACTGGTACAATCTCCATCAATTATAACAGCGGTTCATGCCCCATGGCAAAGGCAATAATGTGCAGTCTTCATAATGTCGTTAGGCAGTCCGTTCATCTATGTAAACGCTTCCTTGCATTCTTATAAATTTAATATCTCGAAACATTCGACACAATATTGAAGAAATACTCCATGTCATACAATTAAGCTAGGGACACCTCAACTGAGTATGTTGGTGCCTTAGTGATGGTAAAACTCAGGAAAAACACAGTAGACTGCAGGAGCAAATACATATGCAACCTCTCGCATTAAAACACAATCGGCATCTCTCTCTTGACGACGATAAAACCAAACTTCTGCTCAAATTGGCGTCTGCTACCGTGCTATCCCGGCATGATATCACTTCTATTTAATTTGAGTCAATCCGAAATTAAATATATGAAATGGAGCTCTGTCGAGCTGAAGATACTCCACACATAATCGTTATGAATTTTAACCAAAAAGTCACCATACAGGAAACTTAACTCATTGATGTAGTCGGTCACCATACAGTAAACTTAACACGTTGACGTGGTGTAGTCGGTCACCATACAGGACCCTTATACTTTGATGTAGTCGGTCACCATACAGTAATCTTAACACTTTGCGTAGTCGCTCACCATACAGGAAACTTACAGTTTGATGTAGTCTATCACCATATAGGAAACTGAAGCTTTGACGTAGTCGGTTACCATACAGGAAACTTACACTCTGACGTAGTCTGTCACCGTACAGAAAACCTACACTTTGATGTAGTCAGTCACCATACAAGAAACTTACACTTTTATGTAGTCAGTCACCATACAGGAAACATATGCTAAAGTACCAACGTTCAATGTTCCAGCAATATTTTCTGTACCAAAGTATTTTACGTGATCAGTTTGTCATCCTTATGTAAATCAGCATCAATCATTTTCGTTCTTTATTAAATGGTGGGGGGAGAGAACAACTGCAGACGGGTCCACTTACAGAAAGTCTGTATCAAAATTCGTTATATTTTCGTGCTGCGTGGTTTGTCTAATGATACTGCTAGTCCAAAATACAACCGTCCTTATGCAATCTGAGTTCCATTCTCGTTAGGGCTTGATAACATATTTTCTTATAAGCAAGATGCTGCAGCGCAGGTGTAAAGAGTATAGGAAGATTTTTTGGGGGAGATGGATTTTTAAGCTGGTACGGGACTGTCAAATATTCCGTTAAATAATTTCTCCTTTTTAAATATTCGATTTACCAATCACGTGTTAATTTGATAAAATTATTCGACAATTAATCTTTAATTGTGTCAGTGAGCGTATTCATATTATTGCACAGGTTTTTCATATATCCTAATGTCACGGGTCTAGTGACATATGTCTAGGGGATGTGTAGTGGGCTTGTGAATTCTCATCGACTGGTAACATGTCGAACAATTTTATTAAATTAACATGTGATTGGTAAACTGGATATTTAAAAATTAGAAATTATTTAACGGAATATTTTGACGAATAAAAGAAAACATCAGAAGCATTCTTCCCATCAGTCAAGTATTTTGGCCATTTTAAATTCTTGACACTCTACGAGTTGAATTTATCATCGGATGTAAGGACGTTTGGTTGGTTCTTGAATTGCTTAACTGTTGGCGTGTGACACCGTCCATCGAGCTATAGATCTCGCAAATCCAACCGCCGTATTGGAAATTACCTGCACGGCCATGACTTGCAATGTCGGAGAAACGGTACATTCCATCGCCACTGTAACTTACGTGCCATGCCAACGTGTTATGTTCTCTTGTTGAAATCCTGACTCAGAACCATCTCACATACATTTAAACATTGCTGCTATTTTGTGTGGCAAGATGCACATTTAAAAGGTTAGCTACACCATCTGATGTGGGGATGATTCATAAGTATAGTTTGCTTCAACAAGATTATAAAGATATTTTTCCTCCAACATTTTTCTTGTTGTATTACTTCCCATGTCATTGTAGCATGTTCTAGACGCACAGAGGTACCAGGGATATCTGCATTTTGCATGGAGCCTTTGTACCTATTCTGATGGAGGTATGTGGTAGTTGTTTTCCCATTACTTAAACAATGTGTTTATCTTTCAACATTGAGTAGTGAGATGGTCTGACATTGACTAATGTATGTGATTTAATGTTTCTTAGGTATGCAGGTATGTGAGAATATGAAGACATGACTTATATACAATGCGTCGGGCATCATTAGGACTTGAACCAGATTTACAATGCATTTTCCGTGAAGTCCGGATGACAACCCATCTGAATCTGAGGTCATCATAGCAGAACTAGCCTACGGAAATGTAATACAAATAATGTGGTAAAGTCTGTAGACATAAGAATATCAACAGGTTTCAAGGACGTATGTGTTATCAAGATGCTTAACACATGTAAAGCAATTTCTAATGGTCAGTATGACAGTGAGCAAGGACCGTGCGTGTTTGGATACGGTATCAGCACGTTTTGTACACAGCTTGCTTGCATGGTTTGATGTCACAATGCTGTCATTGTCGATGTTCAGACAATCTTGAACCAGTAAGTTCCTTAAGCTTGTGTCACGTTTATAAACCACCTTGTGTGGACGCTTGAAGTTGTCCAGGTTTTAGACCGATTTCAGAAGAGGCAGATAGCGAAAAAAGATTCGTTCTAACAGTAGGGCTTTGGAGGCAGTAAGTTAAATATAACTTGCTGATGAGAGGTGGTATTGTGATTTGGTTTAAGTGTATCTTAGTCTTCCATATAGCATTGGAGAAAGTTAGTGTGGATAGCTTGTCTCAGAAAAAAACATTACTCATTCTGTGTGGATGCTTTGCATAACTGAACTTTTAATTAATCAGTAGTACATGAGCACTAACGACCAACTTGCTGTAAACTATGTGCTGATCTAAAACTTATTGATACAAATGATGTGAATGGAACCGAAATGCTTGAAGACTTAAAGGATATTATTTGTTCACTGAAAAGACAACACAGCTATGAGAAAGTCTCAACTTCCATTTACTCAGAATTCTCACATAGTTTACAATACATAATTTGTTAGATGGCAGTTTACAATACATAATTTGTTAGATGGCATAAAAAACACGAGCCAACGTTTACGAAATTATATTAACAATGTTTGTGTCATTTCACCAGAGCGTAAATTGCTACGCCACTGAAGAATTTCTCAAATACATTTATAGGTCATATTAGTTCAATAGCAGTTATTGATCTTTGTTTTGACATTATAGCTCATGCATATCCAATAGACACAAGTGAGGATAGTAAAGTTTAACCATAATGCGTGACTTGTCAACCTTTCTGTGACGTGACATGAAGGAACTGCTGGTGATAGTAATAATACGTATGAAGCAACAACAAACCAACATTGTCTTTACTTATCACATATATATATAAACTATCACTGGATGTGTAAGGTAACGACGTATGATACCAGAGTGTTACGATCAAAATGAAGGCCTCAGATAATGCAGTGAGTTCTTTGTATTCCAACAATGATGCAGACGCCATATTTATTACAGATATTATCACCGATGGACAGCTGCAAATATTTCTAGTTGTAAATCTAATCTTTTTAGGTGGATTAGTCAGTGCGTTCGGAATATTGGCCAATGTAGTCAACTTAATTATATTTTATAAGCAAGGTCTTAATACAACCATCAATATTAGTTTCTTTGCTATGGGGGTGTCTGATCTTTGCGGTATGTTATTTCAGCTGTGGTATATAATCTGCGTTATCCCCTACTTTAAGGACTTACGTATTCCCATGGTATATTACGATGTTCAGTACCTCACAGGTGGTATACCACGGGAAATTTTCGCCAGAATTACCTGTCTAATAACTGCCTATATCACAGCCGAAAGATGTCTCTGTATAGCTTTTCCATTACACGTCAAACAAATTATTACAGCCAAGCGAACAACAGTAATAATAATATTTATCTACTTGATGACGTGGTCATACGCGTTTCCCTTATACTGTGTATGCTACCTTGATTGGAAGTTCTATCCAGATAGGAACGAAACACTTCTTGGTTATGTTGTTACAAGTAACAAAGATGCAGTTGAAGGTGTGATATTCATTATTCATGGAATTTTCGGAGTTGTTTCATTGGTGGGTGTTGTGCTATTCACCTCCATCTTAATAACAAAATTAGGACACAAGAATGTTTGGCGTAAAACAACAAATATACACCCAGATAAGGCTCGGTCTATGTCCAAACGAGATAGAACTACGATGATTATGCTTGTTCTGATCGCTAGTATTTTAATAATAACTTATATACCAGCTGTGTTGTTACTGGCAACGACTTTTTGTGTACCTGAATTTAGTACAGGAGGAAAACTTTTCAATTTGTACAGAAGTTTGTGGTCAATCGCACTTCTGGTGGAAACAATAAACTCAGCTGTTAATATATTTTTATATTTAAAAATGAGTACAGTGTTCAGATTAATTTTCAAGGATTTCTTTCTCAGATGTGGACATTCAGCAACAATTATCCAAAGTGAAACCACACACTGAAATAGCGAATGGAATTCTGGCTATTGTCTATGCTGACTTTGTCAATTTTATTCCTCAAACAATAACTTACGTTCGTGGTTTGAGAGTATTGGAAGACAATAATATTACAATAGTTGTTGATAACAACTACAAGAGTTACGTGAAAGGCAAGCAATGGAACTCCCAGAATAAACAAAGAAAGATCACATATATTCAGAGAGGTGGTGTTCTCGGTGACAACGTAGATCTACTGAAGACAACCAAATCTTGGGACATAGAAAAGCCACTGAAGAAAAAACAATACGAAGCTAACAAAGTTAGTGAGCCAAAACAAAAGTAAGTGTTATCTTTTCTATTCATTATTCTCCTATTAGTGTTAATTTTAAAATCTAGCGTTAGTTAGCAGGTAAGAACTGTGGCTTAAATTTTACTTCTAAGTAGAAACAAATAGTACAGGTAAAGGTGCACGTTCTGGTGTATAAAATGGAATAGTTATCATGTCCTCCACTTTTGTGTACCGAGTCACGTGACGGCTACATGAGCCTCATTTTGGTAGTCAGACCATGTTCATTTGTTTTAGCGGTCACGTGGAGTTTATTTTGGTCTGCGTTCGAGAGCAGAATGACTGATGCCGAAGACCCGGATGTCGATTATATTTAAAGGTAGACGTTGATTAGTTCAGATGGGGTACACAGGATTAACATTAACTCTGTATTCTGTCAAGTTCAAGCGTTGTGTATACATCCGACTTAGAGTGTCATTGTACTTCTGGGGCCGGTGCAGTCAAAGCGAGGTAACCGGTGTAATAAAATAAATGTAGACGTTGATGTTCGGAGTGGCTAAGAGGTACGGCGTCCGTCTCGAGTTCAAGAGGTACCAGGTTGATTCCCAGTTGAGGGAATATAATTTATGGACAATTTTTATTCAGAACCAGAGGTCCTAATGATGTCATACTCCTGCCATGGTCTCGTGGTAGTGAGATGTTGGAAATTGTAAAGAGTAGGCCTATCAGGCCGCTGTCCTGGCAAAATTTGAAAATTACAAACCTACCCACCACAAAAATATTTAGAGAATGTGTGATCCCTATATAAACACATTGGGATTATCGCCGGTGCTACAGATTTCGTTAACTGTGCTGAGGTTCTCATTGTGTCATCTAAGGGAGGAGATCGGAGCACTGATGGAGTAGTCCGTGTGCAATGAAGATAGTTTTTAAAAACCAAACCAAAGCAAATGTAGACGAAGAGTAGGAGAATATGGAAAATGTAAAACATGAGTTATGTCCTTTGAAATTGGCTCCCTTGGACGAGTACTAGAAATATAGTGAAGATTCTGGTAGGTTTCGATCACGTGAGTAAGAAGAGGAATCACGGGATTTTTCAGTTAATCCGTATGTAGCAGCTGAACAGTGCAGATCATGAAGTGAGATTTATGAGCACCAGTGAGTTTGTCGCCCAGCGTGTACATAGCTGTGGCATTTGTAGTGAACAGATCAACTCCAGCTGACAGAACTTAGAATCAAATGATTAGTTCGAAGATAGACGAGAATTTTCTGAGGAAAGTTGGATAGTGAAAATTCGAGAATATTTCAGATTTGTCAACGTATGTTGACTTTTTCAGAATTTAGTGAAATGAGATTTTCTACCTTGAATAATGAGTATCCGATAACCACCTCAAGTGAACATGTATACAGATGAAGTTTTTACTTGAGAAGTAGCAACATCTTGGCGAGTTATCCAAACCCTGGGGCCAGGCCTGTATTCTAACCTAGTAAAGATTAACATTAGATGCAAGAATCAAGATGAATCACTCTGATCAAAATAGAAAAAGATGTAATGCAGTTCTGAGAGACAATAATTATGAGCTAGAAAAATGTATGACCAAAGAGAAGGTTGAAAGGTTTGAACCCATATTATATGGATGCAAGGAAGACATTGAACAATTGAGTGGCAGCTTGATTAGTTGTGAGCCGAACGTTTCGTGTATTAAACCATTTTAAAAAAATATTCCACTGCATAAACATTGATGAATTTAATAATGGAAAACAGAGCGAGTGTCCATATCACGTCAATCAAGTGTCTGTCAGAGTAACGCACTGTTACTGGCTGGGTAGATGAAAAAGTGCAGACCAAATACATCAGCTGTAAGTGATGGAAAGTATCACCACGAAGGACAGTGATTGAATCAGCTACTACAAATGATACCGACGTGATGCTGCCCACATCACCCCTAGTGTGCCGATGGTCGAGACATTATGGGCCCAACATCATATTCCTAATATGCCTCAAGAGGCGTATAAACGGCATCCTTTACCTTTTACTACAAAAGATCACCAACAATATGTTGCTTTGTGGTAGCCAGTAAATTGCAACGGCCGCACTTCTGATGTACAATTATTTAACTAATTAATTTTTTTTTAAAATTAACTGTGTGGACATTCCTGTGGTTGACCGACCACATTATTAGCTATGTCAACAAATATGAAATAAACAATTAGTCGCTAGATCGAGACATAGAAACGACAACGCGGAATGGTTATGTGGCATTTACTTATATACGTATATACACACGCGCATATATATATATATATATATATATATATATATATATATATATATATATATATATATATATATATATATATATATATATATATATATATATATATATATATATATACTGCTCAAAAAAAGTTAAAGGCCACTTTCAATTTTTAGGTCATTTCAGCTATGCTGTTTTTTTTAAAAACCTGAACACTCAGTCAAAAAAGTTTAGCTGCATTTTGCTGCATGCTTAAACAATGTTTGTTAATCTGACAATAAATCAAATCTGTGTTACGTGTGTGTACCTCCAAGGTCAATCAAATGTACGTGGTGGGAAGGGAAATAATGCATGTTTGAAAATGCTTCCTATGGCAAAGCCTGTTGATAACATTGCTGAAATTAGGTTTTCACGTGCAAGTCGTGACTATGGTGAACACATTTCACCCACTTTTCGGAAGGAACGGGCAGTGGGTATGTTTGTAACATTTACCATTTTAGCCATGGCTCAGCTAAGACGCTTGACCAATGTTGACAGATGGAGAGCGATGGCATGGCTGCAGGATGATGTAGGGCTGCGAGAAGTTGCTAGGAGATTAGGAGTTGCCCACTCTGTCATACAAACTCTGCGTGATCGTTATAATGCAACCGGCAGTGTCGCAGAATAACGCAGGCCAGGACGTCCAAGGTCTACCACAAGACGGCAAGACACGCTGAGCCATGGCTAAAATGGTAAATGTTACAAACATACCCACTGCCCGTTCCTTCCGAAAAGTGGGTGAAATGTGTTCACCATAGTCACGACTTGCACGTGAAAAGCAAATTTCAGCAATGTTATCAACAGGCTTTGCCATAGGAAGCATTTTCAAACATGCATTATTTCCCTTTCCACCACGTGCATTTGATTGACCTTGGAGGTACACACACGTAACACAGATTTGATTTATTGTCAGATTAACAAACATTGTTTAAGCATACAACAAAATGCAACAAAACTTTTTTGACTGAGTGTTCAGGTTTAAAAAAAAACAGCTTAGTTGAAATGACCTAAAAATTGAAAGTGGCCTTAAACTTTTTTTGAGCAGTATATATATATATATATATATATATATATATATATATATATATATATATATATATATATATATATATATATATATATATATATATATATATATATATATATATATATATATATATATATAGCGGAATGTCGGAATGGGTGCCAAGCCGGGTTTGGTGCAAATCTGTTTATGAAGGTTCAAGTTCTTTTGTTTGTTTGTTTTTTTGTTTTAATTGTATTATTGCGCTGATGTGGGCTTCTAACACAAATAATGTAAATGAGGGTTTTTTAGTAGACGACACTGGTAGTTCAACCACTTGGTGACAACACGCATATTTGTTCCGGTTTGCTAACTCGGGAAAATGCCACATACAACTTGTTGCAGATTATCACGAAGAAGAATATTACGAATGTCCAAGAGTAAATTATCATGAATGATAAATCGTTGTTGCTGCAATGTGGGTTCGTTATTTCTTTATGGGGACTAAATTTTTGTGATTCCTCAATAAATAATTCTTATTATATTTTGCAAGTCTTGATTATTCATCTTAGGCGTATTATTATTCAAAATGTTTAAAGTTGACTATAACTTCCAAACAACGAATGATCAATACGAACTTGCAGTGGATTCAATTCTTGAGAACAAGTTCCGTAAAATAAGTCTGGTGGTGACGACTTTCCATCTTTTAATCGCAACAAAGTACAGCTAAGATGATCCACGAACAAATTAATAATCAGAATTCTATAACTCGCATGTGAGTCAGAATCAAAGTTCACATATGTTATTACTGTTTTGCACACGACATCATGCGTTGATCACGACCGTTAAAAATTGAGTCTACTAAGTTCATTATTGCTTGATCATTATCCCGACTAATTCTTCGTAATAAATTCAATATGTCTCTTTCCTACATCTCGTAGACTGACTAGAATTGACTCACTTGTCTAGCTTTAAAAAAAAAACACGTTCCTTCTTCAGATTAAATTTAGTTTAGGCTATACGCGTCGAACGTTTACGTGACTTTTTGTTATATATATATATATATATATATATATATATATATATATATATATATATATATATATATATATATATATATATATATATACAAATGGCAACACTAGCTACAATATTGGTATTTTGTGTTTCATCATCATCATCATAACCCTACACTCTCAAAGGAGCATAGGCCTTCAACAAACACATGCCAAGTCCTCCTGTCACGTGCCATCATCTCAAGTTCTTTTCATGTTCTCCTCATCATTTTCACCTGTGTTTCCAGCTCTCTTCTCCATGTGCTTCTTGGTCTACCTTTGCCTCTCTTGCCCTGGGGGTTCCAGAACAAGGACTGCCTTGTAATGCTATCAACAGGTTTCCTCAGTGTGTGTCCTATCCATCGCCATCGTCTTCTTCTCATCTCTTGTTCCACTGGCACTTGTCTAGTTCTTGTCATCACTTCACATTCTACGCAAGCACCCATTTATGAAAGTCTGTTTAGCCATACAATAGGTCGTCGAATTCTTATTTTCGTGTTGGATCCTATGTCTCTTGATCTCCATATATTTCCCAATGCAATGAAAGCTCCTCTTGCCTTTTGTATTCTTATTTTGATATCGCTGTCTGTCCCTCCAACTTTGTCTATATTACTGCCAATTTTGTGATTACCACGTTTTAATTACTCATTTCTTTAATAACGCCTAAAACATTTCCAATAGACTCGCAGGTCCTTACACATTTATTAAAAATGAAACAAGGGTATCTACGGACACGTATACTATTAATACACTGCGAGGTTATTTTTATAAAAACCTTCACTGAAGAGATTGAACACAACCGACGGCAGCAAAGGCACATACAGAGACTCTGCGGTAACCAAGTCTTCCGCGTCATCATTCACTACGCTTAACGTTCTATGAAATCTAGCTGGGATGCTGAATGGTGCAATCATCTCAGTTAAAAATATAACCAACCAAGATGATTACATACCATGCAGCAGTCCTCAAAACAGCTGCCCATGTGAGAAACGCATATCGTTCAAGTCGACGCTGGCCACGTGATGCGTTTGACCTTTTACTTTATTAATGGTCATTGAAAAACAGACTTTTATAGGAATTTGGAGTATCTTAAAATTGAACAGCAAATAGGAGGGACTCATCGCGACTCTTGGCATGCAGACTTTCTGACAGCTACCGCAGCCTGATTTTGACTTTTTATTGCCATTTTTAGGTTATTTTTTTTTTGTTACTGCCCCTCGTATTTCACCTTATTAAAAAACAAACAAACAAACACATCTATCTTACGATGTCATACGAGGACAAAGATTGCGAGGGTGTCAGCGAATAGAGAATTGAATGTATGTAGGAGTATAATCTTGTTATGTATGTTTTACGTTTAAAGTGATACAAAGCGCATAATTTGATTTGTAGTATAGTGAATGTAGTTTAATTCAAATGTTATCTCAGTGTTAACATACGGCTGTGAGAGTTGGAAAATAACAAAATCATTGGAGAACAAGCTGAATACATTCGAGAACAAATGTCTTAGAAAACTCATGAACATCAGTTGGAAAGAATTCAAGACTAATCGACAAATAAGAGAAGACTCTAGGCAGAAATATGTCTCCGACTATATAAGGACAAGACGATGGTCATATATCGGTCATGTCCTACGAATGCAAAACAACAGAATACCACTACAGGCGCTCACTTGGGTTCCTGAGGGTAAGAGGAAAAAAGGAAGACCAAAAGAAACACTCAGAAGAACAATAATAAGAGAAGGAAGAACGTTGGGCCTAAATAATGTGCAAGAGCTAAGAGGAGTGGCGTCACAACGAACAACCTGGAGAGCACTGGTTTCTGCCTTATGCGCCGTGTTTGGTGCTTAAAGAATTTATTATTATTATTATTATAGTGAATGTAATAAATAATATATGTTGAAAAATATCTGCACGTCGTCGAGGTGTAAACTTGCATAAGATTTATTTTTATATAAAGCTATAAACTACTGCTTTATATCTCAGTTTGAAAAATTTTATTTGTATCTTGAACTGAATTCATCGTTGTTTTCAATATTATGGCACACGTGTAAAAAAAGCTCAGCAGAAGTAAATATGTAAGAATCGTCAGACTTTGCACAACAGTCAAACAGATTGGGATACAATCTATTCAACTAGCTACAGATCTGAACTACTGGTGAGTGTAACTGTGACACTAATACAATCTATTCCACTAGTTACAGATATGAACTACTGGTGAGTGTAACTGTGACACTAATACAATCTATTCAACTAGTTACAGATTTGAACTACTGGTGAGTGTAACTGTGACACTAATACAATCTATTCAACTAGTTACAGATATGAACTACTGGTGAGTGTAACTGTGACACTAATACAATCTATTCAACTAGTTACAGATTTGAACTACTGGTGAGTGTAACTGTGACACTAATACAATCTATTCAACTAGTTAAAGATATGAACTACTGGTGAGTGTAACTGTGACACTAATACAATCTATTCAACTAGTTAAAGATATGAACTACTGGTGAGTGTAACTGTGACACTAATACAGTCTATTCAACTAGTTAAAGACATGAGCTACTGGTGAGTGTAACTGTGAGACTAATACAATCTATTCAACTAGTTAAAGATATAGACTACTGGTGAGTGTAACTGTGGCACTAATAACAATCTATTCAACTAGTTACAGATATGAACTACTGGTGAGTGTAACTGTGACACTAATACAATCTATTCAACTAGTTAAAGATATGAACTACTGGTGAGTGTAACTGTGACACTAATACAATCTATTCAACTAATTAAAGATATGAACTACTGGTGAGTGTAACTGGGACACTAATAATGTCTATTCAACTAGTTAAAGATATGAACTACTGGTGAGTGTAACTGTGACACTAATACAATCTATTCCACTAGTTACAGATATGAACTGCTGGTGAGAAACTGGGACACTAATACAATCTATTCAACTAGTTAAAGATATGAACTACTGGTGAGTGTAACTGTGACACAAATTCAATCTATTCAACTAGTTAAAGATTTGAACTACTGGTGAGTGTAACTGTGACATTAATACAATCTATTCAACTAGTTACAGATTTGAACTACTGGTGAGTGTAACTGTGACACTAATACAATCTATTCAACTAGTTAAAGATATGAACTACTGGTTAGTGTAACTGTGACACTAATACAATCTATTCAACTAGTTGAAGATATGAACTACTGGTGAGTGTAACTGTGACACTAATACAATCTATTCAACTAGTTAAAGATATGAACTACTGGTGAGTGTAACTGTGACACTAATACAATCTATTCAACTAGTTAAAGATATGAACTACTGGTAAGTGGTACTGTGACACTAATACAATCTATTCAGCTAGTTAAAGATACGAACTACCGGTGAGTGTAACTGTGACACTAATACAATCTATTCAACTAGTTAAAGATATGACCTACTAGTGAGTGTAACTGTGACACTAATACTGTCTATTCAACTAGTTAAAGATATGAACTACGGTGAGTGTAACTGTGACACTAATACAATCTATTCAACTAGTTAAAGATATGAACTACTGGTGAGTGTAACTGGGACACTAATCCTGTCTATTCAACTAGTTAAAGATATGAACTACTGGTGAGTGTAACTGTGACACTAATACAATCTATTCAACTAGTTACAGTTATAAACTACTGGTGAGTGTAACTGTGACACTAATACAATCTATTCAACCTGTTAAAGATATGAACTACTAGTGAGTGTAACTGTGACATTAACACTCTTCAGACCGGTTATATAAAAAATCGTTCCAACCGGAGCGATGACTTTTGAAGTAAAAAAAGCACATTTATGTTTTAATTTTGACTTCAAATCTATGTTTTATATTAAGAATACATGTTAAAAACTATATTTGTGCTAAAAAAAAAAAACAGCTTTCACTTATTTTGACTTTGAAATTACACGCAGAAAAACGTAAACACCTAATTTGTCTGTCCGCCATTTTGGATTTTTCCCGATCAACTCGACTTAACAGGTCGTAAACAAAATGCAGTCTGAAAATGACTACAATGCATCTAGTGATGTAGATTCCTGTTTTGATGATTATTCAGAGGCCTTGGAAACGTCTGATGAGTTGGATGTCGAAAATACAGCTCAGAACAACTCAGATCACCAGCCGTACATACATATAAAGGTAATGTTACTTCGTTAACGAAATGACAGCTGATTTTGAAAAGTAGTAAAACAGTCGTTTTAGTGGGCTATTGTAGTCAGTATAGCTGCTTTCTGTTTGTTTTTGAAAAAAGAAACAAATATTTCACCTTTCAAACAGTTAACAAAGAACTCATGGCACCAGGAAATAAATATAAAGTGGATCTGACGTAACTTCTGAATCAGCTGATTTTTCTGACCTCATTTGCCCTGTGTCTCTGCTTTTAAAAATTATTATTTACATCATGTGACTTTATGATTGACAGTAATCCTTTGTACGGAAAATGTAATGTGTGTCAATTTTCCTGTGTACACTAAACTACAACTTTGAATTCTATTGTTGATCTGTAAAAATTAATTTTAAATTGTTCTTCTTGCAGATGTTTTGGTTATGATGGACTTGATGAAGGCCCACCTTCCAACCCTCCTTTTTTGCCTGAGAGGGTTCCAGTCTGCAACTGTCAGAGGTAAGCACCAGAGAAAATACAAAGCAGTTTTTGAGACCCATTTACTTCTTCAAACTGTAATTTTATGAAAGAATATAAGAAAATATATATAAGAAAAGGGTGTTTTCTTTTTGACAGTATATTAGAGACAAGCCAACAAAATGGGGGATGAAATTATGGGTTCTTGCTGATGCTGTTAGTGGATATACTTTGATGTTTATTTAGGTAGGATCACTGCAAATGGACCATTTGGTTTAACTTATACAGTAGTTAGTAATAAAGTAGTGGACAAGAGTGACCAGCCAATTAACAAGTACAATGTTTTGAGAAAGACCAATAAATATTGGAAAACTCTTTTTTCATTTTTTGCATATTGCTATGGTAGATGCTTACATTTTATTTCAAGACTAGCAGGAAAAACACCCAGATGTGGAAGACCAGCTAGTTATGGTCAGCTAGATTTTACAGAAGAACTAATCCGGAATTGGGGAACATAAGTTTGTATGATGATGCACTACTCGCTTCAAAGCCACCAGTTTTTTCTTGGCACACCATGGACCCCAAGTTTACAGAGACAAAAAGAAGTTGTAAGCTTTGATATCAGATTGTAAAGATTGAAAAAAAATAAAAAGTTAAATGTAAAGTTTGTGATATTTTTAAAAAATGTTTTCATGCAGGTAGGAATTGTCTGTCAGAATACCACTAGCCTTAGTAGGAAATATATAAAGATGTGTTGAGTCTTTATTATGTCACCCTCATAACTGATTTTACTTATGTGTTAGTGATCATACCGTGTTACACTAGAAATATTTCTACTGAAGTCATATTTCATTATTTTGGCTAAGATCTTGCAGCTACCTAAAATAACTGTAATGTATTCAGTGGAAGATTTTTAAAAAATATTTTTTTTTTGAAAAGCATAGTTATGTAACATTTCAAAAATTTGCATAATTTTATTATTTAATGTTAAATTGTTTTGGAAATGTAACACATAATGCAGAAATAGTCAGATTACAATAAAATATGACTATTGTTAATTGTTCTGATAATACTTTATTTTTGTGTGTGTGTGAAATATCATGTTTATAATTTTTGTGTATTTTTCCTGTTGACTCTCCTTCAATTTTTAAAAACTCACATCAATATAAATTTTTAAAATATTAATTTTACATCCAAATATAGTAGTCTGTTCAATTACAAACAATTTGATGTGTAACACTCTTGGGTAGACTTCAAATTATAATGTATCAAGGAACATTAGAAGTCAGATATGTCAGAGTATGAGAAAATGATAAAAATATCAGGTCTGAAGAGAGTTAATACAATCTATTCAACTTGTTAAAGATATGAACTACTGGTGAGTGTAACTGTGACACTAATACAATCTATTCCACTAGTTAAAGATATGAACTACTGGTGAGTGTAACTGTGACACTAATACAATCTATTCAACTAGTTAAAGATATGACCTGCTGGTGAGTGTAACTGTGACACTAATACAATCTATTCAACTAGTTAAAGATATGAACTACTGGTGAGTGTGACTGTGAAACTAATACAATCTATTCAACTAGTTAAAGATATGAACTGCTGGTGAGTGTAACCGTGACACTAATACAATCTATTCAACTAGTTAAAGATATGAACTACTGGTGAGTGTGACTGTGACACTAATACAATCTATTCAACTAGTTAAAGATATGAACTGCTGGTGAGTGTAACCGTGACACTAATACAATCTATTCAACTAGTTAAAGATATGAACTACTGGTGAGTGTAGCTGTGACACTAATACAATCTATTCAACCAGTTAAAGATATGAACTACTGGTGAGGGTAACTGTGACACTAATACAATCTATTGAACTAGTTAAAGATATGAACTACTGGTGAGTGTAACTGTGACACTAATACAATCTATTCAACTAGTTAAAGATATGAACTACTGGTGAGTGTAACTGTGGCACTAATACAATCTATTCAACTTGTTATAGATATGAACTACTGGTGAGTGTAACTGTGACACTAATACAGTCTATTCAACTAGTTAAAGATATGAACTACTGGTGAGTGTAACTGTGACACTAATACAATCTATTCAACTAGTTAAAGATATGAACTACTGGTGAGTGTAACAGTGACACTAATAAAATCTATTCAACTAGTTAAAGATATGAACTGCTGGTGAGTGTAATTGTGACACTAATACAATCTATTCAACTTGTTAAAGATATGAACTACTGGTGAGTGTAACTGTGACACTAATACAATCTATTCAACTAGTTAAAGATATGAACTGCTGGTGAGTGTAACCGTGACACTAATACAATCTATTCAACTAGTTAAAGATATGAACTACTGGTGAGTGTAGCTGTGATACTAGTACAGTTACTGCTACCCATCTATCTGAAAGTCGAACAACATATGAGGAATAGAGAAAGTGCTTATGGCCATCAGCTGTGCAGCTTCTAGAAACATTCTACGGAAATATCAACAGCCTCAAACTGACTACTGCTTTCTTTGAACATATTCAAGTTGACGTCTGTGAGTGAACGAGAAAGAAGAAGATACATAATTTGCAAGAAACAAAAAAATCCGTCAATTAAACTCTCCTCAATGACAGCCCTCGTCCCACTCCAATCCATGCAGTGTACGAGAAGAGAAAAATGACGTTTGGGTCGTTATCTTGTAACTCTCTTGTTCACTTCGGCTGTATCCCGGACATGTGTTGTATTGATTATTTACGTGTTTCATGACGGGCACCTTCTTTCTTTCTCCACATTGTAGCAGATATTTTGTATTTCCTTCTTACACTCCTCTCATGATATGTCGTCATGTCTGTTTGTTACCAATGTCTCCCTCCTTTTCAAGGAGCGGCTGAGATAATTAATCGACAACCATGTTGGTTAATATCGGGTGCGGCCCTAGCGTATTTGGTTACTATCTGATAAGGCCAGGGTGAGCGACAGATAAGAGATTACTTGTCTGGGTGACTCATTTTGGACAGACAAAGATGATCTAATCGTTTCCTGTTCGACTTGTAAAGTAATAAGATGTTACATCTTAAACACACTGCTGAGAGAGTTTACCGATGGGTTTATGAGTTGGCACACAAGGCATCGGGTATTTTATTTCCACACATGCGAGACGTGACCTTGCGACACGCGCAGAGTTATTCCATGTCGGAATATTTTTAATTTCCCACGGGACACGCATGTTTGAAATGATTGGAGCCCTGAGTAGCTTCATAACAAATAAATGCAAGGGACTACAGACAATATACCCTGATTCGTTTCAGTGTTAAGACATTGTGAGAAATCGCTTGCCAAGATGACACAACCAGACTTGCAAGAAGGTAGGATTAAGAAATTTCATTTTATCAGGCCAGACCGTTTCTTGGATAATCTTGACGGACTTATAAAACAGCCCAAGAAATCTCTATCATTTTAAGAAGGAAAGAGGGACAGAGGAAACTGAAACACACAGAATCATAGAAGGAATTATCTTATAAAAGTAACGACCGCAAAAACATGTGTAAGAGGCCTAATCAAGTGCCTTAACTTTATTCATCTGAGCAAAATGTTTGTGAGCCAAGATTGGCGTAAGTTGTTATTTTACATTCTACATTTTTCAATACTAACTGTGATGATGTACATTGATACACCAATAGAATTATTAATTATAAGTATAAAAATAAGGTAGAAATGAAAATAGTGGAGTTATGAAGTTTCGTCTTCACCCACGCCGCAAGCGCGTTGATTTTAGCAGACAGTATTTTGAAAAAGATGGTACCATCGTTTTCTAGTGTCCTTGAAAAACTATTTATAACATGACACGAAAAGCCTACTCGTTCAGACGGAGTGAAAGAGGGGAGAGACAGAAAAATGATACCGTCTGCACGCGTGGTTGGAATCTAAAACCTAGCGAAAACGCGATAGTGTCGTTAGCCGTTTGAAAATACGACACAAATTCAAAATATGTTCCGCAAGTGGGTCACGCAGACAACCTTAGCTCTTATAAAACTGACGTATTTCTGACGTAATACGGGAGAATATCGTTTTTAGTTTTAAAATAGCGGTAGAAAGAAGTGAACAGGTGGTAGTTTATAGATTTCAATATTATTGAAGACTAACATGGAAAAAATTATGGAATTTTGAACCATTTTACATAGGCTCATAAAACTTATATATTCGGGTGCCATAGTGTCTCCTGACCAATAATATGGTTTCATTTACCCTATAGTCCAACTAACAGCCAAGATATGGTCATAATACTAGATAGTCACAGACACAGTGACAAACACACTGGTGTTCTGACATTCGCTATCGGTAACGTATTTTTGCACGAGTTGTTGAAAAGAGGCGTGAGAGGGTAGGGCAAAGTCCAAAAGAGGGGAACGTTAGGACTGAGGTAATATGATTTGGAGTGGAGTTTAAAAGGGGGAAAGAAATTATGGGATGGCTCAAACTGAATATTTTTTTTGTAGTGTTAGGCCAAAACTAAGTCTATTTTTGACGAATGCCAAGTTCGGACGGACAGACCCACAAAAGTACACTAACATTGGACCGAAATTGGACCTTAGATTTAAAAATTTGAATTGACAAACTTAGTAGTTAGATCTCATTGGTCGAAACAGTTTAGATTACTGGGAAAGTTGAAGGCTCGGTGCCATTTTCACGAAGACTGTTCATAGAAGCAGGACGCTTGAGAGCTGAGAAGTGTGTCGTGCCTTGAATATAGATATAGTCTAATTTATAAAAAGTATAAGGGCGCCATAGTCCAGCAAGCAGTACATCTGAGGTTGTACTAATTCAACGTTCCTGTGTGTGTATTCTTTGAATTGTGGTAAGACCGAAATTATTAACATTATTTATACTATTAATTATGTTGTTTGACTTGGGTAATGAAGAAAACATTACGACTATAAGTAAAGAAGTCATTAGTAGACTTATACAAGCCTATTTGTTGCTCCACCATGTTATCAAGCTACCAGAAAGGTAGTAGTAAAATATTTATAGGTTTTCACCAGGAATCACATCACCTATCACATTGTATGGAAAAAGATCATTGAGAATTGCAGAGGCGTTGCAGACATTAGGGAGAGGAATATGAAAACTTGTACAAAGTGTTACCTCATTTTATGGAGATGTGCTGAGTTGGTCAGAGAGATCTGATCCAGGTCTTTTAGGTTAAATATTGTATTGTTTGTAAAATTGGTGGATTAGGTATTATGCAAAGACAGAACATAATTTTCATGTTACAGGGTTTTTGTCTGGCACTAGTCAGGTGCCAGATTCCTGTGTGAAAAAGTTACTCCAGCAGAGATAGAGGTACTCGCGGCCTACCCTATTTCTTTTGGGACAAGATCAACAGTGGCTGTTGAACATCTATGTTCAATCCTCCAATGCCAGTTAAGTAAACAAGCCCTGGCACGAGGAGAATTTATCAACTTTTCCACTTCATAAACCCTGAAAAAGAAATATAAATAAAGACTGTCAAGAAGTAAAGTGAATCAAGAGAAAAGAAACATTGTGACAAAGACTGGGCGCGATGTTAACACCCCAACCAGCCAGCTCATAACCCTTTAGAAATAGCTAGAAATATTACAATACTATAAAAACTACAAAATATATATATGAGTAAGGACAAATTGTCCTCTTTTAGTTAATTAAGTATGACTATTATTTATGTATATATATATAAATTGATCTCATGTGATTTGACAGTCCTAACCAAAAGAATCTTAGGTATAGGACTAATAAAGTTATAGAAAAAATTGTATATTACTAACTTTTAACAACCGGTGTTGGTTGATTTGATCACATAGATTAATATTGGTGTTTGTGTTTGTGTAATTAATTACCATCACACCACACTTGCATAACCCTAGACATTAAACGTAGCTATCAGACATACTAGTCAAGAATAGGTCTGATTGAGGTCATAAGGTGGTAGCAGAAAGGTGTCCTGATATACTCAACCCAAACTTTGTTATAATCAGGAACCTTCACAGCTGACCTCATTCAGTACAATAGAAACAAATAAAAAAACATTTCATAACATCAAAAACCACCACATATATTGGGTAGCTCGTCTCCGGGATTTAAACTCATCATTTATAATAGGGTCCCTAAAATTAAGAGATTCAATAATAAAAATATTTGAAGTGGAAAGAAAAAGGTTGATGAATTGTCACGGCCAGTAGTTAATTAAGTACTTAGAGTTAATATTGTTAATTAGAGTTTTTAATTTGCCTTAGAACATTGTTAGAATTTGTTTGAAACAGGATGGCAGATTTAGCCAAGTTCAGATCTGCTGCTGTGCTGGCTGCAAAAGAGATGAATGTGGATGGACCAGAGTTGGTTCAATATGTAACATCAGAGGTTGATAAATTTATTGCAAGAGAAGAGAAAAGGTTAGCTGCAGAAAGAAAATTTGAAGTTGAGAAAGAAATTAAAAGGTTGCAGATTGAGGCTGACAAGGAGGCTACGGCATTGGTGGCGGATAGGGAGGCTGAAATAAAGAGGCTCCAATTTGAAGAAAAGAAAATGGAGGCTGAAGAAAAGAGATTGGCTGCCGAAAGGGAAGCAGAAGATAGGAGAATACAGAGGGAGCACGAACTACGACTAAGGGAGTTAGAGTTGAAAGGCCAATCTCCTGAAAATGGTGCCAGCCCCTCTACCTCTGATGCCACTGCTAGTCAGGTAGCCTCAACTTCAGCTATGGGGTTCCATTTAGACCATTTTGTTGAGAGGGACGATGACATTGAATCATTTCTATCCAGATTTGAGGTTTTAGCCACCACCTGTGGGTTAGAGAAAGAAAGGTGGAGTGTAAAGTTATCTCAGGGTCTTAGGGGAGCTTCTTATGAAGTGTTTGCAAAAATGAGCAAAGATGACCAAGAAATTACAGTAATACTGAAGCTGAATTTCACAAGCTTATCAGTCACGTTTTCAGCCAGAGTAAAGGACAAGATTTTTTAAGGATGTCAGAAATTTTACATATCAGCGGTTAAAAAAATTACTGATAAATTTCGCTTTGACAACCAGGTTCTAAAGGACTTAAAAGTGCTAGATCCAAGCACTAAAGATAATCTCAGGTATCCAAACATCTGCAGATTGGCAGATGCTTTTGCCCAAGATCTTGATCAGGAAGCACTGAAAGATGAGTTCGATGACTACTGTATTATGTCTGATGTATGTGAGCCTCTACTAACAGATAGTGGTCAGAAAAAGAGCTTCTGTAGCTATTGGCTGGAAGTTGTTGACCAGAAAACTAGTACTGGTGCCATCCGCTTCCCTAATTTGAAAGTCATCATTCAGCGACTGCTGATACTCCCTCACAGCAATGCTGACTGCGAAAGATCATTTTCAATGATGAAAAAAATCCACTCAGACTGCAGGAGGTCTATGAATGCGGACACACTCACTTCTATTTTACAGTATAAGATTAACATTGATACATGATGTGCAGACTTTAAGCCCACAAATGCAATTCTGCAAAGTGCTAAAAGTGCATGTGTTGATTATAATACAAAACACTGTACATCGAAAGAATAGTGTACATCATGATATTAAGTTTTTTATATGTAAAGAACATCATGAGACTATTAGCATGTTTTATATCACAATAATTCAAATGCTAATAGATTTGTATATGTCATTTCTCATTTTAAAACTGTATTGCATATATTTTATTAATATATTTTTTGCGTAAGGATTTTTGGGTGTTTGTAAGGATTTTTTTGGTCCGGCGTACAGATTTTTGTCTCAGGAGGTTGACAGGTATGCATACTGCATTGAAGATAAGTGGATTCCTAGATCCACTTGTTAGATTATCCACAAGCAAGACGAAATATAATTCAAAGAAAGAAAGAAAAATTCATGAAGACTTAAAATAAACGCTATCCTAATACAGACAGGTTATAGGTTGAAACATTATAAAATGATGAATCACTGAGGACAATATTAAATCTTCTATTATCCTACAGTCCAGTGTATTTGATACCAAGAGTGAAAGAGTGAAATTAATATTACTTAGTTATATACATAAGCATATTATTACTTGTTATGGAGAACATTCCAAATTATTTATTTCATTCTGTAAATACATTATAACTTGAGTTTTTAAGTTTCCTGCCAAAAGAAAACAGGTTAGGAACAATAAATTGTAAATACTTTCATTCAGTCTTACTTAATTGTTCTTATTAAGTTAATGTTCTGTTTGATTGTTATTACATATAATTAAATTAATCTTCCCCTAGATAATTAGCCACACAAACAAATACATACCATTACTCATTGTGGGATCTGGAGAGGTAGCAGATAGATCTTCAGGACCAAACACTATCATCATACCTGTAGATTTACATAGCTTGACCCCACTTTGATGTCGATACACCCTTACTCTTTTCAGAGAAGGGGGTATTTCTTTTAAGACCAGTCTCTTATCTGGCACTATCGTGGTATAGTCTGATATATCTTTCTGTCCAGGATAGCCTTCATTTTAATAACATCCAAACCTCTCGCGACAGACATCTCGACACTTATTAAGTCTCAATAAGAATGAGATGCGCAGCTCTCGATATCATCTTCTTTCTCAACAAAATGATCTAAATGAAAGTTCATAGTTGAGGTTGAGGCTCCCTGACTAGCAGAGGCATCAGAGGTAAAGGGACTGGCACCATTTTCAGGAGCATGGCTTTGAAACTCAAACTCCCTTAGTCGTAACTCATGTTCCCTTTGTAATCTTTTCTCCTCCTTGTCTGCTTCCCTCTGTGCAGTCTGCCTTCTTTCTTCTGCCTCCAATTGGAACTTCTTAGCCTCAGTCTCCAATGCCCTAGCCTCTTTGTCAGCCTCAATCTGCAACCTCTTAGCCTCAGCCTCTAATTGTAACTTCTTAATTTCCTTTTCAGCCTCTAACTTTCTTTCAGCCTCTTTTTCTAATCTTTCAGATTCTAATTTTCTTTCTGCTTCAAATTTTCTTTCTTCACGTTCAATATATTTGTCACATTCAGTAGTGACATAGGCAATCATAACTTGCCCGTCCATTCCTAACTCTTTAGCAGCCTGCATAGCAGCAGATCGAAATTTTGCCAGGTCGGCCATTTTCTAACAGGCAAATTTATACAATGTCTAACTTAAACAAGTCAATCTATAACTAATTATCTAAGGAAAACCACAGGCACTGAGAGCTCAACCTTATTTATTTCCACCCAAGGATACCTTTTAATTTTTTATTATTCCCTGAAGTGAATTACCCCCAATATATATAATAGGGGAAGATTCAAAATCCCGGACAGGACCCAAATATATGTGGTAAAGTGGGATGATATAAATATTTATAGGGGACTTAGTGTACTGACTGAGATCAGCTGTGAAGGTATCTGTATCTATTAAGTGTGGTGTGTTACAGATGACCTTACTTTGCTACCACATTTAGACCTCAGTCAGACTTATTCTGGAATATTGTGATGACTACGTTGAATGTCTAGGGTTATGATAATGATTAAGTGTATGTTCACAACAACCAACAGACAGATAAACAATTTAATTCAATCCACAATACTTTACAACACTGTGACACTCACATACATAGAACACTCTATAAGACTATCTTAATAAGTCAAGTGTAACTTTTAAAAATATGTATTTATTCCTGTCAATAATAGATATCCTGATTCAACTACAAAGTGAACCAGGAATCACAATCAAATGTAATCACAAGTTGTATGTACACAATTTATAGATAGAATCTTTGTATTGACATATATTATTATTGCAATATGTGTGTAAGTTGTGCTGTAGTACTATGAGGTAATACTGGCTTTTCAAGCTAGGTTGTTGTTTGTCATCATGACTTCAAGTGTTTGTTTCTGGTGGAAATAATATTGGAAAGGTTCACAGTTTCGTTTTATTTGAAACAAATAAATGTCCCTCTTGATTTAAGGTAAAGTCACTTTTAGAGGGGGGTATACACAAGATTGAGCTGCTCTGGCCACGAAATCTTAACTTCTGTGTGGGCGGCAGGAAACAGTCTCCACTGCTCGCTTGCTTCACCGTGTTCTTGAGAAACAACACTGGTCGATATCTGGACCAAGGAGTATGCTACCAGCCTCTGGATTCAGCAAAACTCAGACCAGGTGCTGCTTTAATACGTTAGTACCACGGTCCCACAATTCAAGGAAATATTAAACAAATACGTTGACTGGCGATGAGTTATGGCACAATTCCGATCTGCCTCTGTCCCAGGCTTTCATTAGAAAAATAGTACCCTTCCTACCGTTTCCCTTAACAACCAAAAATAGTATTTGCAGTCGACTAATCATGTTTCGCCTTACATATAATTCTAGCCAATCAAATCGGATTTAACGTGGTGGCCTCATTTCCTCTAAAGCAGTGTCCAAACACGCCATTATGAGCAAATATGATCCTGTGTTGTCAGACAACACCACTATAGTATTTTGGCTATAATTTATTAATTATTAGACTATTTGCTTAACACCTAACATATTCTTTGTCAGCAAGTCCTAAGGCACCCAAATATATAAGTTTAATAGAGCTAAGTGGCTGCGTTCAAAATGTGTATTTTCTTCTACCACCCGTTCACTTCTATACGATGGGGTGTCTTCTGTACTGTCAGGCTAAAGTCAGGATTTCAGACGTAAAACAGTATTGGGTCATGTTTCCTAATAAGCATTAACCATGTTTTTTAAAACCTAACCTCGTATTGGTAGTGTTTTTTTTCCCTGTTTATTGAAAAAAAAGCAAGCCTGCGTGCCTTTCGCCGTGGGGTGGCATTAATTTTATATCGCGAGACTGTGGTAGTATTGCATGCGTTCCTCCGTACATCTCTCTCTCTCTCGCTCTCTCTCTCTCTCTCTCTAAGCCCGTCTGTCTTTTCGTTTACGTAGTGCATAAAATGACATTAATAGAGTATTAATCTAGGTCATTACGCAGTGTGTCTATCTCAAGGTTTTCTAAGAAATACAGTACACGTTTTATTTTTTTGAAACGCGTGTAGTTGATGCAGTAGGCTTTACTAGTAAACGTGAAAGCGTTACAATTATGCAGACGGAGCATAAAAAGGGGTTTTCTTATTAGCTAGTATGACGGTCTATAACACAGGCATACGCTATTGTGACCGCACTGTTCTTTTACCATTCTTCTTTCCTTTTATTGAATTAATTCGTTAGGCTTTACATTTACTTTTTAATTTATATATGTGGATTTAGAATGTTTCACGACACTGTCTATGTAAAAAAAAATTGAAGTTACGGAAACAACAATGAATAAACAAACTTTTCTGCGGGACGGACATCCGGAGTCTGAGGCTCGTATGACTGTCAGTGGTGAAAGTCGAAAGGAAGCCACTGACATGAGAACGGACGTCCTGACCGCAAAACATGATACAAGAATAGGATTTTGGAATGTTAGGACAATGAATGAGACGGGTAAACTAAAACAGGTCACAGCAGAAATGAGAAACTATAGGTTACACATTCTAGGGATAAGAGAGAGCAGATGGACAGGGGCAGGAAAAGTTAAAACAGCAACAGGAGAAACAGTACTTTACTGTGGGAGAGAGGATGGACATCACAATGAAGGAGTAGCCATTATTCTACAGAAAGGAATAGAAAGGACATTACTGGAACAGAAACCCATCAACAACAGACTGATAAGATTAAGATTGAGAGGTAGATTCACCAATACTACAATAATACAATGCTACGCACCAACGAATGACAGCGATGAGGACGTCAAGGATGAATTCTATCAACAACTGCATAAATAAATGGAAGACATACCTAGATATGATCTTATTATAGTAATGGGAGACCTCAATGCGAAAGCTGGTACACACAATAAATATAATGAAAGAGTAATAGGGAAATGCGGCAGCGGAACAGCAAACGAAAATGGGGATAAATTAATAAGTTTCTGTAGTATTAACAACCTGGTCATTGGAGGAACACTTTTGCCACATAAAAAAATTCACAAATTAATATGGCAATCACCAAATGGTCGGGACAGAAACCAGATAGACCACATCATGATTAACGGTAGATGGAGACATGCATTTCAAGATGTGAAGGTAAGAAGAGGTGCAGATGTGGGAAGTGATCACCATTTAGTAGTAGCAAAACTGAAAGTGAAACTAAAAATATCTGGACCAACTGTAACTACACAGAAAAGGTTTGACATCTGCAAATTGAAGGAGCCCCTTACCAGAAAGGCTTTTGCGGCTGACATAAAGAAACGATATCAATTTGAAAAAAGTCAGGAAAAGACATTGACTGATGATATAGACCAGAAATTCAACACCATTTCAACAATATATAAGGAAAGCAGCAAATCATGCGTGGGATTCCAGGAAAGGAAGAAGCAAGACTGGATAACACCAGAATCATTAAATACTATAACACCGAGAAAGGAAATTAAAAGAAAGAAACAGAAGCGAAGTCCCCCAGGTTAAAGCAACTATATAGCGAACAGTACAGTCAGCTGGACAAGGAAGTTAAACACCAAACCCGAGCCAACAAAAGGAATTTCCAAGAAAATCTTGCAAGACAGGCAGAAGAAGCAGCACTGAGAAATGAACAAAGCACAGTATACAAAATAACTAAATTCATCAGCGGAAAACGAGGTGCAAACAATATTACATTAGTAAGAGATAAACAAGGTAATCTCATCACGACAGCAGAGGGACATGAAACAAGATGGGCAGAGCACTTCAGAGAAACTCTGAACAAGGAACCACCAGAGACACAATTAAATGTTCCTGAGGCTGAAAACGATCTAGATGTAAATACAGACATTCCACGAAAAGAAGAAATCATCACAGCAATCAAAGGGTTAAAGAACGGAAAAGCTCATGGCCATGATAACTTAAATGCAGAGCTATTTAAGACAGACCCTGAGCTAGCAGCAGAACTATTAGAATCACTATTTTCATAAGTCTGGAAAACGAGGACAACACCATCAGAGTGGAACAAAGGAATAATTGTCAAATTGCCCAAGAAGGGAGATCTTGCAGACTGCAGTAATTGGAGAGGAATCACTCTTCTCTCAGTTCCCAGCAAAATACTAGGCAGGATAATTATACAGAGAATTTCAAAAGCAGTAGACCACAAACTGAGGAAAGAACAAGCAGGATTTAGAAAGAACAGAAGATGTGTAGATCATATATTCACTCTCAGGAACATTATACAGCAGTGCTCAGAATGGCAAAGACAGCTGTACATTAATATCGTTGATTTTGAAAAGGCTTTTGACAGCATACATAGGGGCAGTTTATGGAAAATACTGAGGGCTTATGGAATTCCAAGCTGCACAGTGTCAATCATAAAAAGCTTCTATGCCAACTTTACGTGTAGTGTTGGGCAGAGCCACCTAACCTTTGAGGTGAAGACAGGAGTACGACAGGGATGCCCCTTATCAACCACTCTATTTTTAACAGTCATAGATTGGGTGATGCGCCAGACAACATAGGGCAGTCCAGGAGGAATAAGATGGACTACATTTTCTACATTGGAAGATCTGGAATATGCAGATGAAATTGCACTACTAGCACATTCACATCAACACCCAGGCAAAAACCCTGAGCCCATATCAGTAAGGAATCAGCAACTGGTACAGACAGACACCTTCACATACCTAGGATGCATAGTAACATCAGACGGCGGGGCAGGCAAAGACATCAACATCAGAATGAATAAGGCAAGAACAGCCTTTTTTTAGCCTAAACAACATCTGGAAGTCCTCTCAATACAGCACAAGCACAAAATTAAGATTATATCAGAGCTGTGTGCTTTCTGTACTTCTCTATGGTGCGGAATGCTGGAGAGTTACAGAGAAGGAAATGTCGAAATTGTCCTCTTTTCACACAACATGCCTAAGAAAAATTCACCGAATCTTTTGGCCGAATACCATCACCAACCAAGATCTGCTTACTCGGAGCAAGCAAGAGGACATGCACACCATCATAGCTGGCAGACGCTGGAGCTTGGTTGGCCATGTCCTCAGAAGAGACCCCGATGCCATCACAAGAACAGCTATGCTTTGGACCCCTGAAGGAAAACGAAAGAGAGAGGCAGACCAAAAACAACCTGGCGGAGGACTGTGGAGGCTGAGATGCAAAGAATGAACCAGAGTTGGGGCACAGTACAAAGGTTGGCCCCCGACCGAGCAAAGTGAAGTCAGTTTGTTGTTACCCTACAAGACGCAACTAGGCGTGATGGCCACTGACTGCTTTAAAATTTAAAAGTTCTTTGATGACAACATTTCGTGTGAAAGTGCATGGATTGTTTCCAAAGAGTGTTCCGTGATAATAAGTGGTTTTCTTTGTCGAGCGCTACTAATTTCGTGAAAGAATTAAAACAAAACATAAAACCAAAGCTTTTGTTATATATAACACCCACGCCGCGCAAGTTGCACACCGTGCGTTGCGCACTTTTTTTTCTGGCGCGAGTTACTATTTTGAGTGAGACCGACCGACGTAACATTCATCGGTAATTATGTTAGTTGTGTGTGGCATAAACAACTATAACACATAAGGAAGGGAAACTCAAGGCCTGTAAACAGTAAATAGATATTAGACAAACATAAAGGTATGTTTTCAGGCACTCGTAAGAAATAAAGAAGTAGAAAACTAGACAACAAAAAAACAACAGACGTGAGTGGCTTACCCAGGACTCGAACCCAAGACCTTCCGTGCGACAACCCCGCCTAGCTATGCAAGTGAATCACACTATCATCCCTGCCATCTAGACATCACCAAAAAATGATGCTTCGATGACGGGTCATTAGTGCGATCCGCAACACATAACACCGGAAATTTACCATGGGCAGTCCATACAATGTGGCATGCTCGCTAGGCTTGATATTATTGGGCGTTTAATATTTAATTCAGGTTTATCTTTGTGATCGCCTAAACAAGTTTTATTATAGTTGTTCTTCCAGTTCTTCTTTTCCAAAGCTCTATGTTCCTTTCCGTGGCTGTTTGAAAGCTCTTTAAGGGAGCCGCGCTAGCGTAGTGGTTACAACACCGCTCTGGCGACCGGGTGATTCAGGATCAAACCCGGGCGACGGCATTTGAGGATTTTTCGTCGACCGGGAAATTGGACTGGATTAACTCGAGACCTGGCGAGGACATTTGAAGCAGTGTCGTCGACCAGGGATTGGCGGTTCCTGAGCCGACCCAGCTCTCCGAAATCGGCGAGTATCTGCCTGAATGGCGAGGGACACCTGTCTCTGTACAAGAAAAGGGATACTAACGTAAAATCAATGTCAGGTTAGACATTAAATAATAATAACCTGAGATTTCGCCTCGAGTATTAGCGGGCGTACGAAAAAAAAAAAAAGTTCTTTGTTCCTATCGTTGGCTGTTTAAAAGCTCTTTCGCAAACTTAAATGTTCCCTCAAGAATTAATCCCTAACATTTCCCGGTTTTCGTAATGTATTTTTTTATTATTCTTGTTTTCTCTCTCAAGGCCATTTTTCTTCACATGGTGCCTTATGTTGCGCTTTCAAGAGCGCCCACAAATTTTGCAATCCATCTTTTTGTTCGCTTAAATTGCCGTTTGAACTGTAGTTTTCGGTAAGTATCGAACCAAGCTTCACAATCCAGGAATGAAAATGTTGAGAAATTGCACTCAATTCTTCTTCCCCTGCAATTCTTTCATTGGCTGAAGTAAAATAATTTAAATTTTCTGTTTGTTTTGTTTTTAAATCAGGGTGCTTCTTTTATTATTTAACAAACGTTTTTAAACTTTTCTATCATTTTTACAAAACACGGTTCTGAGAAGTGTACATTGCTCTTATAAGAAAATCAGAGTTTCATAAAGAAATAACTTTTTTATATAGTAAAAAATAAAATTATTTACATTACGATCTTTAACCTTATGTTTTATATATATATTTTTATTTTTTTCCTTTCTTGTTTTTAAATAAAGTTTTTCCTCGTTTTGGCGAGGCGCGTCCAGTTCAGCCATGTCGGTTATATTAGGGCGCGTGTCCAAATTTAAAAGACTCTTAGGTCTGAGATTGACTTTTGAAGTGATTATATATACATTTATATAGAGAGAGAGATTCGGGGAATCTTATATCAACAGAAAATGAGCCACAAAAATTCCAATATTTATGTGTTTATATTGTACTTCTAATCTAGAATCACCTACCGTTACACCCCTTAACATCTGAGTGAAAAACGAGCATATTTTGAGTGTATATAATGTTGACAGACAGAGTCGTTCGCTATATTTAATATAATGTATTTGCTTCTTCTCTGTTTTTGTTGTTGTTTTTTTTACGGTGTGGTTGTTACAAACTCACTACTGCGACTCCTGGAAATGTGTGAACATTTGACAAAGAGTTCTTTAAATGTCTGTCGGTATTTTGTACTCATTTTAAGGTACAAGAAAATGTTAACACTGGAGTTAACGTTCTCTAACAAGAGGGCAAAAGTCCACGAGCTGTAGTACAGATTATAGTATCTTCCTCCAACACTGAACTCGGGTTCAAAAAAAGTCACTAAAAATAGGATGACAGATGGTGTGTAGCATATGATTAAAATACTAGCAATCAGAACAACCATGCTGACTGTTGCTCTATCTCGTTTAGACACAGACTCGTCCTTGACCTGACACACATTTGCTGTTTTCCGCCAGGTGTTTTTCTGTCCGAGTTTGTGTATTAAGATAAAAGTAAACACCACAACCGCCAAAAACGATAACAATCCAAAAATGGCGTGAATAATGTAAACCGCTGCTTCCGCTATGTCCTTGTTGTTGCCAAAAGCTAAGCCGAGAAGAGATGTGTTCCTGTCTGGATAAAACTTCCAGCCAATATAAGATGTGCAGTAGAGTGGAGCAATAGACAGCAAGGTCAGGATATAAATAGTTACTATAATCGTGGTAGTTCTCTTTGGAGTAATCATCTGTTTGACATGCAGCGGGAAAACTATACACAGACACCTCTCGGCTGTAATATATACAGTGATTAAACATGTAATTTTAGCGAACATTTCCCGCTTCAAACCAGTCGTCAGGTATTGGACTTCTGTATAAACTATAGGTAAATCTAAGTCCTCAAACAAGGGGTTAACAAAGATGTTGAATAACTGTTGTAACACTAGACTACTGAGATCTGAGACGGCGAGAGAGAAGAAGCTAATGTTGATCGTTGAGTTAAGCCCTTGTCTATAAAATATAATCAGGTTGATGATATTAGTGACTGTTCCAAACAGACTGATGAATCCACACAAAAAGACGTAATTGACAACTGAGAAAATTTGTCTTTCACTATCTGTCAGAATCTTCTTGGTATATATTACAATTACATTGGATTCTGTTGTTACTGGATTGGTGGAAGCTATATTTGTCAGTTCCATTTTCATTTTAGTAACTGAAGTTACAACTCCTATTAGATTTATTTATTTTCTAGTCGACAACATTAGAGAGAAAATTGCACCCATTTTTCGTGATTTTTCCGTCATTTCTGTTCGCAAATTATTTGTTTATTTTATCAGAAAAAACAAAACGAGGTAGGTGTTAATGTCAGTGTAATACATTCACGTAAGACTGGCTAATAACTAAACGTGATCATTATTAGGAATGTAACCAATCTTTGCAATCTCTAAAGTCTACTTCACGCGAGCCATGCAAACATTAATGGAAAAATAATTGCTCCATGATATGAGGCCAGACATATATTTCTTTCAAATGGCATCATTGTGCTGTACAATTACATTTAATTGAGCAATTTTTCGTTCCTGATGTCGGGTTTAGATGACATTTAAAAATCGATGTTAAGACACGAGCGCTGGTTAAGTGTTAATGTATAGTTTATCTCTGACTTAACCCTTACTTTGTATCATAATAACACGGTGTCATACTCGGGACTGGAGGTCTATAAGACAATGATTTTGTTGTTTTAAACGATAGAAAGGAATAATATAGACATTCTGATAGGTCATCACTACAAAATACAAAGAAGCTAAAAGTAACTTTGATAATCGACCTTCTTTCAGTCCAGTATTTTTCTGTCATTTAACCACACCTATTTCTCTCTTAACGTCGGCGGTCTGTCTAATGTTTCTCTCATCGCCATACAACTTCTCTCTTTAACAGGTTGGTGGAGGCCGTGCTATCAGTGTGCTCCTTACGTGAAGACATTCTTGGAGGCTTTGTTTCTGCTGTTTTGTCACTGTGGGGTTTGCCCAAGCATTATTCATGCTATTGTTGAGGTGAGATAAACAGTTAGGACAGCTCACAAGAGAAAATAATGAATGAAAATAATAATTTTGCTAACTGACAACGGTTCAGAATACCGGCTCATGTTAATTAATAGTGAGTGATTATCTTGAGTTGTAAATAGAAAGTTCGAGAACAAGAAAAAAAAAAAGGCTAGACCAATAAATTTAAGTAAAAAGATTTGGGTCACCGAATCAGAAAAGTGGCGAGGAAAACACACCACGCGAAATGACCAGAGATCATTGGATGACAGTGAGGCCTGAGTTGTGCTTCAGGAAGAAGGTGTGAACGCTGTGCGGACAAGAGGAACCTTCTGTGATTTTACAGATAGAGTGGTTGTGAATAATGTTTAGATATCCTGCCATCACTAGCCAGTGTTATTCTATCGGGAGATAGTTTTTTATTTCTGTAGTTCACAGTTAAGGTGTATTTCTGAAAGGGAGATCAGCGTTTATGCTGTTTTTGTAAGTATTGAACTATGATAATATTTATGCACAGAGTAGAATTTTGTTTCCAGGAGAGTTGTGCAGAAGCACGATTTGTCACTTCAGTATGAGTACTTTACGACTATGTACCAAGGAAACGGATGGTTAACAGCATATGTCGTAAAAATTTTGAATCTGTATGACACCACGCTCAAATTCCCCGCTCAAAAACTAGCTATAATATTTGAATCTAAAAATAACTAAAGTATATGAACGTAGTCTAAGACCCCAGTCAAACTTACCGCCTAAAAATTATCTAGTCTATTTGAATTTTTCTAGAACCAAGTCAAAAGTTACCGCACACCAAAAATTATCTAAGAGCCTAACAACCAATCAGATTGCTTCTTTTTTTTTTTTGGTAAGGATAAAGAAACCTTTTAACTTGGTAACAATGCCTATGTTGTGTTTTGACCGAACGAAGATATTTTATTTCTTAACAACCAAAGATAGTTGAACAGAAGGAAATACCTAAAATTATAGCGCTGATACTGCTTAACACATAAGCATAAATATTCACGCATTATAAAATTTTATTGTAGTAGAAAAATTTATTTTAGTGATATTTTCACATCAGGGTAATGCAAAATTTAATTACTTAAAAATTACCCAGATTGAAATGCAAAGAAATAACTAAGGAATATCCATATAGAACGATAGAGATTAATTGGACGTTTAATTATCACTTTTGATAATTAAAATCGGTCCACTATAACTATAATTGCCAACGGGCTGATCACCTGTTTGCTAGTCAATTTGATTACGGAAACAACGGCAAATGGATTAATTTGTTGTTGCCCTAAAGACGCCACTAGGCGTGATGGGATACAACGGCAAAGAAATCAATTTGTTGTTGCCCTAAGATGCCACTAGGCGTATTGGCCACTGACTGCTTTGTCGGTTGGTGGCTAAGGATGGAAGAAGAAGATAACTATAATATAAAATATTTAGAATTAGTCAGATTATACAAACACGCTTAGAACCGCATAAATCTCTAGTCTCAAAAATTAACTTTTTGACTTTTCCTCTGATTGGGAGGATGTAGTTCTATAAATAGTAACAAAGTGGTACTATCGGGGCCATTAGATTCAAAAATTCACGCCGAGCTGACAGCATTTGAGAGATAGAAAGATCAAGTCTTCGCCTTCTGTTCTGAAAGCAGTTCTAAGATCCCTTAGAAGGCCAGTTCAACTTGAGTGTGAGAATATATTTACCTGAGGGTAAGAAAGATAAATTTAATTGCTTATTTTGTTAATAATTAACCAGTGAGTAAACAGCATGCTTGTTCGAGTGATAATCGAAAGTGAAACTGCCGGCGGGATGTGTTGTGTCACAATGACCTAAGTAGGAATGTGTGTAGTAGTGCAGGCCTGTTCGAAATGAAAAAAAAAGTGTGTATAGTGTTTGCAAATATGGCAAAAATTACGACAGTAAGTGTAGTAGCGATTTAAATTAGTATTTCTTCTGGAGTGACACACTGTTCAAAGATCATGTGATAAACGTACAGGAAAAGTTAGAATGAAGTAATCAATAGGCCACATACTGTTTGGTACTTAACCTGATTATCGTACGGAAGCCAAGCATGGACTATGGACACACTAATTGAATCAATACTGAGAAAGAATGATCATCTTGAATGGACTGTAGGCAAAGAAATTCTAGGTCTTGTGCAACTTGTTAGCACAAATCGCTGAGTAAGGGTAAGATTTGATGTTGTTTGTGGGTGAGTGAATTGAGGCAGACTTCTACATGGAATGTGGTGGTCCTTTTATTCCAGGTTATATCACGAAATTACCTCGTGGCTGTATTCAATTGAGAGGAAGTGTCGCAGTTGAGAGGTCCTCATACAAATGGAGCCAGACCCCATCTTCTCAGACAGGAGCTACTAAGTTTGTGGTCCTACAGTGGTATATGAATAGCAGCAACGCGATTCGAAGATAAGTCTTTTATAAAGGCCAGTGTCAGAACATCCAATCATTCACCCAAGAGTAATCAAACTAGGATTACAACCCTTTGTATGATGAATAGATAAGACCATCAAATAATAAAAAGAACCTACAGCATAGAAATAGCAGACGTTATCACTCATAGGAACAGAAACTATATGTGTAATTATTTCAGTGAACACTCCACCCCAATGGAACAGTTTTTCCAAAATATTTATTTTAATGTGTAAATATTATGTTATTGCTTTTGAGTATTCCTGACCTGAAAAGATTGAGGTTCAGGATAATTAAATTGTATATTAAAATGTCATAAGGAGCCGCGCTAGCGTAGTGGTTACAACACCGCTCTGGCGACCGGGTGATTCAGGATCAAACCCGGGCGACGGCATTTGAGGATTTTTCGTCGACCGGGAATTGGACTGGATTAACTCGAGACCTGGCGAGGACATTTGAAGGAGTGTCGTCGACCACGGATTGGCGGCCATACATTCTTGCTTAATAATTTTATTAAAGTTAAAGTTCTGTTTTGAAATTAATAACTGTTAAAATAAATAAATTACCCTAGACAATTTGCCAAATAACAATAACTCATTAATCTTTGTGGGATCTCAAGAGGTAGCAGTTAGGGACTCAGAGTACCTCATCATCATCATCATCTTCTCTGAGAACTTACATAGCTTGACCCCGCTTTGATGTCTATACACCCTTGCTCTTTTCAGAGAAGGGTGTATTTCTAATAAGACCAGTCTCTTATCTGGCACTATCCTGGTATCATTTGATACACCTATTTGTCCAGGATATCTCATACTTTAGTAACATCAAAACCTCTTATGACAGCATATAACGACTATCTGTAAAGTATCAAAAGGTTGTAAACATTTGAAGGAAACTAGAGATATTATAGATGAGCCATATTGAACAAGGTTTGAAGTATCCAGAATTGCATATGATTTTCAAGAAAAAGTGAATGTCGACTTTTATAGAAGAACTTCAAATATGCTCTCTCACTTGTAAGTATCAGAAGGGTGTACATACAATTATTTATGCATAAGATGAATTTTGTTGCTAGGAGCAGTTATAGAGACCTGTCTGATCAGTTCGTCGAGGAAGATATTTAAGTAACAAATAAAGTATAGAATGCTAATAAAGAGCATTGGTATATGAGGAAAGAGGAGCAGGTTTTGGGAAGACTAAGGAGAAAAGAATAAGTTAAAGAGGAATACGAAAGTTTACGAGACATAGAATTCATGTATGAGTTAACCTGAAGTACCAAAGATCCAGTACAGGTATGAGAACTCTATCATTTGAATGAACCCTTATACTTGTGGTTTTATTAAGTTATTAAACGTTTTTGAAGGATCAGAGTGAATTTGATTCCATCTTTATGAGTTGCTGATCGTATGCCATGTACCTTTAAACTACCACTATACGAAGTCACTATTAACATCAACGAAGGAACTGAACGAACCTGAAGTATACAAGAAAAGGATTAGAGTATCATCCAGGAATTTACACCTCTGGCGAAAATGGCTATTAATGATATCAACTAAATAACTTGGAAGATAACTCAGAGAGAAAGAACGAATAGATAAAAGAAAGAACTTGTAAAACATATATGTACGCTATGACACAACTCTAATTGGCGCCGAGACCAGTCCTTCTTAGTAACAACATGGCTACATCGCATTTGGATCTACTGTATCAGCAGCAGCAACAACAGCAACAACAACAACAGATACAACAACGACCAGCATTTGCTCCACTACCTCCGGAACAGGAACCTACAATCGTTGCTCTCAAAAGCATCACTGACACATTGTATAACGTTGACAATTATGCAAAGTATAACCAGATTAGGTCGGTTATCACACCATTTACAGGGGATTCTAAAGAGTTTCAAAGATCGTTAAATGACAAGAACACAAAGAACCAATTCAATCATATGGAGAAAAGTTATTAAACTTAGCAGAGGAAGTTTTTCTTGATGGTTTGACAGCATCACCAGATCTAGAAAAACATCTGGTAGGTATATTTGTTGATGGATTGTTAGGGAATAACACCAAATTACACATGATTCGTAAAGATCCGAAAACGATAAATGAAGCGATACAAATAGCAATTAGAGAGGAGAATGTTCGAACAAGATTTAACCAGTGTATCGAACAAGAACCCATAGTTGAATCACATCCGGATCATGAACCGATGGAAATTGGTCATTCCCGCCCGCGTTGTCATCGCCCAGGCTATATGAATAATCAAGAGCAGTCAAGAACAAATTATGCTCGACACCGACACCCTCATAGGCAACAGAACGTCCATCAAGTTAGCATCCCTACTTGTTTTATTTGTGGTATTAGAAGACACCTAGCCCGTGAGTGCAAACGACAACATCCTCGCCTACACCAGCAAAGCAATAACAACTCACGACATCATGGTTATGGAAATAGTAATCATTATGGTCAGAATTTTCGCGGAGCACATACAGCTTCCAATTTTTACAAGAGGACAATCACGAAGGTACAACCATGGAAACGGAACAGTCAATAATTAAGCAGGACCGTTAGTATTGACTATAAAATTGATGGAAACAACAACTTCCTTCATCATAGGTCCAGACATAGAACAAAAAACAACATTGTTCCACACCCAATACCTCATCCTCAAAGAACACATGAGCAAGAAATACAGTCCATAAACATTACCCCAGACCCTAGTTCCTGTCTCATCAAGATAGACAAGAAGAATTATCGCGCACTTGTGGACACTGGCGCTTCAGTTAGTCTGATTAGGGAACAGTTATACAAACAAATTAAACATCTTGTGAACTTCCGACCATCAAAGACATTTATGGCCTCAGTGACAGGAGAATATATGAAGTCTTGTGGCACAGCATATATTACATTCCACATAGGACAGCAACAGCTTACACATCCCTTTGTAATTACACGTGGGATATCCAGAAACTTCATCTTCTGTAGAGACTTCCTTACTCGCCACAACGCCAGAATATATTTCAACCTGCATTAGATCAATATCAATGGTGAATATATACAGTTACAGGATGATATACATATCGCATCCCTAGTACGCTTAAACACTCCAGTTACAGTACTACCTAACACGCTTGTGATAGAAAAGGTCGAATTAAGAGTTCCAATTATATCGGACCAGGACAAAAAATCTAGACTGAACCCTTAGAAAATAAGGACATCAATGACGAACCCCTCATGTTTGTTACTGAACGTATTGCAGAAGATAATTGCTAAAGTACGAAGATCGTCCTTGACCTGTACCATAAACAACAGAACGCTTGACGTTGGTCAGAGTCGACACCATCATTCCCCCGCTCCACGCATATCCCAAAATCATGCCCTATGTCACCCCTCCGACTCTGACAGACGACTTCAATAGCAAAGCACATAATATAACCAATTTACTTACAGGATTAGGCGCCAGACTCCGGGAACAAGAAAGTTGGTCAAATCGAAAAGAACAACAGATAGAGAAAAAATTTACAACCAGCAGAGCAACGGGAAACATAGATGTCGACGAACATACCGCATGCCCAAGATGGATAGCACTGATTATGTAACTGAGAATTATGCTACTCCCATACACAGAGAGAAGACACACTAACTAAGATTACATACCGTATGATAGAGCTTGCAGAGATGAACCCGAAGACACAACCTATCGATACCCTTCATTCCCCACACCATGTCAGATCCCACACTCACCCCCACGCAGCCCCTTAAGTCGAGACTATCTTGATAACACACAGTTACCAGGAAGATACCCAGGTGATCAATACATCAATCATATCAACGCAGAAGATCAAGAATACGAGATATATGAACGAGCTTGCAGAGATGAACCTGAAGATATATATTCAGATACGGAAAGAACTATATATCTTCGTTATGCACATGAGGTTGATCAAGTAATAAGGAGAAAAGCATACGATGCCATATACAGAGGAACAGGCAACAGCGGAAGAAAATCGCACCATGTTAATCTTGTTACCGCTATTTATTGCCCACCCCAGCAAAGAAAATAGACCGTTGGTATAAAAGATCACCTTTTCACTGTAGTGGACACTATAATCACAGAACAAAGGTAGAGCATACTCCATGGCGGAAACCCAATACGAGAGACTCAAACAAACCACTGTATCGAAGATATGAACCCAGATATCCAAAGCCCTTCGAATACTGCCGTAGTGAACGAGAAAGTAGACGTAAGATTCACAGAACTGATAAAGAAAACACATATGTTAAAACACCGAGAACAATCCAAGAGTCTCAGATACAGGATCACACACCAGACCGGTTATCGCAATTACTGGCGACACTGAAAGTAGAAGGTCAACATAAATCTAAACTTAGTGCGTTCATCACTAAGCACCAAGATGTATTCGCACTAACGGATGTGGAGTTAAGCAGAACCAGTACGGTACATATGGATATTCAGACCACAACAGAGGAACCTGTTAGTTTGAAACCCTACCACACACATTTATAGAACCGTGAAATAGTGGAGAAGTCTATAAACGACATGTTGAGTGCAGGAATTGGAGAAAGATCCATGTCATCATGGTCATCGCCAATAGTAATAGTATCGAAAAAAGATGGAACAAGTAGATTTTGCTGCGATTACCGCGCATTGAATGGAATTACCAAGACGATTTCATATCCATTACCACACATTGATGATATTTTGGCGACACTTGGACATTCTACACACTTTACTACATTGGATGAACGCTCAGGGTTTTGGTGCTTTCCTATGACAGCAGCAGCTAAAGAAAAGTCAACATTTTGTACACACATGGGTAGCTACAAGTGGAACGTCATGCCTTTTGGTTTGAAAGGGAGTCCTTCAAACATACATGGCACTGATGGACGAGGTTTTGCAGGGAATGCATTCTTTTGCATTTGCCTATATAGATGATGTACTTATTCACACATCAGGTACCGTGGATGACAACTTAAGGACAGTTGAGCAAGTTTTTGATCGCGTTCGACACCACCAAGTTAAACTCAAGCTTAGCAAATGTGAGTTCCCAGAAACGGAAACCAAGTAAATAGGATTCATAGTTAACAAAGATGGCATTCGCCCTGACCCAGATAATGTGGAAGCAATTAGAAATATGCCCGCCCCCACAACAGTGAAGCAGGTACGAGCTTATATCGGTTGTTGTGGATATTACAGACGCCACGTTATTAACTTCTCAAAAGCCGCTGAACCGCTTATTGCTCTAACACAGAAGTATTCGCGATTCAAGTGGACAGAGGAATGTCAGAAATCCTTCGACTACCTCAAGAATGCGCTTACAACAATACCACTTCTCGCACATCCAGATATATCTCGCCCAATGATCTTAAACACGGATGCTTCCAATACAGCAATAGGTGCTTCTTTAGTCCAACCCAGAGAAGAAGACGAAACACCGATCATACCAGAGATTCCTAACGAAATGCCCATAGCATTTGTATCACATGCCCTCTCTAAAACACAGAGACGATGGTCGACTACGGAGAAAGAAGCCTTCGCCATACATTACGCGATACAGAAGCTTGGTTTTACATTAGAGGCACCAAACTCATCATTAGAACGGACCACCAACCCTTGGTGAATTGGCTCACTAAGACACACGAGCAGCCCAAGAAATTACAGACTTGGTCCATGAACTTGCAATCCTATGACACAAGAATTGAATACATTCCGGATACTAAGAATACACAACATGCCTAAGAAAAATTCTCCGAATCTTTTGGCCGAATACCATCACCAACCAAGATCTGCTTACTCGGAGCAAGCAAGAGGACATGCACACCATCATAGCTGGCAGACGCTGGAGCTGGGTTGGCCATGTCCTCAGAAGAGACCCTGATGCCATCACAAGAACAGCTATGCTATGGACCCCTGAAAGAAAACGAAAGAGAGGCCAACCAAAAACAACTTGGCGGAGGACTGTGGAGGCTGAGATGCAAAGAATGAACCAGAGTTGGGGCACTGTATGAAGGATGGCCGCCGACCGGGCAAAGTGGAATCAATTTGTTGTTGCCCTACAAAACGCCACCAGGCGTAATGGCAACTGACTGCTTTGACGGTTGGCGGCTAAGGATCAAAGAAGAAGACTCAGAATACGTGTGCAGACCTCCTTTCTCGAATCCCATACTCAAGTATCACACAGGAAGATGATCCTGATGCTTTTACTGACATGTACGACAACGCAAAAGAGATTAACATCATAAATTCCAACAGGATAGAAGTCGACATTAACACCGCCACAACAGACACTGGTACACCAGAAACAGTAAACGTCAACACGTCATTTAACGTACACACTGAGCAGAGAAAAGACCCCCAATGTCTCAAGCTTATGATAGCTAAGCGCAATTCGCAAAAAGCTTTCAAGAAATGGCAGAAACAACACGATAAAAAAGCTACATTGGAACAATTTCAAGTTGGTGATAAAGTTTATTATAAGAAGAATGTTCGCAATAACACATTTGACGCACGATGGCTCGATGGATATAAGGTACTTGAAAAGACAGCACCTATAAATTACATATTACGGAATGAAGAGAAGAACATAGTCACCAAAGCTCATGCAGCACAAATGAAGAAAGATAATCATCGCCCGATAGCACCACCAGCTTTATCGAAAGGCAGACCTGTACGAAAAGCCACATTGAATCACTATAATTCCACAGAGACGTCAACCACCTCACACAGTGAAATCGACACAGATGACGATCTTGATATTCACACAGAACAGTGTAACACCCCAAATCAACTACAGGATGCTATACGTCGATTAAATCGTTGTAGTGACACGTCAGAAGACGAAGATGACATTCCGTCGGTGGAATTAAGAGAGAGGTTAGTATCTCGAGACAATCGTTTACACGATAGAGATAGCAGCACACCAGTATCGGTCAATAAGAACGAACTCCACCCTTGCATAACGAGTCAAACATATTATGGCAGTCAAGGAGTACAACCGCTAGTTCCAAGCCAGCAACAACCCACACACCAGTCTTCACATTCCAGCTGGGACAGGGAAGATAACAGGCCCTTGCAAGCAGTAAGAAACAACATAACACACCATAGTCGGAGCCCTACAGAAGATCATACAAATATTCAAGCATTGCGACCTTCTGATGAGACACACAGCGAAAAGAACATTGTTGACAAGCCTATTGCACCTTATGAGTCAGAACTTGTTAAAACAGAACGAGAAAAAAGCGACATCGATTGTATGGATGATACTACCAACACCAAGATACGTGCAGCTACCAAGCGCCCTTACCGTCCTTCATCAGGAGATTCGTCGCCACAAGCAAAGTTATTACGCTTACCACAAGAGCATGTACGAGCCAAGTTCAGAAGAAAGCATCGCCTAGTTAACAAGCCGATTGCAGTTCTACAACATCGTCCAAATATTCAATCGCCCTCTTTCTCCTGCAGAGCGACTATAAACATAGCATCACAATCGATACCAACGTCATCACATTACGACAGTCGTCTCTCCAGTAGAGAAATTACACTGTTAGAGCTTGCAAAAGCATTTTCAAATAAATTGATGCAGGCAGTGTAATCATCGTAAGGTACTCCCCCAGCTAAAGTACTAATCGTTGCACTTCCCCAGCATAGTGCTTATAGGTACTTTTATCAACAAAGTACCTACCACTAAGTCAATTTATTATTTTCTTACCAGTGCTTAAGTTAGTTGATTTATTGGACACTTTAACACTCACATTACTCAAGTAACTCTTTAAGGGACAAG
Organism: Oreohelix idahoensis; assembly: GCA_024509875.1. NCBI lineage: Eukaryota > Metazoa > Mollusca > Gastropoda > Stylommatophora > Oreohelicidae > Oreohelix > Oreohelix idahoensis. The sequence continues at coordinate 211,147 of JAMPIV010015176.1, forward strand.
AGTATAGAACTCTGAAAAAAAAATAATCAGACTGTAATCTAGGGAAACACAGAGTCCTGATTATGTAGACTTATTCCAGGTAGACTCACAGAGCTTGTCAAAGTACTTCCCAAGGTATCGGATTCAGCACACCAGAGGACAAAACTAATAATTACTGTTAGTATTGATAATATTATTATCTTTTTTGTGTATATAGTGTATAGATTCCAGTTATATGCACATTCAAATTGGCAAAAGAGGAAAAAGAAAAGAAGAGATATGAAATAGGCATAGCCAAGTCATAGAAATGTAAGAAATTCCTCTTAACCATATACAGGTAGAAATAAATTGCACAAGATGCACTAATGGTGACACACCGACACATCTCATACCTTTTCCCCTTCACCACCCACAAAGGATGTACCCCAGTTACCATTGCGCTGACTATATAGCGACACCAGGAACGCGACATGCTTCGCAGTAGTGCTACTCTGATCAGTAATCATAGTTTGGACTCAGTAGAAGAATTAATAAAGATATCATATGTGATTACTTGAGAGATGATAATGATAACACAGCCAAGTAGTCACGTTGACATTAACTTTAGCAAGAAGGGTGTTCTTTATTTTATGAGGTTCTGTATACATGTATATGACGTCTATAGTTTCAGACAGAATTAACGACTTGAACTGTGCATCCAAGGTTGAGATCAGTCGAGCACATCAAACTCTGACTTGATTAGCGACACATGTCTTTCACTATCGCCACAGGACTGTTAGTTATACACGCTTCGCCATACTATTAAGTTTAACTCCGCCTATCTGACGGTTCTAATTCAGTAATGACATTGACGGCAGATACTACAGACATGACGAGTGCTGACAAATCTCTGTTTCCAGAGACAGTTACCATGTCGATATATGTATTGAATTATTATTGATCAGTTGTTGTATTATATGAGGTTATGTATATAAGTAATGATTGATGATATACCTATTGAAGTATTAGTTATTGCTAGCGGAATGACATTACATTTATAGTTTTATTTTTTTGGGTGACTTTCCATATTGGAACTCATAGTTTGTAAATGTATATGTACAGGAGCAGGTATAAGATAGTACGTTAATTAGAGACTAGATAGTTGTTGATAGAACGCAAATGTCTCCCTACGGGATACATTTGTGTGGCCCCGGGTTGTATGTCACCGTGAGGTTTGCCCGAGCATTATTCATGCTATTGTTAAGGTGAGATAAACAGTTAGGACAGCTCACAAGAGAAAATAGTGAATGAAAATAATAATATTGCTAACTGACAACGGTTCAGAATACCGGCTCATGTTAATTAATAGTGAGTGATTATCTTGAGTTGTAAATAGAAAGTTCGAGAACAAGATAAAAAAGGCTCGACCAATAAATTTAAACAAAAAGATTTGGGTCTGCGTATCAGTAGAGTGGCGAGAAAAACACACCACGTGAAATGACCAGAGGTCATTGGATTACAGTGAGTCCTGAGTTGTGATTCAGGAAGAAGGTGTGATCGCTGTGCGGACAAGAGGAACCTTCGGTGGTTTTACAGATAGGGTTTATGTGAATAATGTCTAGATGTCCAGCCATCACTTCTTCTTCTTCTTCCATCCTTAGCCATCGACCGGCAAAGCAGTATGGGGCCAGTACGCCTAGGGGCGTCTTAGGGCAACAACAAATTGATCAATCTATCGCTGTTTCCACCACGCCTAGTGGCGTCTTTGTGGAACAAAAACAGACCAAACAATCTATCATTGTTTCCGTAATCAGATTGGTTGGCAAGCAGGTGATCAGCCCACTGTGCGAAGTTTTTACGGGATGGGGTAAACAGCCCCATGCCCATACCCTCCTTAGTCGCTTTTTACGACATGCGTGGTAGGGTGCAGTGTTACTATTCTTTGCTCCCCTTTCGGGCCCCGGTAACACACGGGTGTATCCAGCCATCACTAGCCAGTGTTATTCTATCGGGAGATAGTATTTGTTTCTGTAGTTCACAGTTAAGGTGTATTTCTGAAAGGGAGATCAGCGCTTATGCTGTTTTTGTAAGTATTAAACTATGATTATATTTTTGCACAGAGTAGAATTTTGTTTCCAGGAGAGTTGTGCAGAAGCACGGTTTGTCACTTCAGTATGAGTACTTTACGACTATGTACCAAGAAAACGGATGGTTATGAGCATATAACGACTATCTGTAAAGTATCAAAAGCCTGTAAACATTTGAAGGAAACTAGAGATATTATAGAAGAGCCATATTAAACAAGGTTTGAAGTATCCAGAATTTCATATGATTTTCAAGAAAAAGTGAATGTCGACTTTTATAGAAGAACTTCAAATATGCTCTCTCACTTGTAAGTATCAGATGGGTGTACATACAATTATTTATTCATGAGATGAATTTTGTTGCTAGGAGCAGTTATAGAGACCTGTCTGATCAGTTCGTCGAGGAAGATATTTAAGTAACAAATAAAGTATGGAATGCTAATAAAGAGCATTGGTATATGAGGAAAGAGGAGCAGGTTTTGGGAAGACTAAGGAAGTCTACAAGAGAAAATAATAAGTTAAAGAGGAATACGGAAGTTAACTAGACATAGAATTCATGTATGTGGTAACCGGAAGTACCAAAGACCCAGTACAGGCTTCTATGAGAACTCTATCATTTGAATGAACCATTATACTTGTGGTTTTATTAAGTTATTAAACGTTTTTGAAGAATCAGAGTGAATTTGATTCCATCTTTATGAGTTGCTGATCGTATGCCATGTACCTTTAAACTAAGACTATACGAAGTCACTATTAACATCAAAGAAGGAACTGAACGAACTTGTATACAAGAAACGGATTAGAGTATCATCCAGGAATTTACACCTCTAGCGGAGATGGCCAGTAATTATATCAACTAAATAACTTGGAAGATAACTCAGAGAGAAAGAAAGAATAGATAAAAGAAAGAACTTGTAAAACATATACGTACGCTATGACAGTTTTTGAGTGGCAGTATACATCATGCTCTCCCCGCAGCTTTTTCGCGTTTGAGACAGTATTTAACGTATACGTAACAATATACAATTAAAATTATGATAGCTTGATAGCGAACAACGTTTTCACTTCTCACAGTTTAACCTCACGCAAATACAAACATTGCACGCTACCTTGAACGCGAGGCATAAACAATATGTGATGATTGATCTGAAATTTTACAGAATGGTTCTCACATATCGATGTCGTTTTAGGACAAATATAAATTTAGCAAGAGAAGGGATGTAACGTTGATTGATGTTAATTACATTTAGAAAAAGGAGTGTCATTTTAACTATGTGCACCGAGCACCTGTGCGTGTGAATGGGACATTGTATGTGTAGTGTAACCATTGGAGTGGTTAAGCGAAAAATTCGGGTAGAATTATTTTTAATGAGATTGACTTTGAATAGCTGACTTTTGATTTATAGGATAAGGGGAATAATCGATAGAACATGAAGAATGAGTCAAGTGCATTGCTCATATCCCTTGGTTTAGCATTGCGATGTTTGGTTTTTGTTTGTTTGGCAAGGTGAGCGAAGTTGAGCTACGCACGAGTAATTTATGAACGGTTGCGTTGTTTGTCAGACAAAGTTTTCTGGAGTGTTCGAAAATAGTTGTCGTTGTAAATCGACGTTTTATATTAAATCAGTAGGCTCTGAGATGTGATAGAGTTAGCAGCAAATGTTTGCTCTTAGTTGTGATAGAGTTAGTATCTAGAAGTGGCAGCGAATGGGAGTTACATCGGGTCGATAAGCCAATGAAGGTTTTGGTTGATTATACGGAGGTAGAATAGTGACTATCGCCCAGATGCCCAATCGCATTTCTGGCAACATTTGTGTGCGACAGTTTGTAATTTATTCTGAGGACAAAATGACAGAGTTCGAAGCGAGAGAAAATGTGTGTATTTTTGAAAAAAACAATTACGTTGGGTTTTGACAACTATTGATGAACTTTTAAGTAAAGATGAAGTACAATAGAATAGCTGATAGACTAGCCAGTAGAATATAGACTAGCAAGTAGAAGATAGACTTGGTAAATTTTCATCCCTGGCGGCGAGGCTAGTTTCCTTAAGATACATCAAGAAGAACTTAGGAAATATGTCAAACAATGTTTACATATGAAGAATTAGATGAGAGATAAAATATTACCAACAGTTGTTCTCAAGATGTGACCACAATAACAACCAGAGGCAGTTGTGATATCGGAAGAAGAGAGACAGAGAGATAGAATGACACTGACATTTTACCTACTGAATTTTGCTGTACAAGTCTGCCAAACTCATATGGAACGTTGGGTACATTATTTTACATTCTCACTGACTTATATAAATAAAGTTCGACGTTAATATTTTTACTGCTGTCAGCATGAAATCAATCATCAATTTTGGCATGAATCTAATGTAAAACTTTTGCCTCGTTTTGACGAGGCGCGTCCCGTTCAACCTAGTCGGTTATATTAGGGCGCATGTCCAAATATAAAAGACCTTTAGGTCTGAGGGTAGTATGTGTTGGCATGAGAAAATGTTATCGTCTAAGGAAAAAACGTTTTCCATTCAATACAACAAACTGCCTGCTGCTAGAGTAGAGATACGAAACCAATACGATCAACCAGATAGAAGTATGATATAATAGGCAAGACATCATCAACGGCCACAGTAGAAACATTTTGAATAATAGTTTTTGTATTTTTTGTATATGATAATATGTGTAGAAGTGCAGTCGTGTCGCATATCTGGGACGTGAGAAAGAGTCAGATTTAACAAAACAGGCTAAAGTCAGCATTTGCTCTGTCAGCAGTGATGACAGAATCATGAACTCCTGACTCCTTCCCATGGAAGAGCAGGGGAAACAGATGGCGGGTGTAAAATGGTAGAAACATATATACATGTACTTACGCTCATACATATAAGAACAGTAGGACAGAGCTTAGATATCTTAGACAAACAACTTAATAATTACGACAACTAAAAATGTATGAAGTGTGTTATAGGTCCGTGTGCTGGATTAGCCAGTACATGTACAAAGGATAAAGTAGGAAATATGGATAGATTTTTATAAATACAATTTGTGTATAATATAGCTATAATAATAATAAATGTTAAGAAGAGCTTTTCTAGATAATGTCATTTAGTGTAGAATAGCTTGTTGTTACGTATTAATCTTGAGATCCTGGTGTTTATTATTTTTATGGCATTTGACGACCCGTTTGAGCAAAATTTGAGGCACGAATGAATGTCGATTTGTATATTCAAACGAGGTTTTTGAAAGAAAATTCTTGGCTGATACTCTGTTACATCATCTTTGACCATTGGTTTTGACCTTCACGGGTGTCGACTAGGTGAAAAAATGTTATTATCTGCATACAGCAAATTCTCAACAGTTCTTCTGGATAGTGCAGCAGTAAACTTCCGTAGGGTCATGAAACATATGCGCTATAGGTGCTGCGCAGAAATAAGCATGACGAAGGGGCTTAAAATATACTACTCGTCAAAAGTCAAGGGCCATGCAATCATTTTCAATACACTTTTATATAAGCACATAGAATGATTAAATGAAGGAAGTTTTCAGTAAAAATGGGTGCAATATCTTCCTCTGACAGTCCTCTATGCACGTTAAGCATAAAAACAACTCACCGACAACCATGGTGATCACGTGCAATTTGGTTTGCTGACCATAAATTCACATTTTTAATCTGTTTTTTCAAACTTCCGTACAACCAAACAGGTGAAGTAATCGTGCTGATTGACATTCCACGTGCAATGGCGACTTTTCGTGAACAGAGTTCACTCTTAATTTGTTTCACAATCAGCAGACTTAGAGTAGTTTCATCACTTGCAAAAACGATGCCACCGAGAAGAAGTCTTGACACCTTACAAAGAATAAGGGCTATAGCGTGGGTTGAACGTGGTTTATCTGTCCGTGAGGTTGCTAGACGGCTTGCAGTGTCACACTCTACTATTCAAAGAATTTTGGAGAGATTTCAGGCCACAGGAAGTGTGGAGGATCGCCACAGGCCAGGTCTCCCTAGATGCACCAACAGACATGATGACCGGTACCTCTTTTGTCAGCCCTGCGCCATAGAACAGTGACTGAGACAAAATGTAAACGTTAATGTCAGTCAAACTCCCAGTCGCAGACGTTAACATGAATTTGGACTGGCTGCTCGACGTCCTGCAGTCAGAATCCCTCTTACTCCTGCTCATCGCAGAGCCCGTGTTGCTTGGTGTCGCGAGCACATCCGATGGACAATGCAATAATGGAGTCAAGTTCTCTTCACTGATGAATCTCGCTTCACTGTGTCTTTCAATGATGGCAGGATTCGAGTTTGGAGACGACCAGGAGAGCGATTTACTGATGACACAATTCGAGAGGTGGATCGTTATGGTACGGGTTCTGTCATGTCTGGGGAGGCTTCTACAGACACGGCAGGACCCCACTCTACATCATCCAAGGCAACTTGACCGGCCCAAGATACCAGAACGAAATCTTGAGACAAATGTTCAGCCTGCTCTGGAGGCCATAGGTGGTAATGCCTTCCTCCAAGATGATAACGCTGGACCCCATTGAGCTCGTGTGGGGAATGAGTTTATTCAGCAACATGGGATCCTCAGGATGGTGTGGCCAGCTCATTCACCTGACCTTTCTCAGATTGAGCACCTCTGGGATGTACTTAGTCGAAGATTGTCAACAAATCACCCCCTGCCAATGGATGTTGCACAGCTGACTGCGTTTCTGCTTCAGGAATGGCAAGCTGTTCCTTAGGATACTCTTCGGACCTTTGTGGACTCGATGCGTCTACGCTGTCTTGAATGCCTTGCTGCAAACGGTGGTCATACCCGATTTTGAAATGTCTATTTGTCCAATATCTATTGTGTGACGTTTGAAAAGGTGGGTGACACACTTCACAGCTTCATTGCGTTTGAATGTGTGTTTCCATTTCTGTACGTGACATGTCAATTTGTCATTCAATAAATGCCGTTTTGACTGCTCCCATTTCGTTTTTATCAGTTTTGTTTTATGGTTTCAACCAAGGTTTTTCTAAGTGGCCCCTGACTTTCGACGAGTAGTATAGCTTGGTCAGGCATAGATGAAAAACTTGAAAAAAATTATTATCCCCAATACGCTGGTCCACCAGAAAGTAATATTTTACGAATGAATCTTGATATCATGGTGTTGATTATTTTTAGTTGCTCGGTTGATGGTGCTGTCGTGAGAAATTCTAATCCACATATATAAATTAAAAAGTAAATGTAAAGCCTAACACATAAATTCAATAAAAGGAAAGAAGAATGGTAAGAACAGTGCTGTCACAATGACTGTACTCGAGATCCCCCTTTTTCTACTTCGTCTGCATATTCTCACGCTTTCACGTTGATAGTAAAGCCTACTGCATCAATACACGCTTTCTACAATAAAACGTGTACTGCATTTCTAAGAAAACCTTGAGATACGCAAGCTGATTAATGACCTAGATTAATTCTAGCATTAATTACACTACGTTAACATAAACGAAAGGACAGATGGACTTAGGATAGAAAGAGAGGAAGGGCTGAAAGCCGGAACGCATGCAACACTAACCCGCGTCTCGCGATACAATTAATGCCATCACGCGCGAAAGGCCAGAAGCACTAACTTTTTTTCAAATAGACCGTGATAAAAAACACTACCCATACGAGAGTTAGGTTTAAAAACCTGTAAAACGCTTATTAGGAAACCTGACATTATACTGTTTTATGTCTGAAAGCATGACAGTACCCAGACACCACATCGATCGAAGTGAACGGGAGGTAGAAGAAAATGCATATTTTGAACGCAGCCACTTGGCTCCATTAAATTTATATATTTGGGTTCCTTAGGACTTGCTGGCAAAGAATATGTTAAGTGTTACGCAAATAGTCTAGGAATTATCAAATTATAGCCAAAAGAAAATAGTGAGGGTGTCAGACAACACCAAATCAGAATCGCACAGTGGCATGTTTTGAAACCACCATTTTACGGGAAATGGGTCAACAAGTTACATCCTATTTGATTGGCGGGAATGATATGTAAGGCTAAACACGATTAGAAGGCCTACAAATACTAATTCTTTGTTGTTAGGGGAAACGGTAGTAAGGGTACTTTTTTGAAAGGCTGTGTAAACATGGCCCGATTGGTTAGACCCGCCATTACAGTCTATTAGGAGCGTCAGTTCAGTGCCACATTTTTCAAATAAACTTACTAAAGAAACAGTGCGTTGAGAGCCAGTGCATATTTTTCTAAACAAAATCCTGGGACGGTGGCAGATTGAAATTGTGCCATATTCATTGCCAGTCAACGTAATTGTGTATTATTTCCATGAATTGTGGTAAGCTTGACATATTTGATATCTTTTTAATGAATATTGAATGTAAATTGATAATTTATGGCTGTATATGTGTGTGGTTCAGTAGCAAACATGAGGCAAGGCCTAGATAGTGCTCCAACCTGAACAGGACGTGTCGGAGAAAAGTAAAACTGCATGGAATTGCCAAACAGTACACTGACACCTATCTTATTGACTAGAAGGAACTAATGCTGGAATTGCAGAGGCGTAGTAACCATTAGGGAGGAGTATACTGGTGTAAATTGTTTCAGATGAAGCTAGCCGTGGGCCTACCGCTCTGAACTCAGTGTTTGTTATGTATTGTGTTCAGCCTGGAAATAGATTATAAATTAGTTCTGAAGTAGGAGGTACAACCTTCTTGTTTCAGGGACCGTGGTCCTAAAGTTATTGAACAGCACATGGTCTGAGCTTTGCTGAATCTAGAGGCTGACAGCATACTCCTGGGTCCAGATAGCGACCAGTGAGGTGTCTCCAGAACACAGGGAAGCAATCGAGCAGAGGAGTCTTTTCCTGCCGCCATCACGAAAGATAAGCTTCTGTGGCCAGAGGAGCTCAACATTAAGTGTCCCCCTCTAAAATTGACATTATAGTAACACAGAGGGACAATAAATTGTTTCAATTGATAGGAACTGTGAACTTTTCCCCATACTATTTCCAAGATAAACAAACACTTGAAGTCATGATGACAAATAACAACATAGCTTGAAAAACAAAACCAGTATTACCTCATAGTACTAATACACAACTGACACACATAGGATAATACTAATAAAATATGTCACTACAAGGTTCATATTTATAAATTATGTACATATAAATATTGATTACATTTGATTGTGATTCCTGGTTCACTGTGTAGTTGAATCAGGATATCTATTAGTGAAAGTAATTAATACATATATATTTGAAACTTTACCATTGACTCATTTAAGATAGTCTTATAGAGTGTTAAATGTGTGTGAGTGTCACAGTGTTGTAAAGTGTTGTGGAATAAATTAAATGGTTTATCTGTCTGTTGTTGTTGTGTCTTACACTTCATCATTTACATAACCCTAGACATTTAACGTAGTCATCACAATATTCCAGAATAATTCTGACTGACGTATAAATGTGGTAGCAAGTAAGGTTATCTGTAAAACACTACACCTATTAGATACAGATACCTTCACAGCTGATCTCAGTCAGTACACTAAGTCCCCTATAAGTATTTATATCATCCCACTTTACCACATATATTGGGGTCTCGCTCCCGGGATATTGAACTTTCTCCTGTTATAGATATTTGGAATAATAAGAATTAAAAGGTATCCTTGGATGGAATTAAATAAGGTTGAGCTCTCAGTGCCTGTGGTTGTCCTTAGATAATTAATTACAGATTGTATTGTTTAGTTAGATATTGTTTACATTTGCATGTTAGACAATGGCCGACTTGGCAAAGTTTCGATCTGCTGCTGTGCAGACTGCTAAAGAGTTAGGAATGGACGGGCAAGTTATGATTGCCTATGTCACTACGGAATGAGACAAATATATTGAACGTGAAGAAAGAAAATTTGAAGCCGAAAGAAGATTAGAATCTGAAAGATTAGAAAAAGAGGCTGAAAGAAAGTTAGAGGCTGAAAAAGAAATTAAGAGGCTGCAGATTCAGGCTGAGGCTAAGAAATTGGAGGCAGAAAGGGAAGACAAGAGATTAGCTGCAGAAAGAGAGGAAAGAAGATTGACTGCAGAGAGGGAAGCAGAAAAGGAGGAGAAGAGATTACAAAGGGAACATGAGTTACGACTAAGGGAGTTTGAGTTTCAAGGCCATGCTCCTGAAAATGGTGCCAGTCCCTTTACCTCCAATGCTACTGCTAGTAAGGTAGCCTCAACCTCAGCTATGAATTTTCATTTAGATCATTTTGTTGAGAAAGACGATGATATTGAGAGCTATCTAAATAGATATGAACTATTAGCTACCACGTATGGGTTAGAGAGAGAAAGGTGGAGCTTAAAGTTATCTCAAGGGCTTCGTGGAGCAGCTTATGAAGTTTTTGCCAAAATGAGCAGAGGTGATCAAGAAAATTATGACATGCTAAAGCAGGCTCTTTTGTTAAGATATGAAAAGAACGCAGAATTTTATAGGAAAAATTTAGGAATGCTAAACTACTGTCAGGTGAAACCTATCCCCAGTTCTCTGCACGGTTAGAGACATACTTGGAGAAATGGACTTCTCTGGGGAAAACCCAAGATCTTAAGGAAATGGTCCTTATAGAACAACTAAGAGAGTCCATGGCTCCAGACCTGAGAAAGTTTCTCATGGAACAAGGTGCAGAGAGACTGGGTGAGTTATTAAGTGTTGCAGAAAGGTATCAAGCAGCTCAGGCAGAGTTATCAGGCAATAAAAAGAAACAGGTAGATAATTTTAGGGCACCACAGAACTTTAATAAATTTGATCCTAGAGATCAAAACAAAGGTAAGCACCAGTTTGATAGGCCACGGTATGACAATAAATATAAAACCCCACAACTCGATAAAAGGAAATATGATGAAAGAAAATCTTTCAACCAAGGAAAGAGATGGTGTAAAAATTGTAGGATGAACAATCATGACACTGACCATTGTAGAAGGAAACCTGTGTATATGGCCACCCTTCAGGTCAGGTCAACCTCAAGAAAGGAGGAGGATATTATGTTAAATACCACTCCAGAAGAGTCGAGGAAGGCACAGGCTAGGGATAAGACCCTCAAGCCTTGTTTCAGGAAATTGTCAACTTGTCATACAACTCCAGGCAAGGAAGATTTTTACATGAAAAACAAGTTGATGTACAGGAAGGCCGGAACTAGATCCAATGGTCACGGACAGTTGGTTCTTCCAAAGACAAATAGGGCAGAATTAATAAGGAGCCTACATGTGAAACAAGATGGGGACCATGAGAAAATTGGTACCATCATCCAAAAGGTGGCTCACAATTATTATTGGCCCAAGGCAAGGTGGGACATTGAGAATTTTATAGAAAGGTGTAGCATAGCACATGAGGGAACACCCACAAGTGGGAACAGTGATCAGGACCTGGACACGCCACGGGGCAAACGCAGGCCTAACACTGAAAAGAAAAATAAATTAAATAAAGTGGACCAAATGGAATGGGAAGCCCCTTTTCACGGACAAGCTTCAATTAACTGTTTTACAATGGCCACTATGCAGCGAGTGCAAAGAGATGTCTTACCCCAGGATAAGCCGAAAATCCCTCAATCGGACTTAAACAAACTGGAGGAAGAAGATGTAAAGAGGAAATCTCTCATAAAGAATTCTAAGTGGGTAGAAAGCCCCAAGAAAAGAATTGGTAGCGGTCGTTTTGTGCATGATAATTCTGGGAAGAAAAATCATCACTATAGCGCTTCGAGTGGAAGAGACCATACCGGTGCATGGATAATAGGTCCACAAAATTAAAGGTCCATATGTAGCTCTGTTAAGAACGTGGACTGAGGAAAAGGCAGAGGAAAATATTACATCCTCATACCAATATGTGAATGAGCTGACCACTCGTTTAAAAACTGGCTGGAAACTTGCCAATGAAAATTTGAGACAAGCCAGGAAGAAACATGCTGCCTATTACAACAGGAAAGCTAAAGACAGAGATTTGGCTGTGGGAGAGAAGGTACTGCTTCTTCTACCCGGTAGTCAAAATAAGTTACAAATTGGATGGCAAGGTCCATATACAGTTCTAGAGAAGGTTTCTAGAACCAATATAAGATAGATAAGAAGGGGAAAGTAAAAGTCTATCATGTGAATCTCCTGAAGAAATATTTGGAAAGAGAAAATCAGGAAGAGACACACTTGTTGACCTTGTCCATTGCCATGGAAATGAAAAAGGAACCACTTTAATCATTTGAATATCCATTACATCCCTGTGAGACAGCGGCACAGGTGAAAATCAGTACACATTTAACGAAAAATCAGAAAGAGAGAGTGCAACAGGTTCTAGATAATCATACAGAGTTGTTAACAGACCGACCGGGGCATACAAACTTATTGGAATATGATATGAAGCTGATAGACCCCACACCTGTCTATGAAACCCTATTCGATTCCTTTTGCTAAGGAGAAAGCTTTGAAGGAAGAGATAGACTATTTGTTGAAGGAAGGAATTATTTCACACAGTGAATCTTCGTATAGTTCCAGTGTTGTACTCTGAAAGAAACCCTCTGGAGAACATAGACTCTGTATAGATTACAGGAGACTGAATGCTATTACAGAAGGACAGGTGGATCCATTGCCGGATACAAATCAGTTGTTTGCCAGACTAAATAAAGCTAAATATTTTTCAAAAGTGGATCTGAGTAAAGGATACTATCAGATTCCAGTAAAGCCTGAGATTAGACCATACCTAGCGTTTAGTACCTCAGAGGGACACTATGAGTTTAACAGATTGCCATTTGGATTGAAGAATGCACCTAGTGTCTTCTCTAGAATGATGAGAAAATTATTGGACCCTCTGAATAATCCATGTATCACAAATTTCATGGATGATATCCTTATAGCAACAGATACATTTGAGGAACACATTGACTCTCTGAATATGCTGTTTAATCGACTTAGAGAAGCGAATTTAACAGCCCGACCAACCAAATGTTGCGTTGGATGTAAAGAATTAGAATTTTTGGGACACACAATCCATCAGGGAAACATGACCCCTGACCCCAAGAATTTAGAGAAACTAAAGAAAGCCCCGAGACCACAAACCAAGAAAGACGTGAGATCCTTTGTCTCATTATGTGGTATCTACCAAAAGTATATCAAAAACTTTAATTCCATATGTGCACCGTTAACTGATTTGACACGTAAAGGAAATCCAGATCGAATTACATGGACACCACAATGTGAATTAGCTTACCAGGAATTGAAGGAAAAGCTCACAAGTAAACCTATTTTGAAATTACCTGACTTAAGTCAAGAATTCATTGTAAGGACGGATGCCAGTATTATTGGGTTAGGTGCGACTCTGCTACAGAAATCAGATGCATTTGATGGGGAATTAAGCCCAGTGGCATATGCTAGCAGAAAGTTGAATAAAGCTGAAACCAATTACTCAACTAGCGAAAAAGAATGTCTTGCAGTAATATGGGCGATCAAGAAATTCAATATTTATCTGTATGGGAAGGCATTTAAGTTGCAAACGGATCACAAACCCTTGTCGTTTCTAGCGCAGGCTAGACATGAAAATTCTAGATTACTCCGTTGGTCATTACTGATGCAGCCATTTGAGTTTAGCATAGAGTAAATAAGTGGAAAAACAAATCTGGGAGCGGATTTCTTAAGCCGCCATCCGTGTGATGAGAATCACCCTAAGCCCCAGGAAAGATAATAAATTTCTGTATGTGTATATAGAATTATAGACTGACATATAACGTCTGTTTTAAGTGGAGAGAATTTGTTGTGAGAAATTCTAATCCACATATATAAATTATCAGGTAAATGAAAAGCCTAACACATAAATTCAATAAAAGGAAAGAAGAATGGTAAAGAACATGGCTGTCACAATGACTGTACTCGAGATCCCCCTTTTTATGCCTCGTCTGCATATTCTCACGCTTTCACGTTGATCGTAAAGCCTACTGCATCAATACACGCTTTCTACAATAAAACGTGTACTGCATTTCTAAGAAAAACCTTGAGATACGCAAGCTGATTAATGACCTAAATTAATACTAGCATTAATTACGCTACGTTACCATAAACGAACGGACAGATGGACTTAGGATAGAAAGAAAGGGAGGGCTGAAAGCAGGAACGCATGCAACACTAACCCGCGTCTGGCGATACAAAATTAATGCCATCACGCGTGTAAGGCCACAAGCACTACCTTTTTTTCAAATCGACAGTGATAAAAACACTACCCATACGAGAGTTAGGTTTAAAAACCTGTAAAATGCTTATAAGGAAACCTGACATTCTACTGTTTTATGTCTGAAATCCTGACATTAATATGACAGAACAGTCAAAAAGGCAGGACAGGTGGCGGTTCTAAATCGAAAAAATAAAAATACACGACTATCCTAGAAGAAAATGCATATTTTGAACGCAGCCCCTTAGCCCCATTAAATTTATGTATTTGGGTTCCTTAGGACTTGCTGACAAAGAATATGTTAAGTGTTACGCAAATAGTCTAGGAATTAACAAATTATAGCCAAAAGAAAATAGTGAGGGTGTCAAACAACACCAAATAATAATCGCACAGTGGCATGTTTTGGAACCCCTATTTTACGGGAAATGGGCCACAATGTAAAATCCTATTTGATTGGATAGAAGTAAATGTAAGGCTAAACACGATTAGTCGGGCTACAAATACAAATTCTTTGTTGTTAGGGAAACGTGAGTAGGAGTACCTTTTTTGAAAAGCTGTGTAAACATGGCCCGATTGGTTAGACCCGCCAATATAGGCAATTAGGAGCGTCAGTTCAGTGCCACATGTTAAAATAAACTTACTAAAGAAACAGTGCGTTGAGAGCCAGTGCATATTTTTCTAAATAAAAGCCTGGGACATCGGCAGATCGAAATTGTGCTATATTCATTGCCAGTCAACGTAACTGTGTATTATTTCAATGAATTGTGGTAAGCTTGATATATTCAATATCTTTTTAATGAAAATTGAATGTAAATTGATAATTTATGTCTGTATATGTGTGTGGTTCAGTAGCGAACATGAGGCAAGGCCTAAATATTGCTCCAACCTGAACAGAAGGTGTCGGAGAAAAGTAAAACTGCATGGAATTGCCAAACAGTACACTGACACCTATCTTATAGACTTAAAAGAACTAATGCTGGAATTGCAGAGGCGTAGTAACCATTAGGGAGGAGTATACTGGTGTAAATTGTTTCAGATGAAGCTGGCAGCGTGCCTACCGCTCTGAACTCAGTGTTTGTGATGTATTGTGTTCAGTCTGGAAATAGATTATAAATTAGTTCTGAAATAGGAGGTACAACCTTCTTGTTTCAGGGACCGTGGTCCTAAAGTTAGTGAGCAGCACCTGGTCTGAGCTTTGCTGAATCTAGAGGCTGACAGCATACTCCTGGGTCCAGATAGCGACCAGTGAGGTGTCTCCAGAACACAGGGAAGCTATCGAGCAGAGGAGTCTTTTCCTGCCGCCATCACTAAACATAAGCTTCTGTGGCCAGAGGAGCTCAACATTATGTGTCCCCCTCTAAAATTGACATTATAGTAAAACAGAGGGACAATACCTTGTTTAAATTGATAGGAACTGTGAACTTTTCCCCATACTATTTCCAAGATAAACAAACACTTGAAGTCATGATGACAAATAACACCATAGCTTGAAAAACAAAACCAGTATTACCTCATAGTACTACTACACAACTGACACACATAGGATAATACTAATACAATATGTCACTACAAGGTTCATATTTATAAATTATGTACATATAAATATTGATTACATTTGATTGTGATTCCTGGTTCACTGTGTAGTTGAATCAGGATATATATTAGTGAAAGTAATTAATACATATATATTTGAAACTTTACCATTGACTCATTTAAGATAGTCTTATAGAGTGTTAAATGTGTGTGAGTGTCACAGTGTTGTCAAGTGTTGTGGAATAAATTAAATTGTTTATCTGTCTGTTGTTGTTGTGACTTACACTTCATCATTTACATAACCCTAGACATTCAACGTAGTCCTCACAATATTCCAGAATAATTCTGAGGTATAAATGTGGTAGCAAGTAAGGTTATCTGTAAAACACTACACCTATTAGATACAGATACCTTCACAGCTGATCTCAGTCAGTACACTAAGTCCCCTATAAGTATTTATATCATCCCACTTTACCACAAACCACATCACTTCAGTTGCTTTTGAAGGGTGAAGAGATTGAGTAATAGAGGGAATTTAGGAACGAGAGTAGTTAAGGAGAAATAGCAAAAACCTATATGAGTAAGTCGCTATAACAACAAGGAGAGAAGAACGAAGCCTGGGAAGAAGATTATCTCTTCCAAGAATCATCATCTCTGGCGGACAGGGCCAGTCAAAGAGATAGCTCTAACTTGGAAGATAGGAAGGAAAGAAATTTGACTACTTAAAAAGAATAACTAGGCCTGCCTCAGTCACCTAGTAGTACTAGTAGTAATAGTACTGTAGTAGCATTGTGACATATAAAAAGAAACACCACCACTGTCACATAGTGTAATTTGCTGCCGTAACCAGTTCTCAGTTCTCAGGCCCGGTTACAGGAAAATGAATAAAGATTCCAAATATGTAAACATATATTTACATTTCACACTCTGTTTCTGGATTATACAGGTGGTGCGTTTTTAATGTGCTTCAGTATATAAGTTATAGACGGGATAACGCATCAACCAACACATTGAATTTTCCCTCAAGAGGTATTAGAGAAAAGTCATATTGTTGTAGCATTAGGTACCATCTTGTTAACCGGATATTTGGCGATTTTGCCGTCCTCATATATGCTAAAGTTTTATGATCTGTGTTAAGAAAAGAAATGAGCTCATATCAGATACTTGGAAAGCTTCGCAACATACCATACAATGGCTAAGCATTCTCTCTCGAAGGTAGCATATCTGGTCTCTGCTGGTAATAATTTCCGACTTGTATATAAGACCGAATGCAAAGTGTTTTGGTGTTCTTGCATTAGGAAAAATCCCATGCCCACAGAAGGCGCATCCGTCCTAAGGACAAATGGGAGATGTGCATTAGGCAGCATCAACATTGGATTTTTGAATAAAATACATTTAATCATTTTTATTGCAACATCGTACCTATCCGTCCGTATCACGCTATATGGAATTCTCCTGTGCATTAAATACCAGAAGATAGTATGCAATACTAACAACTGGGGAATGTAAATGTGGAAAGGATAATGACAAAAATTGCATGAGACATCATCAAGATTGCATCTGATGAACCAAATCCACGAGATGTAGAATTGCACCAACATCTTATCAGCCGTATAGACTGCTTTGAATGGACCAATAGTGTCGTCAAAGTAAGGATACAAAGAGCAAGATGAGAATTCACTTCACTCGGAAATACATGAAAATCGAGAGAAATTCGGTGTTCACTGAAGACTAGAATCCTAAACTCAAAAGTTAAGTCAGTTTCCGTGTATATTTCTGAAACATGAAGAATCTCATAATCAACTATAAAAAAACAACTGATTCCCAGCATTGATAGTCTTGGAAAGTGAGAAAGACCAAAATGGCACAACAAGGTCACTAATAAGGAGCAAACGACTAGGATCCGACAAACATTAGCAGAAAAATTTATAAGAAGTGGACTCCATCGTTGGGTTAGACACACCCTAACGAAATTCGTCGTCAGCACCATGAGACAGTTACAGCTCTGGAATACCAAAAATAATATAATCGGTGACTTATTCAAGCACATTTGGAGAAGTGGACACGCAGTCAAAACCAAAATGACAAAGAATACACCGAAAGACCTAGTGCTGATGACATTCGACAGTGGGGCGTAGCCTATGTCTGCCGAAGACGCATGCTCCACGGGAAGTAGAATGGTATATCTGGTAAGACTTAAATACTTCACAAGACTCAAAGGACCTTGGGCAGAAACTGCATTTAAGAGTTCTAGTGGTGACTTCCCTTTATTCTCTTGTGCTCTTTTAAGTGAACTAGGCAATTTGCTGCGTTAGAGAATGATCTTTGGCAAAACATCTGGTTTGTATTTCATTATTTAATTGAAACCAATATCTCGCTGATTTAGTGTGTTTAATATCAGCCTTCTCAGCAAAATCAAACAAAGGTCGAAGAAATAAGTTAGCATGTTGCTGTTCTATAAAAGACGGACAACGATCCTCGGGATCTTTGTTTAGCGTAGCCGCATTGTTATTAAGTAATAGTAACGGATCCACCTGTTGATCCTCAGCCTTTTTCTATGTCCTAGTAGTGACTGCGTTTGCTACAAGTGAGTGTTGCTGATTCCAGTCATCTATATTTTGCTGTGTGCAGTTCTGCACTTTCGGTAAATTGCCTATAATTAAATCTGCGACGGGTAATGTTAAGGACGCATGCGCGAACTTTACCTGCTATGAAAAGGGTATCTATTTCGATCACCGCTAGGGGGCAGTACTCTACTCTGCCTCCAAAGTTAACGCATCTGTTAGATTTTCCGACGAGACATGACTCATCAATGCATAAACGTCTCACTCCAGTCGTCGTACATCCAGTGTCTCCTAGCACACTTACTAATTTACTGGCTACCAAACTTTGGTGTAAAGTCAAAGTGCCACTGTTAAGTCATATTTTAAAGAAGGGGAGTTAAGTGTTAAAGACTGGAATGTACGGGTCGGTTTTTTGTACACACGTGTAAACACGCTCTGCGTGATGAGAAAATTTCTTAGTTGAGGGGTGGAAGGAGGAGTAATGTTTAAACTGTTACCTGACTAGTTGTTACTTTGTTTAAAGATAGGATAAAGAATCTGGTCGAACGTTCTATGAAATAGTTTTGGGGGGAAAGGCGGATGATTTCAGCTCACATCTCAAGCTGCGAGTTTGCGCTTGAATGAATTTTACTGAGCTGTTTTAAGCATCAGTTATTTCGTGACAGTACGTTTTCTGGCAGAGCTTGGAAATGGACGTGATCCATTTTGCTAGTGTGCTCCAGCATATTTCTTGTGTGAAAGGGAGAATTTACGACATTTTGAAGATATGTTCAGGCCATGGTTTATACCGGCCATTATGACTATCATGATTCATATTTCCTCCGATGGATATTGTTCCCATGAATGTAATAGCACTGAGAGTTGCTGATGTTATAAGAATTATGATGTTGTTCCCTTTGATGGATTTAAGATATTGGAAAGTTTGTTCCTGAGGGATATTTATTGTAACAAGTGTACTGTGCTGAGGCCTGTGGTTTATGCAACCAATGTAATGGATATTTGATACTATGTTCTTTATCCACTTTTTCCATGATTACGTCATATACTTGATGCTTCGTGATTTGCCGTGTTCTGTAACCTGTGACAGTGTGCTACTACCATGATGTCTACGTGACTGTGTAGTGAATAAACAGTGTATAACGTTAGCAGCTTGTTACAACGTTCCTGACTCCAAAGTTGCTATCGGTGAGTGTGTGTGCTATGGATGCTTAATCTGTGAACCTACTTATGACATTCGCGTATCTTGATGTATACATATTTAGTGTATGTCGGCCACCCGTAAGCCCAACCATACTGACTTGTCTTTGTCAGTGACCCAACACACACCCACCACCACAAACATTCTGCTGAAGGTGTTACCGCAAACCATACTGGTAACAGCCACCTTCCTCAATCGATGATAACACGGGCAAAGCGTGACCACAGATCAGTATCGGCTTACCGTTAGGTTCGAATAAAAGCTTACAACCCAGACAATCTTCACTGTTAAATGTTTCCAATACCAATGTAGCGTTTGCATGCTCTGTCTTCCTGGTCGGACATTCTTTTTGGAAATGATCCGTCGCATTACAAAGGTAACAGTGAGCTTCACGACGGTAGTTATTGTGTGTTAGTAGGGCTTGGACCTGATTTATCACAAAATTTGGATGCGTGGCGCTAGGAACCACAGCTACGACACCCCCATTTAGAGCTATCTGACCTACGCTGAGGAAAACGTTTGGGCGGGGAATAACGCGGTCTGGAATTGTGGTTAAATGTCCTATTAAATCTCGACCTCCTGTCGTATTGTCTGTTCACATTATCAGATCGCGGTCTACGATATGGTGCATTGTTTACTTCCCTTGCAGAACATACCGGAAAATTCTAAGGTTCCATCTGCTTATGTACTTACCTCCCAGAATGGGCAATCATGTACTGCCTCCCTAGCTCTAACATGGTGTCAAGATTCTTTAGGTCACGTTCTTGAAAGAAGGGAACTAAGTCTCAACTACAGGCCGAGAGGACTTTATCTCTCAAGATGAGATCTTTGAGGCCTTCAAAATCTTTAATGATCCCAGATAGATCTATCCATCGTGTAAATGCTAGTTTTATGTTAGCAATAATGTCGCGAAAACCTTGATCTTTACTGGGTTTTTCGTGTTTATAACGCATAGAATAACCATGTGAAGTAAGACGATATTTGCGAAGCAATGCTTCGCTTGCCACATCATAGTTGAACCGGTCATTTACAGGTAAATAAAATAAAGTTTGTAACGCCTGGGTTGTGAGCAGATCGCATATCATGGAACTCCATTGTTTTTCTTTATCTTCAGTGATATCATCTTTCCTTCAAAGCGTTCTAGGTACACGTCGATCAAGTCGAAGGAGTCCATAAAATTTAGTAACTTTATTTTATACGTATGAAAGTGTCGTCGACCAGGGACTGGCGGCTCCTGAGCAAACCCAGCTGTAATGGGTACCTCCGAAATCGGCGAGTATTTCCTGAATGGCGAGGGACACCTGTCTCTGTACAAGAAATAAAGGGGTACTCACGTAAAATCAATGTCAGGTTTGACATATAATAATAACCTGATATTTCGCCTCGAGTATTAGCGGGCGAACGAAAAAAAAAAATGTATGGAATGGTTCCTTCCCCTAAGGACTCTCTGCCAGGGGACTCATGACTAGAAGCTTCCAATTCTAATTTCTTTAAAGCAATGGTCATTTCCTTTTCATTTTCTGTTTGTTTTGTAGTTTTCTCAACTTCCCTTTGTCTCGCCTCAACTTCCTTTTGTTTGGTAGCTTCCTCAACTTCCTTTTGTCTCGCCTCAACTTCCCTTTGTTTGGTAGTTTCCTCAAATTCCATTCTCTTTATCAGTCTTTCATCATATCTTTCTTTTCGTTCCTCGTAATGTTTACGTTTTGTTTCTGCCTCTGCTTCTTTGAACTGTTCCATTGCCCATGATTCAAGTTCGAGGCCTGTTTTATCCAATTGTTTTCCCATATCAATAAAGTCCCTGAGGTTGCCATCTTGCCTTCGACTAATATTGAGGTTACTCAAACTAGAGAAAAAAAATATATATCTATATATATACAAGGTAAACTGCTCTGCAAACGGCGGTAGCGTATACGAATTACTAACTATATAGCAAAATATTGGATATTCATGACACAGTTGGTGGATGAAGAAAACAGACGCTACAATAGGGACAACGAAAACTAGAAGGCTGGTGGTGGATAGTAAAGTACTGAAAAGAAGGGAAAAAAATAAATAGAAAATATAGATTTATATACAACACCGAACCTCAAAGACAACCAACCACAATGGGACTTAAAAAAAACGTATGTACAATGATAGTAAGAAAAATAACTGAAGAATACAACATGTTAACTGGACAAGAAAGAGCTTTATACGATTTTAACGCTTTCTACGAATTAAACCAACACAACTAATGCGTATTATGTTTAAAGAAATCACTCGGGGCGCTCCATATCACCCGATCCAACACAGATGTGGCCCCTTAAGGGATTAATTTTAACATAATCCTAATAGATTAACTCAACATTAGTTCTTCTATAAAGAAGGCTAAACATTGAATCTAAAACATAATTTAAACAAACACGTAAGTTACGCACAATCACAACAAGCAACAGATGAGGTAAAGACATGAATGCCAACAGTGTGGTACGTACGAACAAGAGCAATGATAGCACAAAAATGACTTATCTGTTTAGCAGCCTGACACTGTATGGTGCCGTGCTTAGTATGCGGTGTAGACTTCACTGTCTAGAAGTATTCATGCACAAAGGAAGAGGCAGTGAGCTGTACTGACGAGTCATCTTGCTGTAATGATGCCTTAGTTTTCAAATAATCAGTTCCACTGCACAGGATGCGGTAAGCGTCGTAGACTATACCGTAAGGATGTCTTGAAAATTATGTCTTATAAATGATCCTTGATACTGCAAAAGATGCGACAAGCAGCGTAGACGTTCTTGAAGTAAGAATATTCACTGATACTGCACAAGATGCGGCAAGCAGCGTAGATTTTCTTGAATTCAGAATGTTCACTGATACTGCACAAGATGCGGCAAGTGGGTAGATTTTCAATGTTGAAATCTGTTGTACATATCTCTGATGGTAGCCCTGACACTTTGGCGAGAAGTAAGTCAGTAAGGACCACAAACAAGACGATAACAATAGATATATAACCGTATGTAAGTCCTCGAAAACAGCGTGCAGCTGTGCAACTAGCCACCACTCAAGCGCTGATCAATGTCAACCAAGCATATAAATTCTTGAAACAGAGTGTAGCTTCCTCCGTTTGATACAAACTCAAGCGTTGATAACCGACACTAGTGGCAATACATTCTGCTCTTCCATGCAAATGTCTTGAATATTACGTGTTGCGTGAAACCTTACTTACTTACTTAGTCGTTCCCCTTCTACCGTGAGGTGTAGAGGTTTGGAAGAGAGAGCGCCAGACCATTCTATCAGCTGTCTTCTTCCTGGCCTGGTTCCATTCTAGTCCTCGGTCCTTCAAAGATTGTCTAATGTTGTCCTCCCAGCGAACTCTGGGTCGTCCTGGAGGTCTGGATCCCTGGCTCTTTGTTTCCCATGCTTGTCGTGGTAGCCGATCTTCTCCCATTCTGCAGACATGGCCAAACCATCTTAGTTGGGACTGTTCTATTTGGGTCTGCAGCGGATGGGATTTCAGGCCTTGACGTATCGTCTGGCCGCGGACCATGTCTCTTCTTGTTACTTCAACCACTTTCCTCAGATACCTCATTTCTGAGGTTTGGATCTGGCCCTTGTGGGCTGTAGTCACCGCCCACGACTCGCATCCATATGTCAAAACTGGGACATAGGTGGAGCGGTATACAGCCATCTTCGTTTTCTTACCAACCTCTTTCTTGCTGAGGAATCCACGATTTATGGCCTGAAAAAGTCTCCCAGCCGCTGCTTTTTTGGTTGCGTGAAACCAATAATTTAAATCGATAGTAGGCTGAAGAAAGCATTGTCTTTGAAATTCAGTGTTCTGCGAACACGCCAACATACATGAGCGAAACTCTCAGGAATATAAGTAGATATTTCTTGACTGGCAACCCTGGATTGTACAATGGCTGAATACTTTTGGGACGGCTGGCTAGATTCTTCTAGCGAGTATAATTTCCCTCAAAGAGCCCTCAAATGACACAAACTGTGGGGATGCATGCTGTCACTTTAATTAATCCTCAAAGATGCTTACTATCTTCTTACATCATAATTGACACATCCATTCCTGTGTAAACCAATCAACACCGAAATTTAGTCCCAAACTAAACACTGTATTACGGAAATGTCATGAAACACAAACGTTATATGAAATACAAATATCCAAGGTAATAATTCGTAATTCTTCATTCAGAATTAAATAACAAGATTCAGCCATGACATCTTGCTATCTTCTCTTCACTCTACACGCAACCTTTCAGTTAACCTTCCAGTCAACAACTAACCACTTCGCACTTTGAACTATTCTCCCGTGTTTTTGACCCACAGTCTCGCAAAAGGCAAACACACGTAAAACCAGACTGATCACTTTTCATTCGCACTTAACATACACATAGGCCTACGCCATTTACTGTTCACGCAAGCAACCCCTCTTACTTTATCATTTGCTTACACACACACACACACACACACACACACACGCACACGCACACGCACACGCACACGCACACGCACACGCACACGCACACGCACACACACACACACACACACACACACACACACACGCTACGCTTGATAATTGTATTACACTGATATCTTCATCATCATTACAACATATGCTCGATGTCTGTATTATACTGACATAATCATCATCATGTGACATCTACATTACACTGATATAATCATCATCATGTGACAGTAACAATTCACACTTCTACGGAAGTATTTCATATGAGACTAACTATACCTTTTTTTTTCAAGTGTACATCCAACTTGGCAACAACGTTCATTTTCTATTATGAAACACGTCCTTATTTCTGTATATCCGTGTTACGGTCTCCCGCTGTATCTTTTCTTGCTAGATGTTATTAAAAGATTCAGCGCCGTTGGACGTGAGTTTATTGGGTTGCTTGTCAATATTTCAGATATTATAATTCATCCATTCTAATTCCAGTTTTCTAGTTCGAGTGCAGTTTTTAAGCCATTCTGGTGTGATTAAATTATTATTATATTCAGTGTCGTGATTATATATTAATTCTGCCGCAGTGTTGGTTAGATTATAGTTAGTCTTAGAAAAATACCTGTGATAATCTGGACTGACCTTGCAAGGATTAATGACAGTCACAGCACAGAGTGAGAACTTGTATAATTCAGGCAACCAGCAAGTTCCATGGACGACTGAACAATTTAATATATACTTTTACACAATGGTGCAACAACAATTCACACATTTAAATTGGCTTCATCATAGTTCTAAGCTCTACACAATTGTTCCTCTCACAAACTTAGCTCGTCTGGGTTAACCGTTAAGTTTATAGCGTAATAGAGTGTGCAACCAACTCCTACCGAATCCGATTCTTAGAATTATTATCCCTTCACAATACTAGTGAGTACATTATCTGTAAATCTATAGATCCTGTCTATGTATAATTATTCAACGTTTTTGGCTTGCATCGCCCGGCCATAACTGCCGTGTATATAAGTTCAAGGTGAACGTAATCTGCTTTGTTCGCAATTCCAATCCGGACTCTACCTGGTCCTATAATCAATTTGATACGGATCCTTACGCTATCTTACACTTTCCAGTGGATCTGCCGTTCCACATATATATTTAATCAGTGGCTATGCCACATATTCAAACACGATCCTTAAGTGGTTTTACCACATCTTCCAACACTGCCGTTCGGCTCAATGGCCACACATAGACTTTCCTAGTCTTTAGACACATATCCTTATATTGGCTTAAAGCCAGAACACAACGGTTCTACACATGAGTAAGTGGCTATACCACATAATTGAAACACTGTCGAATGGCACGCCGGCCATCAGGCCCGCAGGCCACATGCAGACTAGAATGTAACTAGGCTAGACGCGTCATACATCGATCTGCGCGATTTCTGGTCTTATTCAATTGAGGAGTTCCGTGGTGCAGGCATGCCAATGTTTGCAACCATTCACATGTCTGCAAGCCGCGAAACAGTCCTCAACATCATCCCCCCCGCTCCCAAACGTGACACTCGTGGCACGTGAGAGAGTGGTGGCGAAGATGTGCCCGACTACAATCTATACATGTTATCTAACGTCAAAATGAAATAATGAAATTAATATTCCTAATTAGACATAATAATTATAAAATTATGTCTCTTGTTAACATCAAGACAAGAAAGTTATCTCAATCCTGTGACGTAAAATTTCTTGATACCAAGTCCGCGAGGTTATTATCAGTTCCTGAAATCGGAGTTGTTGAAAAGGCGAATTCTTGTAGTAAAAGAAACCACCTGTGAATTCTTGCGTTTTTCATAGTTCTCGAAGTGATAAACGTGAGCGGACTGTGGTCTGTGTAGATAAAGAACTTTCTCCCTATCAAGTACTTCGATAGTTTTTCCAAGCACTACACCACCGCGAGCAGTTCGCGCTCTCCTGTTGTGTACTTTTGTTCTGCTGGAGTAAGCTTGCGTGAGACAAACAAGCATGGATGGAGTATCCCTTCATAGCATTGAAGTAAACATCATGCAATTTCGGAACTGGATTCATCTGTTTGAATCAAGAACGGTAAATGTATGTTTGGCAATAACAGGATAGGAGGATTCTTAAATAAATTCCCTATCATAATCAGAGCATCTTCGCACTGCGGTGTCCATAATATTTTTTTTTTGGACTACCTTTGGCCAACAATCCGGACAAAGGAGCAGAAATCTGTGCGAAGCGTGGTATAAATTTATGGTAGTAGTTAACAAGCCCAAGTAAACTTCTTACTTGTTTCTTAGATGATGGAGTGGCAATCTCCAGTATCCGCTTGACTGTATTGTCATCAGGGTGTAATCTATGGTTACCTATGCGGTGACCAAGAAAAGTAATCTCCTGACAACCTATCTGGACCTTAGAAGGTCTTACAGTCAAACCATGTTGTCGATGTGTAAGAAGTAGAGAAGATAAACCAGTAATGTGGTCTTCCCATGTGTTGTGAAATAGACAGATGTCATCGATGTATGTGATGACATCTTTTCGATCGCCACAAAGGCGGCACATCATGCGCTTGTATTCATTCTAATAAAAGTACTTGCAATTATCATGTTATTCGAACACCTAAAGTGAATGAACTTACGCAACGAATCATAGTTGCCTACAGTAATAAAGACAAAAATACATAGATCAGTAAAGTCAGCACAAATAATGCGAGTATTACTGATGACAGACATAATTGAAGCAAGTATCCTGGGAGGATGAAGCTGCCGATCGCACTAAGTGGCGATGCTATTTACGGCGCCACCTCAGATTGGGCGAAGAGAGGCTCACACAGGATGCAGAGGTGAGGAGAAAACGTCGAAAGGAGCACCAGGAAAATAAGCAGCTGAGGGCTGTCACCTCAGGGGCGCATTCACATAGTCAGTTATGACTGAAGGGGCTATTATTATTATTATTATTATCTTCTAAAAATAACGTCGATATTACCAAAAGAAAATTATCATGTGCGAACAAATGTAAGAAATAGCACACTAAACTATGGATGTAGAGAAGAACGAAACATCCAAAGACAGAAGAAAATAGATAATCCAACGCAACTATAAAGTGCGTGGTGTAGAATTGCGTGCGAGTTGCACGTCTAAGTAATGGTGTGCAAAACGAGAACCATTTTTGAATTTCACCGCGCTGCGAGCATCGCAATAACGAGCAAAACGAACAAATGCAAGTTGGTGAGAAGAATGTTGAAGTTCGAACATACGAACAAATTCAACATCTCCGATACGCTGGAAAAATCTCCTGAGCGCATACCAAGTCGCACCCAAAGGCAAATTGCGCACTAAAACAGTGCGATTCAATGAAATATGATCTCGGCCAGGTCTGAACTGAGCCCGAGAATCATTGAATCTATCATGTGTCGTGCGAGTCACGCGCACAGAGGTATTGCTATGTATATCTCGTTCTTTGCATGTCGTACGAGCTGGACGATCATGGTTATCCTTGTGATCATCACAACGAGTATGATTATCAATAACTCCTCGTCCGGCATCATGACTCTTTTTAGTAAATTTTATGTCACCTTTGACAACATCATTCATACTCTTAAGAGTAGTCGTACCATGAGCGTGCTGTTTACTCATGTGATGATGACCAATACTATTAGTCACGTCTGAGCATGTCATGACAGGATGCTCGGAAGATTCAGTCGATGTCTCCACAACATCAGTATTAAATGTCTTTTGAAGACAAAGTTGTGTATATAGATTCTCATCAAAATAAATGGAACCAATATGATGATCAACATCTTCCAAATGAGCAGATTTCACATGTTGCAGCTCATCACCATCGGGTGTAGCCCGATGATTGTCAATCCGACCTGTCGTATCTGAGCATGACATGACGGACCGACCGGAAGGTACAGTCGATGCCTCCCTAGCATCAGCATTGACTGTATTTTGAAGACAAAGCTGTTCATAGCGATTCCTATCAAAATAAATAGAAACAGTATGAACGACATCCTCCACATTAGTAGATGTCTCATGTGGTAGCTGAGGAGTGTCACCCTGAGATGTATATTTCCTATCAACAGCTGTTTTACCAACAATATGATCCTCATGACTATAACAATAACAAATATCCTCGTGAAGTTTGGTCTCATGGAACTTCATCTGTTCACATCCCGTAAGGGTGTTTTGTTTACCATTATTATTCCCATGTGGTGGACTTTTTCCCATAGTGACATACCTAGCATTTGCTTTACGCCAAGATCTACCATCACGAAAATCAGAACGGTTATGACAGGAAACCCTGACATAAGAATCCTGACGAGGAAAGTTATATTTTCCTCTGAATGATCGACTATCCCGTCGTTGTAAATTAATCTTAGCATTGAATGCTGGAAGTCGGATATCACTCTTATGAGAGCGATCTGTATCATCACTAAGTTTAGCATTTGAAATGCTTTGCTTCTGCAGAAAGTCGTTTGGGTGTGGTGAAATATCACGGTAACCCAATTTCATACCCAAACCAATGCCATCTGATGGCAATACATGTTCCTGTGATAAGATATCTAATAAAACATCCACCCTTCGATGTAATTTACTAATCTCTAAATCTTTTACTTTATGTTCTGCAGCAGCAGTATTAGTCAGTTGTTCAATTTCCATAGAGTGTCTACTGACAATCTCCATATTCTTTGCCTTTTCTTGTTGAAGTTCAAGTTGTAGTCCTTCAATAGAGTTATAATGGCTTTCCTTAAGATCAGCAACCTTCTCGGGCAATCCTATTTGTTTCTCCTCAAGTTGTTGTAATAGATCTTCATTCTCATCTAATAGACCAACAATCTGAAACAACTTGGAATCTACATGTTTCTGGGCCTCAACTTTGAAATTCTCATAATCTATCTTTAATTGTTCCAGTTCACTGGTAAGAGCTTTTTCCTTATCATTGTCATACCTGATCTCCTGTTTTAAATTTTCCATTTCCAAATCAGGAGTAAGTTTTCTAAGTTCTGACTTACTAAGTTGTAACTTACTGTTTTTCTCACTTAGTCGTTTAATATTATCTCTGAGTTCAGAGTTTTCTTTTCTGAGAACACATAATATATCAGACTCTGAATCTACATAAGTCTTGGTCTCATTGGTCTTATGTTTAAAATTCTCATATTCTGCTTTCACAGTAACCAACTCATGAGTAAGAGATTGTTCTTTATCCTTCTTCTCTCTCAACTGGAGTCTCAATTTTGACATATCACGAACAAGACCTTTAATTTGAGCAACTTGTGATTGAATTCTGGCCTCCAAAGCCTCTTTTGCTTTACAAAACTTCTCATTAATATCAGTACCCTTATCAGAACAGCCATCACTGATTTTGGAACTTTTATTCTGACATGCTGCAATGTTATCTTGCAGTACCAAAATCTCAGAGTTCAAAGCTTTATTCTCCCTCAAGGCAGTATCTAATGACTCCTTACATTTTGAAAAATCAACTGTTAATGATCGAAAATTAGATCCATCTACATCTACTTGTGATTTTAATGCTTTCACCTCATCATATAACTCATCAATCAATCTTTCCCTATCATCAATGATTCTCAATAATCTATTTTCCTTCCAATACCATTCTTCTTCAATTGAGGACTGATCACCTTCTTCCATTTCTACCTCCTTCAGATTTTTCATAATAAAGTCCTGAAGAGATGGTCCTTGTAAACCAGACTTCTTTCCTTGCCTGAGAAAATACTCAATGGCAGACATGGTTATAAGGTTATAAGTTTTCAATACCTTATAGTAGTATATTATTTGTCAGTAACTATATTATGAACATATGAGCTTCATTAACTCAAAGTAACTATGATATTTACTATAGCCAGCGACAAGAACAGGTGACGATAAACAATGGATGGAACAAGCAAATGAAATGATATATTCACTTATACGACGCTATGAAACAGATAAAAAGAAACTAAGTAAGTACTAGACCTAATAATTATAGAAATAAAATGTTTAAAGTAACATTACAAAAATTTACGATACAAGTCGTCCTAAACTAACATTGAGACAGAGAGATGTTTAGATCACAAACGAATAAAATAGTGACACAAAACAGAAAGTAATTTATTTAAATTAAATGACGTAGGCACTTGACGTCACAACTAGCACAAGCAAAGTGGTTATATGGCTTACTGAAGAAACATTTATTTCCTAACTCAAAAGAAAAATTAATAATCAGTTAGATCCTCAGTAAGCAAATATAAGCAATTATCCCTAAAAGTCGTTAAAATTGCTTAAATCTTCCAAAGGAATATAGAAGCAATGATAAGCCCTATCCATCCTCCCGCGAAGTTACATAAAATACATTGATAGTAAACACGTAATGATAAAAACTAGGACTGC
The DNA here is from genome assembly GCA_024509875.1 of Oreohelix idahoensis. NCBI lineage: Eukaryota > Metazoa > Mollusca > Gastropoda > Stylommatophora > Oreohelicidae > Oreohelix > Oreohelix idahoensis. The sequence goes on from JAMPIV010015176.1 coordinate 241,491, forward strand.
AAAGTAGGACAGACAAGTGACAGTGGAGGAAGAATTGAAGACCAAAGCTAATGTGCTCGTTCAGGATCAAAAATTGAATGACATACGATCGATTTGATTCAGCGACTCAGCGACCGTTAATCGGAGTGAAGACTCGACCTTGACCTTCGTAACTTGATGTGTAAATTTGAGTTGCCAGCTTGGACTTGCGTCTTGAATGAGACTTTCTTGAACTGTTCAATTTCCACTGTTACTTTGTCTGTGACGAACTGTATTGATCTTGAAGTTGTTTCCACTAGAATTTTCCCAACTTGAAGCCTGATTCATGAACATTAGTTCGTTCAATTGGGTAACGGAAAAGATGAATTCTGAAAATTGTCCGAACACTTTCTGACACCAGTATGTTACGGTCTCCCGCTGTATCTTTTCTTGCTAGATGTTATTAAAAGATTCAGCGCCGTTGGACGTGAGTTTATTGGGTTGCTTGTCAATATTTCAGATATTATAATTCATCCATTCTAATTCCAGTTTTCTAGTTCGAGTGCAGTTTTTAAGCCATTCTGGTGTGATTAAATTATTATTATATTCAGTGTCGTGATTATATATTAATTCTGCCGCAGTGTTGGTTAGATTATAGTTAGTCTTAGAAAAATACCCGTGATAATCTGGACTGACCTTGCAAGGATTAATGACAGTCACAGCACAGAGTGAGAACTTGTATAATTCAGGCAACCAACAAGTTCCATGGACGACTGAACAATTTAATATATACTTTTACACAATGGTGCAACAACAATTCACACATTTAAATTGGCTTCATCATAGTTCTAAGCTCTACACAATTGTTCCTCTCACAAACTTAGCTCGTCTGGGTTAACCGTTAAGTTTATAGCGTAATAGAGTGTGCAACCAACTCCTACCGAATCCGATTCTTAGAATTATTATCCATTCACAATACTAGTGAGTACATTATCTGTAAATCTATAGATCCTGTCTATGTATAATTATTCAACGTTTTTGGCTTGCATCGCCCGGCCATAACTGCCGTGTATATAAGTTCAAGGTGAACGTAATCTGCTTTGTTCGCAATTCCAATCCGGACTCTACCTGGTCCTATAATCAATTTGATACGGATCCTTACGCTATCTTACACTTTCCAGTGGATCTGCCGTTCCACATATATATTTAATCAGTGGCTATGCCACATATTCAAACACGATCCTTAAGTGGTTTTACCACATCTTCCAACACTGCCGTTCGGCTCAATGGCCACACATAGACTTTCCTAGTCTTTAGACACATATCCTTATATTGGCTTAAAGCCCAGAACACAACGGTTCTACACATGAGTAACTGACTAAGACCGTACTCCACCTCCACGTGGTGGTCCTGGAAACAGTCTGCAGCAGTGCAGTCTGGCTGAGCGAGCACGGATCGCAATGGGAAGGCAAACCCGGTGCCTAAAAAATGCCGTGCTGAAGTCGGATGTGTCGACCGAAAGGTGCAGATATCACAGCTACGGCGTAAACAGACACAATGCAACCACCGTCCTTTTCAGGGCGAACGAGGAAGAAGGAAGAAGAAGATCTCCCTCTTGACGTGTCAAATATAAAAGATAGTGTTCATTTATTCCAGTGCATTTCAGTTTTTGCTTTTGTTTATTGCTGGTTTCCTTATAGTAACAGTTTTTGCTTTTGTTTATTGCTGGTTTCCTTATAGTAACAGTTTTTACTTTTGTTTATTGCTAGTTTCCTTATAGTTACAGTTTTTGCTTTTGTTTATTGCTTGTTTCCTTATAGTTACAGTTTTTGCTTTTGTTTATTGCTGGTTTCCTTATAGTAACAGTTTTTACTTTTGTTTATTGCTAGTTTCCTTATAGTTACAGTTTTTGCTTTTGTTTATTGCTTGTTTCCTTATAGTTACAGTTTTTGCTTTTGTTTATTGCTTGTTTCCTTATAGTTACAATTTTTGCTTTTGTTTATTGCTTGTTTCCTTATAGTTACAGTTTTTACTTTTTTTTATTGCTAGTTTCCTTATAGTTACAGTTTTTGCTTTTGTTTATTGCTTGTTTCCTTATAGTTACAGTTTTTGCTTTTGTTTATTGCTTGTTTCCTTATAGTTACAATTTTTGATTTTCTTTATTGCTTGTTTCCTTATAGTTACAGTTTTTGCTTTTCTCCGTTGAAATGTATCATCTATTTTCATATACATTGTGTGACTCCAAGCGCGGGAGGAGGGGGCGCCATGTGAAGACTAAGCTAGAATAGGACCACTGATTTCATCCGGCACGACGTCAAAGCCGGTAACACATTTTTGTTTACGTGTCAACCTCATTATATAAAACAAAGTGCTGGAGAAACCTCTACTGACAAGTAAATGACGTGCTTTGGTACAAGCTTCCTGTATGGGGGGTAACTGTAACGATGGTTTAACTTTGGTGCAAGCTTCCTGCATGGGAGATAACTGTAACGATGGTTTAACTTTGGTACAAGCTTCCTTTATGGGGGGTCACTGTAACGATGGTTTAACTTTGGTGCAAGCTTCCTGCATGGGAGGTAACTGTAACGATGGTTTAACTTTGGTGCAAGCTTCCTGTATGGGGGTAACTGTAACGATGGTTTAACTTTGGTGCAAGCTTCCTGCATGGGAGGTCACTGTAACGATGGTTTAACTTTGGTGCAAGCTTCCTGCATGGGAGGTAACTGTAACGATGGTTTAACTTTGGTACAAGCTTTATGTATGGGGGTAAATGTAACGATGGTTTAACTTTGGTGCAAGCTTCCTGCATGGGAGGTAACTGTAACAATGGTTTAACTTTGGTGCAAGCTTGGCGCATAGGAGGTCATTGTAACGATGGTTTAACTTTGGTGCAAGCTTCCTGCCTGGGAGGTCACTGTAACGATGGTTTAGCTTTGGTGCAAGCTTCCTGCATGGAAGATAACTGTAACGAGGGTTTAACTTTGGTGCAAGCTTCCTGTCTGGGAGGTCACTGTAACGATGGTTTAACTTTGGTGCAAGCTTCCTACCTGGGAGGTCACTGTAACGATGGTTTAACTTTGGTGCAATTTTCCTGCCTGGGAGGTCACTGTAACGATGGTTTAACTTTGGTGCAAGCTTCCTGTCTGGGAGATCACTGTAACGATGGTTTAACTTTGGTGCAAGCTTCCTGCATGGAAGGTAACTGTAACGAGGGTTTAACTTTGGCGCAAGCTTCCTGTATGGGAGGTAACTGTAACGATGGTTTAACTTTGGTGCAAGCTTCCTATATGGGAGGTAACTGTAACGATGGTTTAACTTTGGTGCAAGCTTCCTGTATGGGAGATAACTGTAACGATGGTTTAACTTTGGTGCAAGCTTCCTGTGTGGGAGGTAACTGTAACGATGGTTTAACTTTGGTGCAAGCTTTCTGCCTGGGAGGTCTCTGTAACGATGGTTTAACTTTGGTGCAAGCTTTTTGTATGGGAGGTAACTGTAACGATGGTTTAACTGTGGTGCAAGCTTCGTGCATGGGAGGTAACTGTAACGATGGTTTAACTTTGGTGCAAGCTTCCTGTATAAGAGGTAACTGTAACGATGGTTTAACTTTGGTGCAAGCTTCCTGTATGGGAGGTAACTGTAACGATGGTTTAACTTTGGTGCAAGCTTCCTGTTAGGAGGTAACTGTAACGATGGTTTAAGGCTTCTTACGTAGGAAATAAATGGTGGGCAAATGATCCCGTTACACGCCATATTGGGAATATGGTGTTTGATTCATAATTTCTTGACCATGTAGGAAAGGAGCTTTATTTTGTCAAAGTGATTAGAACGCTTTCCTCTCGCAGGAATATGTCCTGGGTCCAGGGATCCAAACCTCGTAGCACCACGCTTCATTATAATCAGCTGTAAATGGTTACCGGACTCTGCTCTAAAATTAGGGAAGGCAAAGGCAGCCGAGAAACAGAAATGGTCACCCCCATATGATACAAGTCTACCTAGTATAGTGACGTCTATAACACTTCACTCGCTTACGGCATTATCTGCCTTGATACCTTCTTTACTTTTTTAAGTAGAAAAGAGAGATAATTATTAATTTATTTATTCGACACATTTGTTGTTTCTTTCATGAATCTATTAGCGTTGTCAGCTATAGTTGGCACTGTGTGGTCTGTGTATTTAAGATATATTATTTAATTCATCAACACAGAACACAATGTGTAGTAATGCAGTTACCTTTAAAATATGTGTAGTTTCATTTCACGCATTCATATCTTTAGATTCATTATAGCATCAAATATCAAATCATTTCTCTCTATTCCATTTACTACCGTCCAACCGTCGAACCAAATGTTGGTTCAAAGAATGCGATACCCACTTTTAACAACAAAGCCACTTGTCCACAAAGGTGGTCACTCTCAATGTTCTGGTAACATCTAGAAACTTTTTATAGCCACAGTTTTAAAGTCTTATTTTCTACTAGCACCTTGGCTTAAAAGAGCAAAAGCCATCTGGGCTTTAGATAAACAGAGCCACATCAAAGAGCAGTGTTCATCTGACACATGTTGTTTTTTACTTACCGGACACCGGTGACCACCTTGTCCATTGTTCTAGCACGGATTAGCAATGTCTGTGTTAAACTCTTTCTTTGTGTAGTTGTTAACTCATACTGGCTACTAGTTGTTGAATCATGCTTTATTTGCTAAATGATGTGAATGTCCACCAGTGGATAAATGTAGATGTTGGGACTGGTGTAGTAAAGTGTAACGATTGTCAACTCATCAAACCCAGCACAGTTTTGGTCATACAGGTCATCTTGTCCTGGAACATGATGAGGCTCCGGCAAGAATGTGAGTGTAAACAATGAGTGTGTATCTGAATGTCAGTACGCGAATGGTAGAATGATTCGATAGAGTTGACAGGTTGGTAGTACATCACTCATACTCACACTGTTCGAATTCAAGAAGTACTGGAACTACGGTGGTCTTTTTATAACATTTAATGGGACGCACACTTGGACAGTACGTGTATGGTTACAGGAACAAATGTCGACATAGACAGTATAATGTTGATCACAGGAATATCATCTTAAGTTAGCATTCATGCTTGGCAAATATCATAATGGAGCATTCGTAAATAAGCATTCAGCGTTCCATCATGTAAATCATCTGGCTTTACTGACTGGGCACGTCAGACCATAACCAATACATAGGAAGGCTCCTAGACCTAACCTCGTCTAGCGAATATTCCTTCACGTAAAGTTCAATATATATATATTTCATAATATAGGAATCCCAGACATGGGTTCTCACATGTAGCAGTGATCTCTTGGTTCATCGAGCGATAGTACAGGCATCCCTTTTTCTCACTCGATAAATACAAAGTATATGAATTTCAACATGGCTGTTCTCTCTCTCGTGAGCTTCACTCACTATAGAATATAGACCAAAATTAGTCATTCATTAAATGTCCTCATTTCTTCATAGGTTCTCTCATAGAGGTAATTGAATAATATCATACAATCCAGTGCTGATACATAGGAATGTCTTCTTCCTTTGAATGGATATTCTTTTTAAAAGTACCACTGTGCATCTGCTTATCAACAACGATGGCGAAGCCCAAGTTCATAATAAATTGTGGTTTTACCTTTTTATGCGAAATATAACTTTGCCATTCCTTGGCAAAAGAGAATAAACACTGGGGTAAAGTACATACAACATGTCTAAATGATTATCACTTTTCCCCATCCATATATAGATCACTATTTCGGCAAAAAGCCTGCTACAACAAAACTCGGCATCCTCACAGGATGACAGCCATGGATCACACCCTTTGCTAGCGATACTTCCGCTGCATAGCCTTTGACCTTTTCTAGCAACAACCAAATTAGTTCGACTTAGAAATGCAAAGATATCCATATATAAGACAGACTCGTCCTACTCATACAAACACTACGTATAAATTCAGGCCATAGATATACTGAAGCAAGAACAATCTATTCCTACCCAGCCACAGAATAAATCGCAGTAGGCCTAGAGTCGTCTGCGGAGTCCGATCGAAGATGACAGAACTATTTTCAAGGGAAGCAACCCAAAAATGACTTCTCCTTAAGCACTTAAAAAGGAAATACTTTGCTTCCAAAATATTTGCGAACCTAATAAGAATATAAATGTATTATATTGCAAGATAGTAAAAATTGCCCTTTACAGTCTGCTACCCAGGTTGTTTAGTTTGTTTACTCTGTGACACGTCACGAACTATATTATTTGTTCACATCCAAGGGTTCTCTAACAATAGCTACCCAAGTTATTTATGCTCAGGATTTGGAGGGTAGATAATGTCAACGTTCTTTGTGGGGCTGCTCTAAGAATGATCAGTTAATTACAAAGTGGACAGAGGTACATATAAAGCCATTTGAAAATTCTCTTTCCATTGAGTTTGTAGATAGGCCGCTTTGTGTGCAATTATTTCTTCCTAACTGTGTGCACTCTTTTCCTCGATTAGAGCATCTCACATTGACGATTAATAAGCATGGCTCAATCCTGTATCGGCAGTCTCGACGTGTATGAAATTGAAGAAGATTTCTTTACCACATTCAGCCTATAGCCAGAAAAAGTGGTCAACATAGGCATGTGTGGAGATATTGTTTTAGCCACAACTGAGCAGAACACAGACGCCAGACGAGTATTAAGGAAAGTCACTTTGCTGGAGGAAGAGACAAATCCCAAACGAGCAGTGAAGATTTTCACTTTGATGGATCAAGAGACAAATGCCAGGATTAGACATATTTTTCAAGCTAAAGTACAGTTTACGCAGTCTTCTGATCATCCTTACTTGATGAAATGCCTCATCGCTGTCCAGTGCTCTGAGTATCATGCTATCTGCATGCACTACTATCAGAGAGGTACCTTAAGGCGCTATCTTGGTGGTCTCAGTCTTTAACTATCTGAACTTTGTGTCACTCAAGTGGCTTGTGCTCTTCGATATCTGCACAAGAACCTCGTAGCACATCTTGATGTTAAATTAGACAACATCTTTATGGATGATGATTTCAACGCTATCATTGGAGATTTCCCATTGGCCGTGGAGATGTTCCCTGACCAACAGACATTGACCAAAAGGAAATGTGGCGGTACAACTTGTTATTTTGTTCCAGAACGAATAGGAGCTCCAGCAGACAAGGAACTGGATCCTTACAAAGTGAGTATATTTGTTTAAATGTTTTGGGAGTTATCGCTTTGTCTTTGTTAATGGCTGATGGTAAAAATATAGAATAAGGGCTATATATAAAGATATATTTTTTGTCCGTCCCATGCATTTCCCTGGTTATTCTCTGAAGATGTAGAGAAGACATGGACATTTTATGCACCTGGCATGTCGTAAGAGGCTACTAATAAGAAGTTGTGCTTGGAACTGGCAACTTCAAGATGTAATAAGAATTGCTACAGCAACCAGACGTGCTAGAGCACCTAAAGCTTGATGGTAGCTTCCTGTAAAGGGGGCAGCTGCAGTGATGGCTCTATGCTCCATCGGCAGCGAACAAAGAAATGAATGAAGATATTGTTACGCACAAATAATTACTTTTTCCAAAGTCTTTGTATGATCATTTTTCGTATGTATGATCATTTTTTGACTGAAATGTGTATTATGTTTTTTTACAGTCAAAGGGACATAACCCGAGTTATTGAGACTACAATTTTTTAGGAGTTTGCCTTCTCTTGTATAGAGACACGTTCGGTCTATAATTTCTTGAACGAAGCGTGACCATATCTCCTTATTTGGTAGTATCAGTCAACTGTTGTAGATGTCTGAAACCTGTCTTAACGCTTCTGTTCATGACCATAAAAGGCGCGACTGGGTAAGACTTTTATCTCGAATGTTCTTAAAATCGCTTTGTGTGAATTGATACTCACGTAGATGAGTTCTGCGCATGTCAAAAACTGGGAGTTCGTTCTGTGTGTTCCGCCCAGCTGGGGAGTTTAGAAATGGTCTGAGTAGCGAGCGGACGCAACCTGCGTCTTGTGATTTTCTGAGGGAAATACATTGTCTTTGTGAGTTAGTTAACTAACTAGACTATTTCCCAGTATTATTCAAGCCTGCCTGGAGGCATATGTTCGTGGTTGATTTCCGAAGAAAGGTAATTCCTCTTGTATCGAACTTTTTGCTATCATCTAGAAGTTCGTCATTTTGTCGCTCCTTGCTCGCCTGTGTGATTTAATATGGAGAGGTACTTTGACTAGGATTTTCGCCACCGGTATCTTTATACCTGAACTAGTTATATATATATGGGTCGCTCTAGACCAACAAGACTATTGTCTGTGTTCCAGGATTCGTTATATCAGAGATCACGTCCAAGTCAGATGGTTAGACTTAGAAACGTTATAAAGGTCGGTTTGACCTGTATGCCCAGTATGCTATTCACGTGCAGACAGTAAACGGACTTATTGTATACATCTGATCTGCTAGCATCAGAAAGGGAGCATTTATTGTTGTCTATGAACATTGAAGATCTGCAGCTGACACTGTTGCAGAAGTTATATATATTATTTATACAGCTTCACGAACCAGAACTTTATGATATCTGTTTACAATACAACTATTGAGTATTGAATCCTACATGACTATCAGTTAATATGATTTTGAATGCTGCATTCGTTATACTATGCTGGTGATGACATAAATATCATGACTGTTTTGTGGCGTGCAATAAATGGTATAAACCTAAAGCGAAGTTACCATTTCTATGACTCTACACGTCATGTTGCCTGTGGTGTACCCTGTGAACTGTTCTACTGCAACACACAGCAACATTCTAAATCAGAGAAGACACCTACATCTTGCACTTTAATACCAGGTGTCGATAGGGGTGGCAAGTGGTCGTCAATCTTATAACGGAGCTAACGTACCTGGCATTTTTCTGGCGCACCATTATCATTTCAGCTCAAATCCACCCTTATCATTTTTGGTGGCCATATGTTGGTTTACTCTGATACCAGCTATCAAGGGGGTCAACAAACCCAGACATCATCATCAAGCTTTCAACATTACAGTTTCAACTCATCACCTCATACTTTTGATGAAAGATTTTGAAAGTACCCGGCGTTGCTGAAAGTTGGAAATTGTTTCAAAATACCCGGCGTTGCTCGTCAAGTTGGCAGTTTTCCTGATCTGTTAGGAAGAAGGACAAGTGCCGTAACAACTGTTCCGGTCTCAGAGGTACTGTTGCAGATTCAGAAGGTCAAGTGCTCAAGTCAATTTGTAGAATTCAGAAGGTCAAGTTCAGAAGCTGTTTCCTGTCAGAAGCTCATTTCCTTCGTCATGGCAGTTTACGAGAGCAGATATGGATCAACGTTGGATCATTGTCCTAAGAATGCTGATCACATCCTGTTCTGAACTGTGCTGACGTTTTGGATACATAGAAGTTAAGTGGCCTGTTTTGTTTGTGAACTGTGCCCTTATGTTCTAGCTGAGCCTTCTAAATTCTTTCACACTTTTTGCTATTTGTTACATGTTATATGTTATTTGTATTTGTATATTTATATGTTTATATTCAGCGGGTTTTCTCGGTTGGGCGGTGTCTTTCAGTAGAAGATACCACGTCACAGAGGTTCTACTGTTAGCGTTTTCGTTAGGGACTGTGCGAATTTCCTACTGTGAAATTTGCATGTTATTTGTATTTGTATATTTATATGTTTATATTCAGCGGGTTTTCTCGGTTGGGCGGTGTCTTTCAGTAGAAGATACCACGTCACAGAGGTTCTACTGTTAGCGTTTTCGTTAGGGACTGTGCGAATTTCCTACTGTGAAATTTGCTAGCGACAATCGTTGCTATATCTGTTTAGTTGTGACGAGTTGTGCTTTATTTTCGTTTTTTGTATATTTTTTTTCCTCTCTTTCTTTCTGTTTTTTAGTTTCGATTTCAATTGTTTGTATTTGTAGGTCTCCTCTTTTCTATTATTCAGTTCTTTACGTAAATTTTTGTGTATACACTGTAGCGTCATTTGTTTGTCATATCTTCGCATTTTGTCATCACATTCTTTGTGATATTTCTTTTTAGTTTCGCTGTTTATTTATTTGACTTATGCGAATGTTTTCGTATTGTTTGATCTTTGTTATTGTTTACATTGACTCTGATCTTTGTTATTGTTTACATTGACTTTGATCTTTGTTGTTGTTTACATTGACTCCGATCTTTGTTGTTGTTTACATTGACTTTGATCTTTGTTATTGTTTACATTGTTGGTGACCTTTGTTATTGTTTACATTGTCTTGTTATTGTTTGCATAGTTCTTGCATAGTTAGCTTTCACTATTGTTACATATATGCTCATGCACTATTGGTCTATAGTGCACTTATCATAACTAACTGGTGGTTTTTTGCTTATGCACTATTGTAGTGCAGTTATGATAAATAACTGATAGTTATGCACTGATTTGTGTAGTGCACTAATAATTAAGAGGTGACTTGTGATATTATTATACATTTGATAATACAAGTTGGTGTCAAGTCTTGTTTCCCACAGAGATTGGAGTAAACATAGTGATTATACAAGCACTTTATTAAATCTTGTTGCTATTAAGATTGAAATAAGATAATTAATTATTTCAGGTTCTGTACTCACATTTTAGACATCATGTCTACATTTGAGTACTTTATTGAGCAGGGTAAAGCCCTTGGGAAGACAGGTGATAAATTAGAAGAATTTGCGACTGTTCAATATGCCAAGGCATTGAAGTCGGAAGAAAAGAAAATGAAAGAACAAACTGAACAAAAGAGAATAGATGCTGAGATAGAACAAAAGAAACTGCAGATGCAGGTGGATGAGAAAAGATTACAAATGGAAATGGAAAAACAAAAAAGAGAAGCAGAATCTCAGGAGAAGAGACTTCAGGCTGAGGCTGAAAATAAGAGACTTGAAAAAGAGGCTGAAAATAAGAGAATTGAAATAGAGGCTGAAAATAAAAGATTAGAAAAACAAGCTCAGGCTGAAGAAAGAAAGTTACAGGCTGAGGCTGAAGAAAGAAGGTTACAAAGAGAAGCTGATGAGAGAAAAGCAAAAATGGAGCATGAAGAAAAACTCATAGCTTTAGAGTTAGAGAAGTTAAAGTTATTGAACGCTGGTAATGCTAATGATGCAAATAAGGTGTCAGATAAGACTAATGCTAAGGATTTCAAGCTTAATCTACCAGCATTTAATCCCTCAATCGATGATATAACATTTTATCTAGATAGATTTGAAAGTGCATGTAATGTGCATAATATAGATAAAACATTATATGTTTATCATCTGTCCAAGATACTTAGAGGTGATGCTTTGACTTTGTTGAGTATGGTAGATGTGCCTGACAAAAACAACTATGAGGTTGTCAGGGCGGCATTGTTAAAGAAGTACCAACTTAACGAGGACGGATATCGTCTTAAATTTAAAAACATGTTACCAGAAACTGGAGGTGAATTCTCTGAATTCATCTCAAGCATACGTCTTACTTTTTTACGATGGATTGAGTTGTCTAAGACAGAAAGTACATTTGAAGCCCTCATGGACTTACTACATAGAGACAATGTCATGTCTTCTGTTAATGAAGCTTTTCTTTCTTTTCTTCATGAGCGTAAGCCTAAAAACATAAAAGAAATGGAAGAATACTGTAGCCAGTATGTTACTGCGCATCCGCACATAACCATTAGCAACTCTAAGGTGAAAGAAGGTCTGCCAGTTGCTTCGGCAGCACCTTATGGCCCAAATTTTATGCGTAAATTTCAGGGTAGCCAGCAAAATTTCAATAAAAAGAGTAACCGTAATTATGCCCAGAATCATAGTAATCAATTCCAGGGTGATTCTTCTTCCCAGAACTGGAGACATCCTAATACTACACGGTATTCTACTCCGGTTAACTTTAGAAATTTCCGCAAAGGTAATCAGCATAGAGGGAAATATTTTTTGCAGAGACCTCAATACCAAGATAATAGAGGTTCTCAACAGCATAGAGATGGTAATGACAGTTATGGAAACTGGAACTCAAACCAGGATAAAAATTACAGTAGGGACGTTAATGATAATTGCAGAGGCAATAATGGTCGCGGTAGATCGCAACATAAGAGAAAAAAATATCAACAGACAAACGCTGTTCAACAAGAATCTCAGGGAGCAGATAAGCAGGTTAATAATGATAAAGACCATAATGCTATCGGATGCTCATCTTTTGATTTTGGTAGGGCAAATAAATGTATCCAATGCAGTACTTTATTTGATCCGAAGACCGTTAGTACTCTAAGCTGTGGTCATCCTTTGCCCGCTCTTCCTGCTAATGTTGCTCATGACGGGAGAGGTTCTCTTATATTACATAAGGGGCTAGTAAATAGTAATCCAGTCTCGGTGTTGTTTGATTCTGGATGTACTACTGTCGGCGTTAGGCAATCTCTTGTAGATCCATCCTGTGCTACAGGAAAGGTCATCAAATGTGTCACATTTGGTGGCACGTTGGAAAAGTATCCTACTGCTATAATACATATTGCTACTCCTTTCTTCACGGGAGAGGTCCACGCGTGTCTACTTCCAAACCCTATTGCGGACCTTATTATTGGTCGTATTCACGGAGTTAGGGAATGTACCCCACAGCAGATTGCTGTTTGGGAAGAGCAAAACATTGAAGCTACCAATGCGGTGGTCACAAGAGCACATGCTCTGGATCCACCTCAAACTTCATTAACTAATAATGATGAAGTAAATGACCAAGATAGTCACTTGACTATTACACGTGACTCATTTATCAAATTGCAAGAAGAAGATCCTTCTTTACAAAAATTCTTCATTCTAGCAAAAAAAGGTGATCCTAATCAAAATACTAATAGAAAGTCTTGGATTTCTATGAAGAACGGCGTACTTGTACGTATAGTACAAGACTCGACTACGTCCACTCATTCACAAATTCTTGTGCCTAAGAGCATGAGATTGCAAATATTGCAACATGCTCATGACTCGCAATGTGCTGGACATATGGGTTTTTCCCGTACAAAGTCGAGAGTTCTTGCGGCTTTCTTTTGGCCATTTGTGAGCAAGGACATACGAATGTACTGTCGCTCTTGCAAAGTATGTCAGGAGGTCAAATCTAAAGGACCACGACATGCTGCGCCTATCCAGGCTGCTGACATCCCTATTCGCCCTTTTCAAAAAATGGCAATAGATATTATCGGTCCTTTTAGAATTAAGTCGGCTAGAGGACATCAATTTATTCTTACATGTGTCGATATGTGCACACGTTGGCCAGAGGCAATACCTCTCAAGAGCATCTCAACTGCTGATATCGCAGACGCTCTTTGGCTGATATTTTCTCGCTTGGGTTTTCCCGGAGAAATATTGTCAGACCATGGCACTCAACTTAATATCAGACACTATGTCACAGGTAATGTCTATGCTACACATTAAAAGGTCTCTCAGCAGTATCTATCACCCAATGTCTAATGGGTTGGTCGAACGTTTAAATAGGACTCTGAAAACTTTACTTGGTAAAATAACTGAGGATCATCCTCAGGATTGGGACAGGGTCTTACCCGCGGCTCTCTTTGCGTATAGAGAGGTCCCCAATGAACATACAGGGTTTTCCCCTTTTGAACTTGTCTTTGGCGCGCAACCGCGCGGCCCTATGTCTTTACTTCACGATCTAATCACTGCCGATAATATTAGCGATGAGACTCAATCTTCTTATGAGTACGTCATTGCTCTTAGGCAAAAGATCATCGAGGCATGCAAGCTAGCAACTTCGTCTTCCGAATTTGCTAAAGAAAAGGCAAGGCAGTTTGCAAATAAGAATAGATGTCTACGACAACTTTGTCCAGGTGACAAAGCTCTCGTTCTACTTCCTTCAAGGGAGAACAGACTTCTAATTGCATGGAAAGGTCCATATGCAATAGTCTCCAAAATTTCTGATGTCGACTATGTTGTCGATATTGATGGAAAGCATAAAACTTTCCACATAAATATGCTCACGGAATTTTATGAAAGACCTGACTATTTGCAGCCTATTTTCCAGGCTACGGACAATTCTCAAGCACCTCATGGTCAGTACTCATCTCTGTCAGTTATACAGGATGAGGAAACTACTTTTTCTGATGTCAATCTTCCTCTTTCTATGGTCCCACTTTATTCTACGGAATCTTGGAAAAACGCGACCGTTTCTCCAAATCTTTCCGCTGAGGAACATCGACAAGTTTCTTCGATGTTGCAAACATTTCAGGATGTTCTTACAGACATCCCGGGACACACACATGTCATTGAACATGACATTGTGCTAACTGATCACAATCCTATCAGAGTCAGACCCTATCCAATACCTATCCATTTCCAGTCTCAAGTCGAAAAAGAATTGGATGAAATGATACGTTTGGAAATCATTGAACCATCCACTTCAGCATACTCTTCGTCTATGGTTATTGTTCGAAAGAAGGATAATAACATTCGCATTTGCGTAGATTATCGCAAATTGAACCAAGTTACGAAGTTCGACGCTGAACCTATGCCTTCATTAGAAGAGCTACTCAATAAACTTTCTAATTCTAGATTCTTTACCAAACTAGATTTGTCTAAAGGTTATTGGCAAGTCCCGCTAACTGAACGTGCCAAACCTTTTACAGCTTTTTCTACACCTAGGGGTTTATTCCAATGGAATTTCATGCCTTTCGGTCTTATGAACGCCCCTGCTACATTCGTACGCATGATGCGGCGAATTCTCGCATATCGTACAGATGTCATAGCATACCTAGATGATATCTGTCTATTCAGTGATTCCTGGGAAGATCACTATTTGGGTTTATACGAATTACTGTCTACTCTTCGCGAGTATAACTTGACTGCAAAACCCTCTAAAGCCTTTATAGGATTTAGTGAGATTTCTTTCCTAGGTCATCGTGTTGGTCGTGGTCTTTTAAAGACAGAGGACCACAATGTTTCAAAAATACTTAACATTTCGGTCCCTAAAACGAAGAAACAAGTAAGGAGTCTATTAGGTTTGATCCAATTCTACGGACGATTCATTCCGAATCTGTCCTCCATTATGGCACCGCTTTCTACTTTATTGAAGAAAGGGTCGCCTAATCTGATCCGCTGGTCTAAAGAATGTCAATCCTCATTGGACCAGGTTAAAGCCCTATTTTCATCTCCACCTATTCTTAGGTTACCTACTATTGAGAAGACTTTTGTTCTTCGAAGTGACGCCTCGTCAACTGGGATTGGGGCGGCACTAATGCAGGAGTATTCTGATACTCTGCATCCGGTGATGTATATCTCTAGGAAATTAAATGCTGCAGAAAAGAATTACTCGGTTTTAGACCGTGAGTTATTGGCTATGGTATGGTCTATTCTGAAGTTACAAAGATTTCTTCTAGGCGCACATTTCATTGTGGAAACCGACCAGAAAGCGCTTACTGCTATTCAGAGCAAAAACTTGAAGAGCTCGAGGTCCACTCGTTATGCCATAGCTCTTCAACCATTTCATTTCTCGGTTCGAGCTATCCGTGGTTCGGATAATGTGATGGCAGACATTCTGTCCAGATGCCCACACGATTCCACATGATTCTTCTGTCATATATATATATATTTCCTGATATACAGTCCAATATTATAATGACATGTTAGTAGATTTTTTCTCACTTTTTTGAGGGAAATTTATAACATTATACCATGTAATTATCTAAGAAGGCTTAGTTAGTGATATACGGGCCAAAAGATCACTCGGCCACATTTAAATAATATATTTGCATAATTGTATTAAGAGATTTACCAGTTGTCTTTAAGATTTGTGTTATTGATATTTTCGCAGCACATCATTGAAGTCTGCGAGATTATGTCCATTGTGGAACTTTGAGGATATCAAGTCCTGTCCTAGATTGGGAGCGGATGATGTCCACATCTTCTATTGCTTGTTTATGTCAACAAAGAACAACATTGTATTACTTATTAATTACTGATGCATTATATAATGTAATAAAATAGTGCGGTATATTAATATATTACACCGCTGTTTGCACAACACATTATATGATATCATAATAATATATTTAATTTCATATATTGGTATGAGAGTAATTTGACTTTTATTATGATGTTGCCATCATGGTGGCTTGTGTTGGTGGCACCTTCCTGGAATATATACGCGAATACTTAGATAAATTTTTTCTCTAAGGACCTGGGATATGATCTCAGTTTCGCTCCAAGTGTTGAGCTATTTTGTTAGGTATATATCCGCGCATCATACGTGCGTTAGGAGCCTAGATTTTTCCGGCTCCAGGATTTTTAAAAAAAAAAATGTTTCATTTTTTTTTCCCGGGAGGAGGGTGCGGTAATGTTACGCACAAATAATTACTTTTTCCAAAGTCTTTGTATGATCATTTTTCGTATGTATGATCATTTTTTGACTGAAATGTGTATTATGTTTTTTTACAGTCAAAGGGACATAACCCGAGTTATTGAGACTACAATTTTTTAGGAGTTTGCCTTCTCTTGTATAGAGACACGTTCGGTCTATAATTTCTTGAACGAAGCGTGACCATATCTCCTTATTTGGTAGTATCAGTCAACTGTTGTAGATGTCTGAAACCTGTCTTAACGCTTCTGTTCATGACCATAAAAGGCGCGACTGGGTAAGACTTTTATCTCGAATGTTCTTAAAATCGCTTTGTGTGAATTGATACTCACGTAGATGAGTTCTGCGCATGTCAAAAACTGGGAGTTCGTTCTGTGTGTTCCGCCCAGCTGGGGAGTTTAGAAATGGTCTGAGTAGCGAGCGGACGCAACCTGCGTCTTGTGATTTTCTGAGGGAAATACATTGTCTTTGTGAGTTAGTTAACTAACTAGACTATTTCCCAGTATTATTCAAGCCTGCCTGGAGGCATATGTTCGTGGTTGATTTCCGAAGAAAGGTAATTCCTCTTGTATCGAACTTTTTGCTATCATCTAGAAGTTCGTCATTTTGTCGCTCCTTGCTCGCCTGTGTGATTTAATATGGAGAGGTACTTTGACTAGGATTTTCGCCACCGGTATCTTTATACCTGAACTAGTTATATATATATGGGTCGCTCTAGACCAACAAGACTATTGTCTGTGTTCCAGGATTCGTTATATCAGAGATCACGTCCAAGTCAGATGGTTAGACTTAGAAACGTTATAAAGGTCGGTTTGACCTGTATGCCCAGTATGCTATTCACGTGCAGACAGTAAACGGACTTATTGTATACATCTGATCTGCTAGCATCAGAAAGGGAGCATTTATTGTTGTCTATGAACATTGAAGATCTGCAGCTGACACTGTTGCAGAAGTTATATATATTATTTATACAGCTTCACGAACCAGAACTTTATGATATCTGTTTACAATACAACTATTGAATATTGAATCCTACATGACTATCAGTTAATATGATTTTGAATGCTGCATTCGTTATACTATGCTGGTGATGACATAAATATCATGACTGTTTTGTGGCGTGCAATAAATGGTATAAACCTAAAGCGAAGTTACCATTTCTATGACTCTACACGTCATGTTGCCTGTGGTGTACCCTGTGAACTGTTCTACTGCAACACACACAGCAACATTCTAAATCAGAGAAGACACCTACATCTTGCATTTTAATACCAGGTGTCGATAGGGGTGGCAAGTGGTCGTCAATCTTATAACGGAGCTAACGTACCTGGCATTTTTCTGGCGCACCATTATCATTTCAGCTCAAATCCACCCTTATCAGATATCTATAGAACATTTTAACACATTTTTGTACCATGTGCCGTCCTTATTATCTGTTAATATATTAAGTCTATAGAAAATGTTAAACCATATTTTGAACCATGTGACGTCGATATTATCTGTTAATACATTAAGTCTGTCATTGTTTTTTTTCCTTTGTTCTTTGATCCTGTTAATTTCTTTTATTTTCTTTATTATTGGGAAAGGGGAATTAGCTTAGAATTAATTACATTACAGATGGAAATTTCAAATGTTATCACATTTAATGTCCTAACCATTTCTCAAATTATGTGACTATTTTTTAATACGTTGTTGTCTATGCAAACAATAGCTTTTTTTATACTATTTAAAAATAAGATTGTATTTGCAGAAACACCACTAGAATATGTAGAATCTTACATATACGAGTATATACCTTGGCAGCAATAAAGACCCGGTTTGAAGGATAGACATTGATATAAAAAAATTAGAATAAAAAAAGCGAGAGGAACTTTTAATGTGAAACTGGTGACATGAGTCAGACAAGCGTCAGTGGGGCAAGAGACGAAAAGTGACCCTGACGATGGATAGAACACACATTGAGGAAACTTGTTGATAGCATTACTAGACAACCCTATGTTCTGGAATCTGCAGGGTACAACAGGACGAGCGAGACCAAAAAAAACAAAGGGAGAAGAGAACCTGATTCAGAAATAAAAATGTTGAGGAAAAAAGGGAAAGATCTGAAGCTGATGACACGTGACCGGAAACCTTGGTAAGATGTTGTTAACCGCATTGTTCCTTAGCGAGCTGAATGATAGGCTCTATGGCGAGTTAAACTTCAATGATGAGGATAATGATGATATCAATATATAATAAAGACATAACCAGAATGATGATGATATCAATATATAATAAAGACATAACCAGGATGATGATGATATCAATATATAATAAAGACATAACCAGGATGATGATGATATCAATATATAATAAAGACATAACCAGAATGATGATGATATCAATATATAATAAAGACATAATCAGGATGACGATGATATCAATATATAATAAAGACATAACCAGGATGATGATGATATCAATATATAATAAAGACATAACCAGGATGATGATGATATCAATATATAATAAAGACATAACCAGGATGATGATGATATCAATATATAATAAAGACATAATCAGGATGATGATGATATCAATATATAATAAAGACATAACCAGGATGATGATGATATCAATATATAATAAAGACATAATCAGGATGATGATGATATCAATATATAATAAAGACATAACCAGGATGATGATGATATCAATATATAATAAAGACATAACCAGGATGGTGATGATATCAATATATAATAAAGAAATAACCAAGATGATGATCATATCAATATATAATAAAGACATAACCAGGATGATGATGATATCAATATATAATAAAGACATAACCGTGATTTCAGATATCTAAATCACGTGGGCTTTCTTGGCGAGTGAGCAAGGTGGATTTGTGTATCAAAATGTCATTAATTATACCAATAAAATACATTTACCATTCATAGCAGGGCGTTTGTCAATGTCAGTTGATTTGTTTTGAGATTTACGGCTTCTTAAACTTTTAGAAGTCCCGCAACTCTTTACTGCAACTTAAGAAACCTCCCACCCGATTGTCTTCTTGCTCTCAAAATATACAAAAATGCAAAATATCTGTTAACGTGAAATGACCAATAAAATTAAAGCATTTTATTTACATAGTTAGTGAATGTTGGTGAGTCTAGAGACGTGAGAAACTGGTCCTTACACGTATATGTAATACGAATGTTTTCATGAGTAATTTTCAACGTTTTTTTTTAACAAAATCAATTGATTTGAATGAAAAAACCCTAGCCAAAATTTGAAGCTTTTTCATTCAGACCAAAATCTAAACGATGACTAAGACATAGTTTTAAATATGTTTGAACTTTAAATCTTAGCATACACAAAAATAGACCTTTTTAACGTTTAATAGTGATCATAAGTTTACTAAATTATAAAACATTCTGCTGCTGCTTCTTTGCAATTATGCTGTATAAAAAATGGTTTTAAAACTGTAGCTTAGCCTCAGTATTGGATTCACGTTGTCCATATTATATTTTATACAAATACATTTGAGTTCTGAATTTTATAATGTGTTTAAAATGATTCACGTTGTCAATATTATATTTGATACAAATACTTTTGAGTTATGTGTTTCATATTGTATTTATAATGATTCACGTTGTTAATATTATATTTGATACAAATACACTTGAGTTCTGCGTTTTATATTGTGTTTATAATGATTCGCGTTGTCAATATTATATCTGATACAAATACATTTGAGTTATGTATTTTATATTGTGTTCATAATTGTGGCGTGTGTGCCGGAGAGGTTATAGATGTTACCAAGCTACGTGTACTCGGAGTGAGGTCAAGCTATGTAAGTCCCTGAGTCTAATTGTTGATGATGATGTATTCTCAGGGTACCTATCCGCTACCTCTCTAAGATCTCACTCGTTGAAATATTTTATGATATTGTTATGTGTTTTATATGGCTACGCGTCTAGGGTATTGCAAGTATAGTGATAAGTGCATAAAACAAACACAACTGTAACTCAATGAAATTGAATTAATAAAGACTGGGATTAAGTTTAGATAATTATTTTACAATTTTAATTTCCTGTCCCCTCAAATCTTTTTGGGGCAGGAATGGTTAAAAATGAAGAGAACTGTATTTACATATAATAAATAAATAAGTAGGCATCTTTGTCCATATCTTGATAATAAACAAATGTCACTGTAGGTTTGTAACACAGACTGATGTAGTACTGTCTAGTGAAAGTCAATGGAGGGAAGGACTATTTTTGTCATCATGCCCACGAATAAGATCGTACACATGTGGAAATTTTTAATTGAATAAGTTCTCAGAGCCCACGTAAGTGGACTTGATCTGATGTTTCTAGTTGACGTAGGTTTCAGTAGATAATATAAATTTCAGCATAAGGTTTTTCTTTGGCCATAAAATACAGCATACAGTTTGTTGAGGCTTTCTCTTCCTCCAATTCTGTCTTCAACAGGTTTTCCTGTCACCAGCTGGTAACAGGCAATATAACCCTGAAACAGAAGGACGTTCCTGTACTTTTATATGCTGGCTAATAATATTTCCACAATTACTCAAACTTACCATCATCCGTGGTCAGGCTCGTGTGCGAACATTTGCACTAGCCCTTAATTTAATTGACTTCACTCTGTATTGTGTTTACATTCTTCTTCCATATGGCTGCAAAACCTCTGTCACTTAAACAATGATTTTCTTCCATACAATCAGATAGGTATACAGTTGTCTTCTTGAAACCTGTTAATTCTTTTGTTCAATCATTCTAAGTATGTTTTCAGGATTCAGTTTAACACTGTGTTACTTCAGAAGACTGCCAGTAGCTTTCTGGACTTACAGTCGTAATGGTTTTTGTTTGGCAATATTCAAACATAATTTACTTTCGTTTCTCAATAATTCTGCTTAGGCATGCTTGCTGAGATGTCGTAATTCTTTTCCAATGGCAATGTCGTACAACACAAATTTTGGCCCCCTATCTGCGTTTGCCTCTACATATTAACAAAATATATCAATAAAATTATTTATCTTACCGCAATCTATGAAATATTTCACACAAAAGTAAGATTAACTAGCGATCAATGGCACAGGTGTAGATCGCTGTCGCCCAGACTGCAAAGGCATTAATGTCACAACTGCTATGCGTCTGATCTTAAACTACTATGTTGAAATATTTTTCTCAAGTGGCAGCGTATTCTGGTAACGCATTAGTGTTATCCCCCCTCTCCTAACCTATCGTTAACCAATCCAACGAGTCAAGCAAATTTGACTGTTCAAAAACGCGTCCCCTAAAATGTAACTTTCGAAGACTTTCAAAATTGAGCATTCCTCAGTCCGTCTCAATTTTTAATTTCTACAATATCTCGGTTATTATTGGGTCGATTTCAATTTTTAAAAGTTATTCCTAAACTGCCCTTTGGCCTCTGTCACCCTATCTAGTTTTCATCTAACTCTTCGTCATCGTTTTCATCTAAGTACTTTTTCTCTATATTTATTCTGAACAAAATGCTTTTCTATACGGCAAGATAATTTATTGTAAGGGAATAGTATGGTATTTTAATAAACAATATTATCGCTATAATTCATCCATCCATTTTATTTTCCCTCTATATAAGTTATCTAAGTTTCTCTTTCTCTCCTCATTTTTGCACAAATTAGGTGTCAGTTTCAGTTTAAAAAGCATAAGTTAGCCTTAATTCTTTCCATTTTACCCCCCCCACTTTTTCCCCTCTCTCCCGTTTCAAGACGAGGTAACAAGTTGTTTTTTTTTTCTTTCTTCTGCCAACTTTTCCGGCTTTCGTCATAAAATATTTGGAAGGGAAACGCGAGCTGCGTGTTGTTGGGGGATAGGACTCAATACGCTTGTCTTTGAAGATTCAAATCTTTTTCCAATCGTGGACTGTTAGGCTAGTAAATGGTGCATAATTTCAAACATTTGAGTTATTTTTAGTTATAACCTCCACTAAATAATAGGGCGGGTGTGTATACGATTTGGGGAAAGGTAATGTTTTTCAAACAATAATAGTAGAGAAAATTCAAATACTGTGTCCAAATCTTAGCAGACGTTTTGCCTTTGCCCTTGGCAATTTTCAAATATTGTAGGAGTTGTTTATAGGCGGAAAATGTACGTTACTAGGTTTTGCATGGGTTACACGGAGTTAGTTTTACTACAGATCTCCCCTGTTAAAAAGCCTGCACCTCTAGTGCAGCTTTATTTTCCGTGTTAACAACCCCGATCAAATTAACTCAACTAGGCTTTATGAATATCTTTGGTGTCTGCAGGTGGGTGCCTACTCAAAGAATCTGCCCCAACGTTCTGCGAACCGGGAATATACTCAATGGTAAACGAGTAAGGTTGGATGAGCAAAGACCACCTTAACAAACGGGCATTACCATGTTTTGCCTGGGCCAGAAATACCAGTGGCTGATGATCGCTTTGCACCACGAATGGTCTACCATACAGATAGATCTGGAATTTCTTGACGGCCCAGACTAAAACCAAAGTTTCTTTTTCAATAGTTGAGTAGTTTTGTTCCGCTCTGTTTAACTTGAGGCTGGCATAAGCAACTGGGTTCAATTCCCCGTCTGGTGAAGAGGACCGTTGCAACAATGTGGCTCCCAATCCCACATTACTAGCGTCCGTTCTTACCACGAATTCCTGACTCAAATCAAGTAATTTCAATATAGGCTTACTGGTGAGTTTTTCCTTTAACTCATTATATGCCAACTCGCACTCTGCTGACCATTCTATTTTATCTGGTTTTGCTTTACGAGTTAAATCCGTCAGAGGAGCACACACAGAGTTAAAAATTTAAATGTACTTTTGGTAAAACCCACAAAGTGAAACAAAGGATCTCACGTCCTTCTTAGTTTGGGGTCTGGGTGCTCTCTGCAATTTCTCCAGGTTCTTGGGGTCAGGGGTCATGCTACCCTGATGTACAGGATGTCCCAAGAATTCCAATTCCTTGCATCCAATACAACATTTTGTTAGTCTAGCAGTTAAATTTGCCTTTCTGAGTTTATCAAATAGCATATTCAAAGAGTTAACGTGGTCTTCAAATGTTTCCGTAGCGTTGAGGATATCATCCATGAAATTTGTAATACATGGGTTTCTCAGGGGATCCAATAGTTTTCTCATCATTCTGGAAAACACACTCGGGGCATTCTTCAAACCAAATGGCAACATATTGAATTCATAGTGCCCTTCCGAGGTGCTAAACGCCAGATAAGGTCGAATCTCATGTTTCACTGGAATCTGGTAATATCCCTTACGGAGATCTACTTTTGATAAATATTTTGCCTTGTTCAATCTGGCAAATAGTTGGTTAGTATCAGGTAGTGGATCCACCTGACTTTCTGTGACAGCATTCAGTTTCCTGTAATCTATGCACAGTCTATGTTCCCCAGAGGGTTTCCTCAACAATACCGCACTGGAGCTATAAGGAGATTTACTATGAGAAATAATCCCTTCATGTAACAGATAATCTATCTCCTCTTTTAAAGCTTTTTCATTTGCGAGAGGGATAGTATAGACTCTCATACAGATGGGTGTTGGGTCTAGTAATTTCATGTCATATTCCAACAAGTTGGTGTGCCCCGGTGTATCCGTTAACACGTCTGTACGATTTTCCAGAACCTGTTGAATCTTCTCCCTCTGCCCTTTTGTCAAATGGTTACTGATCTTTACCTGTGCAGGGGTTTCACAGGGTTTTAGGGGATATTCATAAGAGGTGAGAGGTTCATTCTTCATCTCAGTGGCTATGGCCAAGGTCATTAAATGTGCCCCTTCCAGGTTTTCTCTATCAAGATATTTCTTAAGAAGGTTCACGTGATAGACTTTTTCCTTTCCTTTCTTATCTATCCTGTAGTTAGTTCTAGCTACCTTTTCTAAAATTGTGTATGGACCTTGCCATCCAATTTGAAGTTTGTGTTGAGCTATGTGGGACTTTTCAGGCGGCTGATCCCACCGTTTTTTGGACCCTTTCGGGGGTGATACGGACTACAGTGAAAGTGCTTGGCTTGAAAGATCCTGAAAACTTCCTCAGTTAGCCTCCCCTTGAACTGTGAGCCATTATCAGTCAAGATTTGGTGGGGAAAACCTAACCTCATGAATATTGTAAGTATCGCCTCTGCCACATGTTTTGAATCGATTGATGACAAAGCTACTGCCTCTCCCCACATAGAGAAAGTGTCCACCAGAGTAAGAATGTAACTGTTTCTCATCTTGGTACGTGTGAGAGGTCCCACAATATCCACTGCAACTCTTTCAAAAGGGGTTGCCATGATTGGCATCTCCCCTAAAGTTGCAGGTGCAGTCCAATGCTTTGGAGCTACCCTTTGGCATTCTGGGCAGGATTTGACATATCTTTTTATATCTTCCGTTATCCCTGGCCAGAAGTAATGACAAGCTATACGCTGTCCTGTGGCGCTGATTCCCATATGACCACTGAAGGGGATAGCATGTCCTAACTCCATCACCTTTTCCCTATATGAAGTTGGAAGAACTAGCTGTCCATAACCATTGGATCCAGTTCCAGCCTTCCTATACATTAGTTTAATCTTCATATAGAAATCTCCTTTGTTTGGAGGGGTATGGCATTTTGGGAGTTTCCTAAAACACGGCTTTAGTGACCTATCCTCAGCCTGTGCCTTCCTCATCTCCTCTGGATGAGTATTTATTGGGTTTTCTTCCTCCTTCCTTGATTGTGACCTGGTCTGTAATGTGACCATTATCACTGGTCTTTCGGGGTTTCCCAAAAACACATATCTACACCCCAATATCAGGGGATAGATTGGTTCGTTTATCACTGCTGCTCTAATCACTCCTTCCACATAGCGATTTTTGACATTGATTCTGGCAATGGGAAGTGTCATGGTTGCTACTTCCTTGGTTGCCGCCTGTATTTCCATGTTTCTGTGGTATATTGGTCAGGGTGCACCAGGTGAGAACTCACGACTGAGTCAAAATCCAATCCAGTATCATAAAGGCACTTAATAGTGGCCCCATTACATACTACCACTTCACATACAGGGGGATGATAAGGTTCCTGCTGTCCAGTAGGCTTTTCCTTTTGTTCCTTGTTTCCTGTTTTAAGGCATGCAGCGTGGAACGGAGGGGTATTTTTCTTCCTACAGTCTTTTGTATTATGGTTATTTAACCGACAAATTGTACCGCATTTACCTTCTGGTCTGCAGGGTTTCCTTTCATTGAATTGCGGGTTTTCTTTCTCTAGGGTCAAATCTTGGCCTATCATAGTTTGATTTACCTCTGTTACCTTGATCTCTACTGTCAAATTTATTCTTATGTTGGGGGCTTTATTATTTTCTACTTGTTTTCTCTTTGCTCCAGCTACTTCTGACTGGGCTGCCTGATACCTCTCAGCAACATTGAGCACTTCTGCTCAACTTTGAGAACCTTCATAAGATCTCCTTTTGATTTCAGCCTCTCTATCAGCCTCTAACTTCTTAGCCTCCCTAGCATCCTCTAATTGTAATCTTTTCTCTTCAGCTAATCTCCTATCTTCCCTCTCAATAAACTTGTCACATTCTGAAGTCACATACTGAATCAGAACTTGCCCCTCCATACCAATTTACTTTGCAGTCTGCACAGCAGCAGATCTAAACTTGGCCAAGTCTGCCATCTGTTCTGTTATATACTTTATAAATCTTAATATATTAATTAACAAGTATGACTAAATTATCATAAGCAATGACAAGTCATTCAAATTTCCACAATTAATAAATTTTTGTTATTTTACCAATGGGGATTCCCTGGGTCTAATTAACAATACTAATGATTCAAATCCCGGACAGGACCCCAATATATGTGGCGTGTGTGCCGGAGAGGTTATAGATGTTACCAAGCTACGTGTACTCGGAGTGAGGTCAAGCTATGTAAGTCCCTGGGTATAATTGTTGATGATGATGTATTCTCAGGATACCTATCCGCTACCTCTCTAATATCGCACTCCAGGAAATATTTTATGATATTGTTATGTGTTTTATATGGCTACGTGTCTAGGGTAATGCAAGTATAGTGATAAGTGCATAAAACAAACACAACTGTAACTCAATGAAATTGAATTAATAAAGACTGGCGTTAAGTTTAGATAATTATTTTACAATTTTAATTTCCTGTCCCCTCAAATCTTTTTGGGGCAGGAATGGTTAAAAATGAAGAGAACTGTATTTACATATAATAAATAAATAAGTAGGAATCTTTGTCCATATCTTGATAATAAACAAATGTCACTGTAGGTGTATAACACAGACTGATGTAGTACTGTCTAAAAGTGAAAATCAATGGTGGGAAGGACTATTTTTGTCATCATGCCCACGAATAAGATAGTACACATGTGGAGATTTTTAATTGAATAAGTTCTCAGAGCCCACGTAAGGGGACTTCACCTGATTTTTCTAGGTGACGTAGGTTTCAGTAGATAATATAAATTTCAGCATAAGGTCTTTCTTTGGCCATAAAATACAGCATACAGTTTGTTGAGGCTTTCTCTTCCTCCAATTCTGTCTTCAATAGGTTTTCCTGTCACCAGCTGGTAACAGGCAATATAACCCTGAAACAGAAGGACGTTCCTCTACTTTTATATGCTGGCTAATAATATTTCCACAATTACTCAAACTTACCATCATCCGTGGTCAGGTTCGTGTTCAAACATTTGCACTAGCCCTTAATTTAATTGACTTCACTCTGTATTGTGTTTACATTCTTCTTCCACATGGCTGCAACGCCCCTGTCACTTAAACAATGATTTTCTTCCATACAATCAGATAAGAATACAGTTGTCTTCTTGAAACCTGTTAATTCTTTTGTGCAATCATTCTAAGTATGTTTTCAGGCTTCAATTTAACACTGTGATACTGCAGAAAACTGCCAGTAGCTTTCTGGACTTACAGTCGTAATGGTTTTTGTATGGCAATATTCAAACAAAATATAATTTCGTTTCTCAATAATTCTGATTAGGCATGCTTGCTGGGATGTCGTAATTCTTTTCCCATGGCAATGTCGTTGTTACCGCTTTATCTTAGCAATAACCTCTTCTGTCTACCGTTCATATTGATGGGGTTGAATGAGTGATGTGTTAGGGATGTTGAAGTGAGTGGGTGTTAGAACCGACACTCACACCACAGGTACGTGAAAGTCATGGAAGGAGTGAAGCTGCTGGTGACGTTTTAATAACAGTTTATTCACGCCACAAAACCATACAAATGACATCAAGCAAAACACGTTACAGAACACATCTCAAAATATCCAAGAGACTGCCCAGACAGCAGTTTAGCCTAATATGGCTGGACAATGTCTCCACCTCTCAAAATAATCAAAAGAACTTCTAACATCAGCGCTGTCATATAATAATGGATCCTTTTAGCGAACGGACATCATTGCCGTGCTAACAACATAAATGGCATCCTCAAGATACTCCTCACATCAGCGCTGTCATAATTATAATGGATCCTTTTAGCAAACGGACATCATCGCCGTGCTAACAACATAAATGGCATCCTCAAGATACTCCTCACATCAGCGCTATCATAATAATAATGGATCCTTTCATCTCAAAATACTCACAATACATGTCTTCACATCTGAAAATTATCCTCTCTCAGGAAATAATGGCCTTTCACATATAATGGCCTCTTATCTTTAGCACTGCGCAGGCTTCTTAAACATCGAAAAACACACAGTGGGGCCGACTACTTCGGTCGATGCCCAAAACAGACTCAAATCCTCTCTCGTACACACCCAGGGCACACACTGTCAACTCTCTGTCACAAGACTCGGTTGTTTGAAAACCCAACTCAGTCAAAATACATGCGGCCTAGCCGCGAGCTTAATCATAGCTCAATGCCAACTCAGGGATAAATTCCTCACAGGCGTGACTTAACGCTGTGAGTAGCAATCATCGCTTTGTTCTCGATCATACGAGAAGAAATTATTCATATCCCCTTTTAAACAAGCATCAGCTTAATCGGGCATTCAAGTGCCACAACCCATAATTTCACTTTGTCCAAAAAACATTCCAAAGATCACTTCCCTTCCATAGGGTCTACTCGCAACAGTTTCCCACACACCCGGGAAAAAAATGATTCTATCATTTTTTTTGAAAATCAAACTCCCAAAAATTTAGAAAATAAAAAACCCTAACATATACCTACAAAAGCTTTATCTTATGATAAACCAAAATAGTACATTTACAAAAAACATCAGCAGTAAATGTAAAAATGAAGTGTCCTACAAAATCAAAGAAGTATACTAAAATTAATCTAATACAAAACCAATCTAAGTATGTTCAATACAGACTAAACAGGAAACAACCAATAATAAAAGAAAAGACAAGATAAAAAACGAAGTATGATTCGTAATGGAGGAAAATGTGAAATCAGAATATGAGAAAAATCAAATAAAAACTCAAGATAACAATCAAGTATACAATTCCTTAAATGTAAAATAAATACAATTATTATCTTAATTTATAATTAGTCTAACAATACAAAGAATGAAAGTATAACAAACGTAACGAGAAAAAGTATACAAGAAGCATGAAGTGAGACGTAGATGAAGCACAGAAGTATAACGAAAGTATGAAATGATACTGAAAAGACAATAGAAAAGATGTAAAGTAATGATGAATAGTCAACAAAGACAGATGGAAATAAAAGATGTAAATGTAGTGAAAGTTGGTAACAATCCCTTACAATAACTATCTAAACGACGTATTGTCTAAAAAAAATACAATCAAAATCGAAAAGTACAACAGAAAATGACAAAGTATCTCTATATACTAACATCACAAAAGAAAGCTTATGACAAAATAGAGCATAAAAAGTAATTTAACCAAATTATAAAACTTATACATAACTGAAAATAAATTATACTAAATATCAAAGCTATCAAAAATTTCGCACTGATGCACAGTCACGTGCTAAATACAGAAACAAAATATATCAAAACATCAAAACAATTTCAAATAACTAATGTCACTTACACATTACTAACTATAATATACAGTCTAGCGCTGGTGCAAAAAAAAAAGAATATCACAATGTCAAAAAATAATACATTTTCCAAAAAATTAAAATACCAAAATGTTTCACAACGCTAAATTCCAAAAAGAGAAAAAATAGTATTACATATGTAAACAATTCAAAGTTATAATTAATAAACTAATCAATGAAATCAATTTTAAGAAAAATGAAGGTCATATAAACAATCTATCTCTAAACAGACACACATCAACGAATGTAAGATTAATTTAACCTTTAAATTCTTTCGGTAGACAATTACGTTGAGCTCAGCTACAGTGTTAATTGGCTATAATTTTATGTCTTACTCAACTTGGTATGATATACCCTATAAATAAATCTACAATCTGTTGCTACTGGAAAAATGAAAAAGGTCCTATAAAATTATCTGCAAAAAAAATTTCAAAAAAAAAATTATTTATCAACTAATCTGCTAAGAAAATGCTGCATGCCTGACTGGCAAGAAAATCAAGTTCTAGAAAAATCAAAGTTTCACAATATGTTAACAAATCCAAATACAAAATCATTTCAGATACATACGAGCTATTTTCAAAATTCCATTTCACAACATAACAGATAATTCATATATTCTCTGTATGTCTTAATGTATTAATTAAACATGGCATCAAAACATGACAACAACAACAACAACAAAAATTAAATTAAGTGAAAAAAACCACTCAGAATTATCTAAAAGTTACCACTACATCAACACAGTAAATGAGTTTGTGCATAGGGCTGGCAAACTCATCATATACAAAACTAACCTAACAATCACAGTTACAAAAATTCAAAGTACAATATAGGAGTATAAAGATAAATGAATATGATCCAAGTCAGCATGAATTTGTAACTAGCGTGTATAAATACAAACTGCTTATAGCATTCATCAAAAATTACAGTCATATAAATAACAGTAAAACAAAAAAGATTATGGCAATCAAATGATGCATCATAATACCACAACGAAATTACATGTTATTCTAAAAATAACAACATATCATGTACGATATCATAGAATACAAAAAATATTTACTGTCTTAAAAAAAAATCCAAAACAAAATTCAGACGTAAACTCTCCCACTTTCTTTAGAACGTGCTTGACCCTCAGCAAGTAACACCTCAGACGATAGTTGGACGCTGTCTGGTTTCGCTTGAACACACCCGAGCGCAAAGCTGACCTACATATTTGACCGATACTGTAAACAGGAGCGCTGACTCATTTATCGCGAAGTCGCTTCTGTCAAAAAAATGCAAATGAAAATTTCCATTTTACTCAATGGTAAAATTCAATTTAGAAAAAAATACGTAGAAGTTAAATTGACAATTACCCAGCAAACCCTGTGGTTTGTGTAAAGTACTGGTCCCTTCATGATGTCATCAACTCTTTCTTTGACACACAGTAGACAACACAGAATGCTTAGGACCAACTTGACCCCGGCTGAAAGTTGCCACTGCTGTATTCTGCAATACGGTTTTACACCTACCACAACGAGATGCTCTCTCGACATCAAAATTAGAACAAGCAGTATTATTCAATAGACCATTATTATTCTTATTAATTTGCTTATAAAAAATCTTAGGCCTTCGTTGAGGAAAGTCACTCTGGTTATGTAAAGCAACATTTTGAGATTTATTATGTCTATAGAAATTATTGTTAATTTCTCTATCATGACAATTGTTATGTCTATCACTCAAGTGAGCATGGTTGTGAACAAACTCTTTTCCTTGAAAACGATATTTATCAGATGGGTTTCGTTTTCCTTCCGAAAAACTACCGCAAAATTGGTAACCTTTGTTAAATTGTTTACAGTTCCCTGGAGAAGAAAAAATATTATTTACTGATCTCTCTTGGTACTGTTTAATCCTGGGATTATGTCTTTTCTCAAAACTGTTTTTATTTGTCTCTGTTGGAATATGCTTACTAATTGTGTCAAACTGTCTGAGCTGAGTTCGACAAGCAATAGGGCTGAAAATATCTTTATTGTTTTGCACCAAATAGTTCTCCTCTTTAGGATGGGTACTAATAGTTTTATCTATCTATCTATCTATCTATCTATCTATCTATCTATCTATCTATCTATCTATCTATCTATCTATCTATCTATCTATCTATCTATCTATCTATCTATCTATCTATCTATCTATCTATCTATCTATCTATCTATCTATCTATCTATCTATCTATCTATCTATCTATCTATCTATCTATCTATCTATCTATCTATCTATCTATCTATCTATCTATCTATCTATCTATCTGTGCGGACGTGTTTTCGTGGAGTCCTACATTTGGATTTTTAAACTGCATATCTAGCAATATTTCTGAAGGATTTTTATATCACTGTGTACATAATGTTAGCTGCTTTATCGTGAAATACATATTATTGTGTTCATATGAATAGGAAATGTGATTTTTAAGAAAAATGAAGACAAGCATATCTTCCATTATAGGTATAGTAAGTCGCTTTTGTGTTGGAATTACTAAACGTTCCACATGGTCAGCACTGATAATTGGGGTAGCCGACAGAAATGGATGTTTTATTACACCCTAGGGAATGTCAGAGAACCGTGGCTTTAGAAATTGGTCAGCGGTAAATATGTGTGTCGACCGAGTCAAGCTGTCAACTAGTGCGGAGTGAACGACTATAATTGACCACTTTCCACGCCCATTAAATACGCCTGGTCATTTACCGTTCCCACTCACAATGCTACACGTAAATTCGGTCGGTACAACCCGACCGAACACAAAAGGTGCCAAACAGAAGGACTACGTTTTGAACGTTACTAAAACGGTTAAAAAGAAAACTCGAAGTTTGAAGACCAGCACGCTATACACGCCATGCGTAACATTAACTTATAAGAACAATAACCAGTGTGCGATTCTGACGTTTTCTACCTTAATCGAATATGAAGCTTTACGTAGCCTGTCTAAGGCATACTATGAATCTAGTGCAACTGTTGAAGCAAGGACTGACGCTAATGGTTCATATGTAGAAGATGTTATTTCCACAGGAGAGGTTGTCCTACATTTCTATAACACAGCAAATAAAGTAATGATACAGGGCGCAGAGTGCGCTATTAAAGATTGGGTTAGTACGGACCTGAACAATTTATGGAAATCAGCAAATACTGCTGGAGTCAGTCGAGAGGCCATCATATCAAATGTGCCAGTTCAAAGTATTCCTGCAAAAACTTCTAAATCTATGAAGTTAGCAATCACACATTCCACTGTTTCCGCAGATATCACAACAAACATAACTCCCAATAAAGAGTGCACAAAAATGTCACAGAAAAAACCAGTCACCAGCGTTAGCTGATACAAGTGACATCACAGAGACAGAACACCTATCAAGCACCTTTGACAGTAGTCCAACAACACCCCCTCTTACATTACCTATGCACTCGTCACAAGATCAATTTTTAATAATATTGTCTGAGATGGAGATACTAAAAGCAGAGCTGAGCAGCCTCAAAAAAGCTTACGAGCAGCTCCATGCTGACCACATGTCCCTCAAACATAGTTGTGAGAGAAACGAGTCTGAACAACAGAAAGAAAGCACACAGCAGAAGAATAAACACAGACAGTGTAACACAAACACAAGCTCAGAGGGAAATTCCGACGGTAGTGAAGTACAGCATACGACACAAGCTGAACCGAGCCATAAAGAAGACCATGACCTGTGCATTCTGGAATTCCCTGCAGACATGAGCAGAATCCCTGTCCAGATTTCTACTCGGCAGTCCCCACTGTCGACAGCCAGTTCACATCACAGCAAGAAACCTACACACAATCCCAGCATAGTTCAAACACAAGAAACAGCACGCACCGCCACCGGCACTCACACACATCTTTCTAATAGAAGGAAACACTTCATCTTTGGTGACCAAAATGTGAAGGACCTTCAAAAATGTCAATTAGTAACAGCAGATATAGACAGGGTCACTGTTCGCTACAAAAACTGGGCATCTGCGCAGGACCTACTGACTCTCCTTAAAAGATATGAAACTGATCTTGATGTAGCCAGGGTCACTGTGCACATTGGTCTGTCGGACGCGCTAAAGCATAACGAAATTGCACAAACAGAGCTAAATCAAATCACAAGTAACTTCCAGTTCCTGTTCCCAAATGCAAAGGTATATTTTTCAGCTATTATACCTCCAGTTCGTTCACATTATAGGAAATCTGTTGAGATGAACAACACAAAATTAAAAAAGCATTGCGTCAGACACCACCACACATTTATAGAACACTCCTCGTTCCTTGCCACATCCGGAGCTCCTAGGAAGCATCTTTATAGCGGCGACATTTCCTTATCTGATCAAGGAACCAGTATGTTGGCGAGAAACATCAAATTTCCAGAAAACATCCTCAGAGGCACAGCCAGCACATCAGCATCCAAGTATCCTTCAAAACGACACACGAATGTAACCAGCTACTCCTCTAATGCAATTTACGACCTTGAGTTTCCGCCAATACCCACAACTTCAAGCACCAGCCAGACAACGTCACACAATCAGGAGTATCAAGACAGACCCCTTATTAGAACTACAGATGTGCAAGAAACAGCCAATAATATCGGCCTTCAGCAACATTCTACGACCGACGACTCACCTCAACAACAACCTGAGACACTCCATTCTCAAAGATCTGTAAAAGATTCAATTCAACCAACTCAGGGTCCACCTACTGAAATCTCACCACGTCCGCTGTCGCACCAGACACCAATGAGAGATCACCCATCATCGTTGTCATCACAGGTTTTCCCATATCAACCCGCACACCCAACCTTTCATAACTTTCTACATCAGCAAAGCCTCTTGAACTACGCACCTTACACTTGGAGGTCCTACTGGCCGGAATATCCCATTCATCCAACAACAGTACCTCAACATCCCGCGAACACCTACTACCAAATGAATCATCTTCTACGGCCAAATCCATCTCGCTTTTATTGTCCACAACCCACTCCTCAACATTATCAGTGACTGTTCACTTCACAAGTCGACGTCTCTAGGACCAGCAACTGTCGGATAATGCTTTATTTATTTATTCTCAGTATCTATTTGTTTGTCTGCCCGTCTATTCTCTTGGTGCAGCTTAACTTTGTTGTTAACCTTCACAGTGTGGATGGGTGTGCTTGTTGTGTGACAGTTTCTTACAATTTTAAACTAGTACAGTTATCTGAATTGTTTGTAATTTGTTGTATTAAGGTGTGCATTTATGTACTATTACTTTTAATCTCACATATATAGCAACCTCGTGATGTTTATTTAGTTATTTTTTTTCTATTTGAGCGTAAAACTTCTTTCACATAAAAATGTCAGGTAATTATGAATCAGCACACCCCAAACCGAGTAAACCAGGTAGCAGTTTACCATCTCTTCTTGATTGTGCAAACGACTGGGAGATGGCGGTAGACCTACCTGGACGAGGGGCATATCCAGAGAGTGTCAGGAAATCGCGGAGACGGCCGGATATAGTGCTTCATTCTTCTTCAACGCTTCAGGTCATACTGATTGAACTGACCGTGCCATTTGAATCCAGATTAGACGAGCAACATTCGTTCAAAGCGGCCAAATATAGTGATCTGGCCGCGGATCTGAGACACGAGGGGTTCACTACAAGGGTCATGGCTGTTGAAGTGGGCGCAAGAGGGCTTGTGGCTGCATCAATGTATGATCTATTGAAACTGTTGGGGTTGAAGGGACAAGCGAGAACAAGGGCACTGAAGAGGCTTAGTGAAACTGCCGAAAAGGCATCAGGCTGGCTGTGGAACAACCGCAATGGGCAATGGAAATCGTGACAATAAACGGTTCGGTACAGAAAACACCAGGAATTTTTCTAAGTCCACAAAACGCTGAGTTTTGTGGTGTACTAGTGAACGGGCTGTGACTGAGGGGCAACAGGCGATGTATATTATAGGAGGTGTCAGTGTCAGAATTTCAGTGGCTAGGCTCGGCGGCTTCGCGATGGTGTCTCAGTGTGTGCGACGGAACGAACGGAATAATTTGTCTTCTCTTTGTTACTTTCACAATTGCCTCCACGGCTGGCGGAGTTGTGGATTAAAGTTGCTACCATAAGTGAAATGGGTTCATTTTCGATACAAGACAACAGGAGGCTGAGACGCTTGGGAGTCATGACCCAAGTGGGCCCGCCCCCTTAGAGTGTAAAGGAGTATACTGGGCCGAAACACTTGTCTGATGGGGGGACTTCTTCTGATGATCAGATTGCCTCCTGTTGTATCGCTCTGTAAAGAGTTTCCTATCATCATAAACCATCTTTTAGGTAAAATTCCAGAACTCACACAAATTCTTAACCAAAATTTCCAGGTTTTTGGTTTTTCCGAAAGTCGTCTGAATGAGAAAATAACCGACGATGACATTGCGCTTAGAGGTTTTAAAACTATTCGGCGAGATTCTAGTAGACAATTAGAGACGGGTCTAGCAGTTTATATTTCTACTTCTCTCAGTTATCGCCGCAGAAACGATCTTGAGACTATAGATATAGAATGCATATGGTTAGAGATAAAGCCCCAAAAGCAAAGATCTATTTTAATCGGATATCTTTATCGTAATCCCAGTGTAGGAACAACATGGTTTGAAGATTTTACCAACATGATGGATAAAGTTATTACTACAGTTAACGAAATTATTCTTCTTGGTGATTTTAATATCGACATGCACAAGCCAAACAATATATGGACCAACATCATAGCATCGTATAACATGAAACAAATAGTCAACAAACCTACCAGAGTAACAACAACGTCATCCACATTGATCGATCATATGTATGTAACCTGTCCAGAAAATATTATAGAATGCTCCATCCCTACTATTGCTATGAGTGACCATTATCCCATATGTTGCACTTGGGCAAAAAATGGGTACAAATCTCCAAAAAATAAACACATTACTTTTCAATATAGAAGTCTTAAAAATTTCAACCGTGAATTATTTTTGAATGATTTGCGAACTGCGCCTCTCGCCAACGTTTTTCAAATTCCTGATCCTGATGACGCCATCGCATATTGGACAATGATATTTTATAGTATTTTTAATAAGCATGCGCCTACTAAAGAAATTCGCGTGAAAAGGCAAATTAAATCTCCATGGATCACACAAGAAGTTCTTGACGCTATGAGGCAAAGAGATAGAGCGCATAAAAATAAGGATATCACTACATATCGGACAATAAGAAATAAAGTACAATACTTAATTCGCAGAGAAAAGAAAAACTACTTTAGAAATTTAGTTCAGAGTAAAACAAACAGTAAAGAGATATGGAAGGCAATCAACACTTTAGTGAACAAACGAAATTTTCCAGACCCACATACTCCCAATACGCCATTTACTTGTACTGACTTCAGCAATCATTTTCAGGCAGACATCAACAATATAAAATCCACCATTCCGTCTCCCCCTTGTGACTTAAGCAAATTATCAACGTTCTGCGAGAACAAATGTACTAACTCAATTCCACCCGACATCCCTTTTATAACAGTTAACGAAGTTTACAACTATATTACTGGCCTTAAAGATAAAATAACTCATCGGGACTTGATGGAATCAGTAATCGAATACTGCGTTTTGCCGCACCTGCTATTAGTGATTCACTGACATACATATATAATCAATGTATCGCAAGGAGTTACTTTCCATCCGCTTTTAAAAGCGCTAAAGTATACCCACTTCTCAAACCAGGTTCATCTGATAGTAGTAATCTTAGTAACTATAGGCCCATTTCTCTTATATCGTCGCTGTCCAAACCACTGGAAAAACACATTCACAAAACAACACTACAACACCTAGTAGATAACGACCTGCTAATCGACAGTCAGTCGGGGTTTAGACCAAAGCATTCATGCCACACAGCCTTAACAAAGATGATAGACAATTGGCACCTAAACATCAATAACGATAATATATGTGGAGCAATATTTGTAGACTTCAAAAAAGCATTTGATATGATAGATCACTTTATTTTAATCAGAAAATTAGAAACAATGAAAGGAAATATTAAGCTGGTAAAGTTAATTAAATCGTTCCTGTCAGACAGACAACAAATAGTCTCTTACAATAATTCCTTGTCGAACCCAACCGTTGTCCATACAGGTGTTCCTCAGGGCTCTATTCTCGGCCCTCTTCTATTTACCGTATACATTAATGATCTTCCTCTATACTTCAAACACTCATCATGTGACCTTTTTGCCGATGACTGCACTGTCTATACTAGTGATAAATGTTGCATCACACTAGAACAATCTTTACAAAACGATACACATAATCTTATTACGTGGAGCAACGAGAATCGCATGCAAATAAATATTAGTAAAACAAAATGTATGTTAATATCAACCAGACAAAAACTACAAAACTTGCAGAAACAACACTTCAGCTCTTCATTGGAACATCACTAATTGAAAGCGTAAATGAACACAGAACTCTAGGTATCACTGTTGACCAACACTTAAGTTGGAACTCACATGTACATGCACTCACAAAACAAACAGCACAAAAAGTTTACCAATTAGCCAAATTTAAACATTTCCTGGATGAACAGGCAAGGAAAATGTTCTACATATCTCATATACAAACGCATCTAGACTATTGTTCTACAATCTGGGATGGTTGTTCTGTCTCCAACACAAAAAGGCTCCACTCGCTTCAAAAACGCGCAATGCGCCTTGTTGCTGATAAACACCAATCACATTGTATAGATTTATATAATTATCTTCAAATATTACCCCTCAGGAAGCGCTTCCTCTTTAACAAAGGGAAATTTATTCACAAAATCCTGTCACAGAATGCTCCAAAGTATCTTTGGCCGCTTTTAAAATACAATGACAGACGTAGTCAGCGCTTAAATCAATTACAGGTACCCAAGCCCAGGCTTGACCTATTTAAAACTAGTTTGGCTTACTCAGCTGCTCATCTTTGGAACAATCTTCCCAATGACCTGAAAAGCACGCACAGTCCTTACTCATACAATCGTATACTGTTCAAATACTTTATGAGTGCTGATTATATGCCACCCTAACTGACTGTGTTGTACTTTTATCTAATATACTGTATGGAGGCTCTGATGATCTAGTTTTCATTACAATATACTTATTCTTAATATTATATTCTTAATTTTATGATCAGGTACTGTTAATGTATGCTGTTATACTTCCTTGTAATGTTGCACTGTCCTTAAATTAATACTTTCAGTACGCTGGAGAATGTTGAGTAACAGTAATAAAAGATGAGCAAGAGGATGGAAGAATGCAAGAGGGGACTGTGTCCGATTTTCAACCCTTGGCAAATTAATTGCTTTCGTGTATGTCTATCTAACTATCTACCTAGTCTGATTCTGGTCTTGAGTTTGGGACGCAAAGGAAATGGAAAGGAAAATGGAAAGTAACTGCCTACCCACCTCATCTTGATAAAAAAAAAAAAGTCCCTGAGTCATTCAGTTGAACACCGTATGAACATTTCACAAGTTCTCATAACATGCCTCTGAATATGTCTCAAATCACTAATTTACAGTACGAAGAATTCAATTTTTTTTTTAAACACTTTAATTATGATGATTATTGCAAATGTAATATTACTTTTATAATGATAAATGCCTTAATAATGCTTAAAGTAAATGTGAGGATGAAAGGATATTAGTATACATGATGAGAGAGAGAGGAAGGGCAGAATGTCAGACGGGCCTGCGTGCCCAATTCTT
Source organism: Oreohelix idahoensis (assembly GCA_024509875.1). Lineage (NCBI taxonomy): Eukaryota > Metazoa > Mollusca > Gastropoda > Stylommatophora > Oreohelicidae > Oreohelix > Oreohelix idahoensis. The sequence goes on from JAMPIV010015176.1 coordinate 280,567, forward strand.
AACCCTTTGAAAATAAAGTTCGTTCGTTCTATCTATCTATCTATCTATCTATCTATCTATCTATCTATCTATCTATCTATCTATCTATCTATCTATCTATCTATCTATCTATCTATCTATCTATCTATCTATCTATCTATCTATCTATCTATCTATCTATCTATCTATCTATCTATCTATCTATCTATCTATCTACCTATCTATCTATCTATCTATCTATCTATCTATCTATCTATCTATGCCTCCCTCTCTGATAATGTTTGTACTTTTCAACATATGTTATGTCATGCTTATAAGTAATTAATGTTAATATGAGTGTGCTATATTATTATTTTATTTTACAACGTTGAATTCCTTGAATTTGATATGTAAAATGCATATGAGAATAAATGAATTCAGTATGAAAGGTGAGAGAAAGGAAGGGCAGAATGTCAGACGGGCCTGCGTGCCCAATTCTCAACCCTTTGAAAATAAAGTTCGTCCGTTCTATCTATCTATCTATCTATCTATCTATCTATCTATCTATCTATCTATCTATCTATCTATCTATCTATCTATCTATCTATCTATCTATCTATCTATCTATCTATCTATCTATCTATCTATCTATCTATCTATCTATCTATCTATCTATCTATCTATCTATCTATCTATCTATCCTTCTTTCTTTATTTTAAAAACATACTTTAATTATGATGATTATTGCAAATGTTTGATGTTATATTACTTTTATAATGATAAATGCCTTAATAAGGCTTAAAGTAAATGTGAGGATGAAAGGATACAGTATACATGATGAGAGAGAGAGAGGAAGGGCAGAATGTCAGACGGGCCTGCGTGCCCATTTCTTAACCCTTTGAAAATAAAGTTCGTTCGTTCGTTTCCCTTCTGTCAATTTATGATAATTTCCAACAGCACACAAATTTTTGCTCTTAATAGTTTTGAAATGAGCTTTATCCCCTTTTTCTTCATAATTAACAGACTTGGCTGTTACACCAGAATCTTTGTTAGGCTGACGCCAAGAATTATTATCACAAGCAATGTTGTCATAAATTCGTGTAAAATTATATTTACCACGAAAGGATCTTTGTTCACCATGTTTGCCATTTCTTTCAGCAAAAAGTGTTTGAATCTGACTTTTAGCTTTAGTGTTCTGATGATAAGCACTTTTTCTGTCTATCGCTGTCAGCATTGACAGAAGACCACATTTTGTTTTTCAAAACCATATCTAGTAAGCCATATATTCTTTCCCTTGTGTTGCGCACATATTCTTTTGTATGGAATTGTGTGACGCACGGATTACTTCAGTGAGGCATTCAATTCGTCCTGTATGTCTATTTAATATGGAAAAATATATATTTGTATTTATTGAGTGTACGAAAATGCTTTCCTTTGTAAAGCTAGATAATCCATGATTGGTTTATACTTTTGACTATGTGGATGATCTCCCTTGAATATTGATTTACCTTATGAATACCGAATTTATGTCATTTCTCATTTGTTAGGGCCAGAAAATAGATTGATTTTGCTTAAGAATGTTTATGGCCTGAATTCATATGTATTACTTGTCTAGTGCAAGAAGATTCAGTCATATGTTGCATATCTTTGTATGTTTAGGTCGGACTATATTCTTTATGCCGAACTCTGGGGCAGGTATTCGTTGTGCTACGGAGGCGTACGGAGTCTCGACAAAGCCGGCTGAGAATGGCCGTGTGTATTTTTTTGGCTGGTTCTTTTAAAGGTTGAAAAGTGATTTGTGAATGATTTTCCAGAAGGAGATAGTGTCTCTGCGAGATTCTATTGTCAGAGATTCTCCTCATGCACTTTATTATTAATTCGGACTCCAGGTAATACCAGACCCTTCTTTTTAATGATCTCTATTTGGTTAGACCTAGATGGACATCGTGTTTCGAGCATCGTTGGTCGTTTATATATACAGTTGAAGATGACAGGTTTCCCAACAGAATTATCGGACAGTGATATGGAGATCTTATTAATATGAAAACCCCTATCGTGGTTTAACTTTGTTACATAAACATTTGATATATGCCGCTGGAGAACTTAGCCAAGGAAAAAGTTCGTCCAGTGAACTCCTTATAGGTTTACACACCCACACCCACTGATGCGTTCAGTCAGTTAGGGGATATGGCAATAGTCTGCCAGAACATTGAATGATTACCTTATATCGCCCATCATATTTGAATGCTGCATGAGATATGATTTACTATTCAAATGCCTAATGATGTACATATCAACATGTTCCTATGACTATGTTCCGTGCTGTCCAGATGTGTGCGTCCTTATTAAACAGTGTGAAATGTCAGCTGTAGTTCCAGTCATCATTGACTTGCATAAGAGTGTGTGAGTGTAATATTATCAAGTGGTCAACTACACAGAACCATTCCACCATTCGCGTTACCTGACACTCCCACTCTGTGTCAACATGACCGGTTGATTCAATTATGCAGTGGTAACCCAAAGAAGACCTTCTTCACTGATGACCAGTACACGACCCCGAATATATCGACACCCCTTTTCAGTGACCTTTTTCAGTGGTAGGCCAGATTCCTGGGGTTATGGTAACCAGACCATTCCTGACGCCATATACGACACGTAAACACTGATGTACAAGTTGACAGTACAACTATACAGTCGAGGTCAGCATGGCCTGTCCTATCGAGCGAAGGCAGTAATCAGGTCAGCGCTTGGTTACATTTTGTAGTACAGGCATTGTTTATGTCAAGCAGACATACAGAGCTGAATACTTTGAAGGCCATAAACTGTTTTGTTGTTGCAGTGTTGTTGAACATAAAAGTGCATAGATGTCATCGCTGGATCTTCTAATATGCTCAAAAATTTGAACAGTGTAATAAGATACATCAAAGATTTAAGATTGATTAAAAGTGGCAGTTATTGTAATTAAAAAGCTGTACTATTAATGTAAAAGCTGAGCATACTTTACAACACATTTCAACCGCAACACATCTCATTATTTAATGTATGCATTTATGTTTTATATGTATTTATGTTACATGTTATTTGTTTATATGTATAGTTGTTTATATGTCCATGGGCGGTTGGTGAGGTGACTAGGACAAGAAATACCGAGTAACATTGGTCTTGTACTAGTGTTCTGTAGGGGCAAATTTCTTAGTTGAAATTTGCATGCGACATCTGTTGCAATATCTGTTAGCTGTAACGAAACTGTCCCTATTGTTGTTTTTGTAATATTTTTCCTGTTTTTTAGTTTTGTTTTGATTTGTTTGAATTTGTTGGTATTATCTTTCCTTTCATTCAGTTCTCTACACCCTTATGTTTATACACTGTAACGTCTTTTGTTTTGCTTAGTCCATTGCAGTTATCATCACAGATTCTGTGATTATTTACTTACTTCAGTTCCTTATATTTAATTTAATTTGATTTCTGCAAGTGTTCTCATATTGTCTTTTCTTGTTTGTCCTTGTTAATCTCTGTGGTTGACAGATAATATGAGGTATATTTGAATACACTTATATGATAGTACAGGCCAGTACTTTATTATTATTATTACTGTACAAGGAAGTATACAAGACCTGTATAAGGCTTGTCTCCCACAGTGATTGGGATAGAAAGATATTATTTTCCACAGGTACTCAAGTGATCATTTGTTTCATTATAAACAAGATAACCATATAAGGTCTTTGACTAAGACTAAGAGAGTGAAATAAAATGAAGTGAGTATATAGTCTATAGTACAGACTTGTCTCCCATTAAAGTGGGATAAGGAGATTTATTTACTATTTCAGGTTACTGATTTCATAAGACAGGATGGCTAATTTAGATTACTTTATCCAGCAAGGGTTAACCCTTGGTAAGTCTGGTAAAGAATTGGAAGAACATTCATCTGCTCAATTTGCAATTGCATTAAAATCAGAAGAGAAAAAACAAAAAGATGAGAATAAATGGAAAGCAGAAATTGAACAAAAGAAGATAGATGCTGAGAATTTCAGATTGCAGATGCAAGCTGAGGGAAAAAAAGCTGCTGCTGAGGAGAAAAAAGCTGCTGCTGAGGAGAAAAAAGCTCCTGCTGAGGAGAGAAAACTTCGAATGGAAGAAAAAGATTAGAAGCTGAAGAGAGAAAAGCAATAAGGGAACATGAATTTGAGTTAGAGAAATTGAGATTGACAAGTATGAGTATTGTTAATCAGGCATCTAGTAGTAATGGTAAACCCTTTACTTACAAGGTCAAGGTACCAGCGTTAAACTCCGCCAGTGACGATATAACATTCTGGCTTGGTAGATTTGAACGTGCTTGTCGAGCTAATAATGTGGATAAATCACAGTATGTGAATCAGTTGTCTGAAAATCTAAAAGGTTATTCTCTGACTAAGTTAAGTTTAGTTGAAGAGGCCGACAGGGACAATTACGATGTTGTCAGGGCGGCCTTGATAAGGAAATATCAGTTGACTGAGGAAGGTTACCGTCTTTTGTTTAAGACAATGAGACATGAAACAGGTGTAGAATTCCCAGAATTCGTTAAAAAAACACGTCTTACATTTACACGATGGATTGAATTATCAAAAACAGAAAAAAACATTTGAGGCTCTTATGGATTTATTGCTCAGAGACAAGATCATGTCTTCTGTGAATAAACCATTTCTTGAATTCCTACATGAGCGTAAACCCAGTACACTAAAACAGATGCAAGAATATTGTGACCAATACGTCACGGCACACCCTGACGTAACTCTTAGCAACACTAAGGTTAAAGAGGGTATGCCAGCTGCATCAGCGACACAATACAATCATAATTACTCACATAAGTTTCAAGGAGCTCAAAACAAATTTGACAAAAAGGCTAATTCGAATAGTTATCAAAACCAAGGTAACCAGTCGAATCAGGGTTCTTCTTCGAAGAACTGGAATCGGGCTGACAGTCCTCGATACAGGGGTGGCCATAATTACAGAAATTTCCGCAAAGGAAGTCACTATAGGAACTACCCAAGTTTTCCTTCATGGAAACAACAAAACCAACATTACAGAGATACTCATTATAATGAGCATGATGATTATGATCATGAAGATTAAGATTCAAACCCAAACAGAGGTTATAACAGAGGAAATAATAATAACTATAGAGGTTATAATAATCGAGGTAGATCACAATACAAAAGAAATAAATTTCATTACCAGGCTAACTCTGCACAGCAAGAGCTCCATGAAGCCGGTAATCAAAACAATGATAAGAAAGACTCTAATAATGTAGGATGTTCTGCTTTTGATTTTGGTAGAGAATCTTAGTGCTCCCAATGCAAAACATTATTCGATCCAACCACAGTTTGTACTTTAAGCTGTGGTCATCCTCTTCCCGCTCTTCCTGCGTCAGTCGCGCATGATGGAAGAGGCGCTCTTGTCTTCAATAGAGGTCTGTAGAGGGTACTCCGGTATCAATTCTTTTCGATTCGGGGTGCACTACCATTGGTGTGAGGCAGTCACTCGTAGATCCTTCTCGAGCCACTGGCAAAGTAATCAAATGCGTAACATTTGGTGGCACATTGGAGACGTACTCTACTGCCATTATCAATATTGCTACTCCCTTCTTTACAGGAGATATGCACGCATGTCTTCTGCCGAATCAGATCGCTGATCTTATCATCGGTCGCATTCATGGAGTGAAAGAATGTACTCTGCAACAAACTGCTGAGTGGGAAAATAAAAATACGCAAGCTGCTAATGCTGTAGTCACTAGAGCACAAGCTCTTAACATGCCTCAATCTTCGCCTTCTGAAGATAATGATGCGCAGAACCAAGATGATCCCTTGGAAATTTCTCGCGACTCATTTATAAAAAAGCAAGAAGATGATCCTACTCTAAAAAAATTCTTCACGCTAAAAACAAAAGGTGATCCGAATAAAGATACAAATCGTAAATCTTGGATTACGATGAAGAATGGCGTACTTGTACGTATGGTACAAGACTCCGCTAGGTCCATTCATTCTCAAATTCTTGTGCCCAAAAATATGAGAGTTAAAATCTTACAGCCCGCTCATGATTCTCAGTGTGCTGGGCATATGGGTTTTTCCCGTACTAAATCTAGAGTTCTTGCGTCTTTCTTTTGGCCTTTTGTGAACAGAGACATACGAATCTATTGTCGATCTTGTAGGGTATGTCAAGAAGTTAAATCCATAGGTCCTCGCCATGCTGCACCTATTCAGGCTGCAGATATTCCAATTCGACCATTTCAAAAAATGGCGATAGACATCATTGGTCCATTTAAGATAAAGTCTGCTAGAGGACACCAATTTATCTTGACGTGTGTTGATATGTGCACACGTTGGCCAGAGGCTGTTCCTCTAAAGAGCATAACTACTACTGATATTGCAGATGCTCTTTGGCTAATATTTTCTCGTCTGGGATTTCCAGCAGAAATATTATCAGACCATGGTACCCAACTCAAATCGGATACCATGTCTCAAGTAATGGCGACTCTACAGATAGAGAGATCTCTGAGTAGTATTTATCATCCTATGTCTAATGGGCTGGTACAACTTCTGAATAGGACTCTCAAAAACCTATTGGGAAAGATAACTGAAGATCATCCTCAAGAATGGGACAGGGTTTTACCCGCGGCTCTCTTTGCATACAGAGAGGTCGCCAACGAACATACAGGATTTTCTCCCTTTGAACTTGTCTTTGGTGCGAAACCGCGAGGTCCTATGTCCTTACTTCATGACCTTATAACTGCTGATAATATTGTCGATGACACAAAATCCTCTTACGAATATGTCATTGCGCTTAGACACAAGATTATTGAAGCATGCAAATTGGCAACTGCTTCTTCTGAATTTGCGAAACAGAAGGCGAGGCAATTTGCCAATAAGAAGAGATGCTTGCGACAACTTTGTCCAGGTGACAAAGCATTTGTCTGGCTACCTTGTAGGGAAAACAGACTTCTTATTTCTTGGAAAGGTCCGTACGATGTAATATCAAAAGTTTCCGATGTTGACTATATCGTCGATATTGACGGGAAGCATAAAACCTTCCACATCAACATGCTTACGGAATTCCATGAACGTCCGGATTATTTACAACTTGTTTTCCAGGCAACGGACGATTCTCCAGTCCCACATGGACATTACTCATCACTGTCAGTAATACAGGATGAGGAAACGAGTTTCTCGGATGTGAATCTCCCTTTTCCGATGATTCCACTTCATTCTAATGAATCATGGAAAGATGTTACGGTCTCTCCCGAGTTATCTCTAGGAGAACAGAAACAAGTTTCTACTATGTTACAACAATTTCAGGATGTCCTTACTGACATTCCTGGTCAAACTGATGTCATTGAACATGACATTATACTTACTGACCATAATCCTATAAGAGTCAGACCGTATCCTATCCCGATACATTTTCAAGCACAGGTTGAGAAAGAGTTGGATGAGATGCTGGATTTGAAAATAATTGAACCATCCACATCAGCATATTCTACGCCGAAGGTTATTGTACGGAAAAGAGACAATAACATACGTCTTTGCGTTGATTATCGCAAATTGAACCAAGTGACGAAATTTGATGCTGAACCTATGCCTTTACTAGAAGAGCTACTTACTAGACTATCGAAATCTCATTTCTTCACTAAACTTGATTTGTCTAAGGGATATTGGCAAGTTCCACTATCCAAACACGCCAAACCGTTTACTGCTTTTTCGACACCTAGGGGTCTATTCCAATGGAATTTCATGCCTTTCGGCCTTATGAACGCCCCTGCAACATTCGTACGCATGATGCGTCGAATCCTATCTCATCGCTCAGATGTCATTGCATATCTTGATGACATCTGTCTTTTCAGTGATACTTGGGAAGATCACTATAACGGGTTAAATGAACTATTGTCTATCTTACGCGAGCATAACCTGACAGCGAAACCATCTAAAGCCTGTATTGGTTTTAGCGAAATATCTTTCTTAGGTCACCGTGTTGGTCATGGTTTCCTAAAAACAGAGGACCATAATACAAGTAAGATACTTAACATTTCTATTCCTAAGACTAAAAAGCAAGTGCGAAGTCTCTTAGGTCTAATACAATTTTATGGACGATTCATCCCGAATCCGTCCTCGATCATGTCACCACTTTCTTCATTGCTAAAGAAAGGGTCTCCTAATATAGTCCATTAGACTCAAGAATGTCAATCCTCTTTGGATAAAATTAAAACTATGTTTTCTACTTCACCTATTTTAGTGTTACCTACTAAAGATAAGACATTTATTCTTCGTAGTGACGCTTCATCCACAGGGATTGGAGCAGCCCTAATGCAAGAGTACTCTTGAACTCTGCACCCTGTGATGTATTTTTCTTGAAAACTAAACGCCGCAGAGAAGAATTACTCGGTCCTAGACCGTGAATTATAGGCTTTGATTTGGTCAATCCTAAAACTTCAAAGATTTCTTCTTGGCGCGCATTTCATTGTGGAAACTGACCAGAAAACTCTTACAGCTATTCAGAGTAAAAATCTGAAGAGCGCGAGATCAACACGATACGCGATTGCTCTTCAGCCTTTTCATTTTTTGGTGCGAGCTATCCGTGGGTCAGAAAATGTGATGGCAGACATCTTGTCTAGATTCCCACATGATTCCACCTAACTGTTAGATCCTGAGATTTCTAACATGTCTAACTTTACTACAGTTTTTTTCCCTATGTTAAAATGGGTACACATATGTAATATAGCATATATTGATTGTATCACTACTTAGCGGTTCATTGATGCATATTCACCGCTGGTCGTTTGATGTTCTTCTTCTTTGGTAATCATGATTTTAAGATACCTAAGATGAAATATTTTGGATAATCTGTTGTAGAAATTGTGGCCGAGCCAATATTGTAGTATGCGTGGGTGACACCTCTCTGGAAATATTTATACTCAGAGAAAGACTTTCTATGGATTCTAAGATATATTCTAATTTGTCGTACCATAGGACGACTTAGCCTTACATTAGGTGTTACATTTGTTTGGAATGCTTATCATCTGCGCATTATCATTCGTGCGTTGTGAGCCTATTGTATGTTGCTCTTAGATGTATTTAAAAAAAACATGTACCATTTTTTCCCGGGGGGTGTGGTAATCTGTTGCGCACATGTTCTTTTGTATGGAATTGTGTGACGCACGGATTACTTCAGTGAGGCATACAATTCGTCCTTTATGTCTATTTAATATGGAAAAATATATTTGTATTTATTGAGTGTACGAAAATGCTTTCCTTTGTAAAGCTAGATAATCCATGATTGGTTTATACTTTTGATTATGGGGATGATCTCCCTTGAATATTGATTTAGCGTATGAATACCGAATTTATGTCATTTCTCATTTGTTAGGGCCAGAAAATAGATTGATTTTGCTTAAGAATGTTTATGGCCTGAATTCATATGTATTACTTGTCTAGTGCAAGAAGATTCAGTCTTATATTGTATTTCTTCGTATGTTTAGGTCGGACTATATTCTTTATGCCGAACTCTGGGGCAGGTATTCGTTGTGCTACGGAGGCGTACGGAGTCTCGACAAAGCCGGCTGAGAATGGCCGTGTGTATTTTTTGGGCTGGTTCTTTTAAAGGTTGAAAAGTGATTTGTGAATGATTTTCCAGAAGGAGATAGTGTCTCTGCGAGATTCTATTGTCAGAGATTCTCCTCATGCACTTTATTATTAATTCGGACTCCAGGTAATACCAGACCCTTCTTCTTGATGATTTCTATTTGGTTAGACCTAGATGGACATCGTGTTTCGAGCATCGTTGGTCGTTTATATATACAGTTGAAGATGACAGGTTTCCCAACAGAGCTTATGTCTACATGAAGCAACCTTATTAATGTGGAACTGTAGGGAAACTCTTTGAAATTATTGATATTCAAATTGTGAATTAACTTTGGCTTATCATTATCCTTCTTCTGGGTGAGTGAGCGAAACTCAGGAAGGTAGCCATCTTGTATTCTTGTCATCGTTATGGATCACTGTCAAGAGAACAGTATATCAGACTTATTATCGGACAGTGATATGGAGATCTTATTAATATGAAAACCCCTATCGTGGTTTAACTTTGTTACATAAACATTTGATATATGCCGCTGGAGAACTTAGCCAAGGAAAAAGTTCGTCCAGTGAACTCCTTATAGGTTTACACACCCACACCAACTGATGCGTTCAGTCAGTTAGGGGATATGGCAATAGTCTGCCAGAACATTGAATGATTACCTTATATCGATCATCATATTTGAATGCTGCATGAGATATGATCTACTATTCAAATGCCTAATTATGTACATGTCAACATGTTCCTATGACTATGTTCCGTGCTGTCCAGATGTGTGCGTCCTTATTAAACAGTGTGAAATGTCAGCTGTAGTTCCAGTCATCATTGACTTGCATAAGAGTGTGTGAGTGTAATATTATCAAGTGGTCAACTACACAGAACCATTCCACCATTCGCGTTACCTGACACTCCCACTCTGTGTCAACATGACCGGTTGATTCAATTATGCAGTGGTAACCCAAAGAAGACCTTCTTCACTGATGACCAGTACACGACCCCGAATATATCGACACCCCTTTTCAGTGACCTTTTCACCTTGCTTCCGCAATTTCATTATCTTTAAGTGAAATCTCTTCACTTAACTTTTTATTTAACTCCTTAACAGCCAAAACTTTGTCGCTTTCTTCTGCTAGTAATTTCTCAACCTTAATCAATTTGTCTTTCTCCACCATTAACTCTTCCACTCTCTCTTTATCAACCCTCTCAATTTCAATATCATTGCTATTCGCATTCCTATCTACCTTCTCTAGGGATATGGTATCCTTTTCTTTAATTCGGCGACCAAAAATCGCATCGTCACTTAACAGATCAGTAAGTGTTTCATTACACAACTTCTCATATTTCTTAATCTGAACTTTTAATTTTCCACAAATTTCCGTCTTCTCTTGAACTTCTTGAGTCAGATTTCTAACTTCGCCATTTTTATTTTCCATCCGAGCTTCCATCTCTTTAATTTTGCACAATGCCGAGTCTAATGCTGCTCGAACACAAGCAAGCTCAGAATTTGATTTACATAAATCACCTGTAAGTTTAGTCACTTTTTTATGTAGCTTATTCACTTCAGCAGTACTTTTTAAACAATTGTCCCTTTCCTGTAGGGCACACTGTTTGTTGACTTTTATTTGTTCCTCACTTGTTAACTCTTTTTTCTGGTCACTATGCATGCCGTCGCGCAATAACGTACGCATACTCTTCAATATGTTATCACGTTTAATACCAATATGATTGTCCAAAAACAGACGAAGGTCCATCACCAATAACCTCGCTAGATCCTTAGCCATACTCAAATGAGGAATGGACTGAAATCTATCATCAGCAAAATCTCTTAGACCTCTCGACTCACTGACCAAAAACCTGTCCATAACATGTGCCTCAAGCTCTGGGCCTTTTAATCTCTGAAAATCTGTCCCTTCTTCAAACAGATATTCTAATAAAGGCCTCATATCCTCAGGATCTATATCACAATCCATTGTGACTTGCTTATTCAGTCAACCATACATGTATCAATTAAACATTCCAACTCTCACAGTTAAATAACTATACAACAAATTGCAATTATTCCTAATTACTGTCTTATCAATTTCTATTCAAGAACCTTTATATGGTCATATCCATATCAGGGAGGTCCACATATGTCATTAACCATAACTTACTTATACATCAAATTCTAATGATATGTCCCTATAGACATAAACAACAAAACAACAGAATAAGTAATGTATACAATTGAAAGGCTCGATGACATGCATGAAATGACATAATGTACACAACAAAAACCACTTATCTGTCCAAAATCCCGCTCCTTTCCGCCAACACACTGGATATCACAAAGTTCTGAGGCTAAAATAGTCCACCGCAGAAAAGGTACTGGAACTCGACACGTTTCCCTTCAGGTACTTGCTTGAAAATGATATGTGCTTGACCAATGCACACAACGACAGGAACCGTTATACTGCAATGCTGCAACACTTGACTTGTATTGTACGTGTACAAGGGCTGGAACTGCTACACATCAGTTCGTACTTGAATTTAGTAACTAGAACAGATGATCTTACCACTCTTATCTTGTGACACACGTGTAGAAGGATTGGAAATAGCGCTTCCATACATTTAAACTTGTATTCAATAACTTGAGCAGATACTGTAACCCGTTGTCAACTCTGATAATGACCACTGTAACAGCAGTGGTGTGTACAATTCATGTGTAGAATATGTTAAAAATGTCTTGCCTAAAACGTCCATAGGCCATCAACGCGAATATCGTTGTGCCGCACAGGCAGATTGTAAGTAGGTCGAAGTTCACTCAAACTCCTGTTACGCGAATGTCATATCTTTTCGTTTCAAATTGACTGGCACAGAAGATAAAACCAGTCTTGGCCACCATAAATGTTACGATGGCAATTTGTGTGTGGGAGGGGTACGTGTTTAGTCGTATCCCCACACTGGCCACCATAAATGTTACCGCTTTATCTTAGCAGTAACCTCTTCTGTCTACCGATCATATTGATGGGGTTGAATGAGTGATGTGTTAGGGATGTTGAAGTGAGTGGGTGTTAGAACCGACACTCACACCACAGGTACGCGAAAGTCATGGAAAGAGTGAAGCTGCTGGTGACGTTTTAATAATCGTTTATTCACGCCACAACACCATACAAATGACATCAAGCAAAACACGTTACAGAACACATCTCAAAATATCAAAGAGACTGCCCAGACAGCAGTTTAGCCTAATATGGCCGGACAATGTCTCCACCTCTCAAAATAATCAAAAGTACTTCTAATATCAGCGCTGTCATATAATAATGGATCCTTTTAGCGAACGGACATCAACGCCGTGCTAACAACATAAATGGCATCCTCAAGATACTCCTCACATCAGCGCTGTCATAATAATAATGGATCCTTTTAGCGAACGGACATCATCGCCGTGCTAACAACATAAATGGCATCCTCAAGATACTCCTCACATCAGCGCTGTCATAATAATAATGGATCCTTTTAGCGATCGGACATCATCGCCGTGCTAACAACATAAATGGCATCCTCAAGATACTCCTCACATCAGCGCTATCATAATAATAATGGATCCTTTTAGCGAACGGACATCATCGCCGTGCTAACAACATAAATGGCATCCTCAAGATACTCCTCACATCAGCGCTATCATAATAATAATGGATCCTTTCATCTCAAAATACTCACAATACATGTCTTCACATCTCAAAATTATCCTCTCTCAGGAAATAATGGCCTACACAAATAATGGCCTCTTATCTTTAGCACTGCGCAGGCTTAAACATCGAAAAACATAAAGTGGGGCCGACTACTTCGGTCGATGCCCAAAACAGACTCAAATCCTCTCTCGTACACACCTAGGGCACACACTGTCAACACCCTGTCACGAGACTCGGTTGTTTGAAAACCCAACTCAGTCAAAATACATGCGGCCTAGCCACGAGCTTAATCATAGCTCAATACAGCTCATGGATAAATTCCTCACAGGCGTGACTTAACGCTGTGAGTAGCAATCATCGCTTTGTTCTCGATCATACAAGAAGAAATTATTCCTATCCCCTTTTAAACAAGCATCAGCTTAATCGGGCATTCAAGGGCCACAACCCATAATTTCACTTTTTTCCAAAAAACATTCCAAAGATCACTTCCCTTCCATTGGGTCTACTCGCAACAGTCGTACAACACAAATTTTGGCCCCCTATCTGGGTTTGCCTCTACATATTAACACATTAACTACCGAATAGAAAAACACACTGTGGCCGAATTAAATTTTTTCCCCATTTTCATCCTGTAGGTGTTTGCACAAAGTAAGCTGTAGTTTTCGTAACTGTTTACAGATTTTTATGAATTACACGTGATTTTAAAGATAAATTAATGTACTATTACAATAAACACCGTTCGTAACTCTAATAGAGGTTGTTGCTATTTAACGGCCCTTCGATGGCCGAGGACTTGCAATATTTTCACAATAATAACTTCTTGCGCCCCATCTCTATCAAAATCACAATTTCAATCAATGTGCACACCGTTTTCACTCTTGTCCTCGTCGCTAGATCTATCAGTCAATTGTTAAAACACATTTCTATCCTATTCAGCTGTTAGACGAGATATACACGCAATTTTTGGAGTTCTATCACTAGTTGCCACGGTAAACAGTTTTACACGATTTGGTAACAAACCCGAAACGCTGAAAAATATGAACATAATATCAATTTTCCAGTGTTCTACAACAACCAAGCTTTGTGAATTTGTTTTCCGGTGGCAACTCAAAATCTCGAACCAGATCAGAAAGTGTTTCAGTACATTTTTCATTCGTTTTATTACTAATATTAGATCGGCGCTCTGAGCGGCTTTCGGTCCAAATGTGATTATTTTGTGAGCCGCTTAAACCGGCTTGCGGTAGTTAATGTGTTTACAAAATATATCAATAAAATTATTTATCTTACCACAATCTATGAAATATTTCACACAAAAGTAAGATTAACTGGCGATCAATGGCACAGGTGTAGATCGCTGTCGCCCAGACTGCAAAGGCATTAAGGTCACAACTGCTATGCGTCTGATCTTAAACTACTATGTTGAAAACATTTTCTCAAGTGGCAGCGTATTCTGGTAACGCATTAGTTGTAGCCCCCCTCTCCTAAACTATCGTTAACCAATCAAACGAGTCAAGCAAATTTGAATGTTCAAAGACGCGTCCCCTAAAATGTAACTTTCGAAGACTTTCAAAATTGAGCATTCCTCAGTGTGTTTGTCAGTCCGTCTCAATTTTTAGTTTCTACAATATCTCGGTTATTATTGGGTCGATTTCAATTTTTAAAAGTGATTCTTAAACTGCCCTTTGGCCTCTATCACCCTATTTAGTTTTTATCTAACTCTTCGTCATCGTTTTCATCTATGTACTTTTTCTATATATTTATTCTGAACGAAATACTTTTCTATACGGCAAAATAATTTATTATAAGGGAATAGTATGGTATTTTAATAAACAATATTATCGCTATAATTCATCCATCCATTTTATTTACCCTCTATATAAGTTATCAAAGTTTCTCTCTCTCCCCTCTTTTCTGCACAAATTAGGTTTCAGTTTCAGTTTCAAAAGCATAAGTTAGCCTTGATTCTTTTCCTTTTACCCCCCACATTTTCCCATCTCTCCCGTTTCAAGACGAGGTAACAAGTTGTTTTTTTTTCTTCTTCTGCCACCTTTTCCGACTTTCGTCATAAAATATTGGGAAGGGAAACGCGAGCTGCGTGTTGTTGGGGGATAGGACTCAATACGCTTGTCTTTGAAGATTCAAATCTTGGGCCAATCGTGGACTGTTAGGCTAGTAAATGGGGCATAATTTCAAACATTTGAGTTATTTTTAGTTATAACCTCCACTAAATAATAGGGCGGGTGTGTATACGATTTGATGAAGAGTAATGTTTTTCAAACGATAATAGTAGAGAAAATTCAAATACTGTGTCCAAATCTTAGCAGACGTTTTACCTTTGCCCTTGGCAATTTTCAAATATAGTAGGAGTTGGTTATAGGCGGAAAATGTACGTTACTAGGTTTCGCACGGGGAAATTTGAGCGGGGGGGTTACACGGAGTTAGTTTTACTACAATAATGATTCGCTTTGTGAATAATATTCTACTTCTTCTTTGATCCTTAGCCGCCGACCGTCTAAGCAGTCAGTGGCCATCACGCCTAGTGGCGTCCTGTAGGGCAACAACAAATTGATTCCACTTTGCTCGGTCGGCGGCCATCCTTCGTACAGTGCCCCAACTCTGGTTCATTCTTTGCATCTCAGCCTCCACAGTCCTCCGCCAGGTTGTTTTTGGTCGGCCTCTCTTTCGCTTTACTTCTGGGGTCCAAAGCATAGCTGTTCTTGTGATGGCATCGGGGTCTCTTCTGAGGACATGGCCAACCCAGCTCCAGCGTCCGCCAGCTATGATGGTGTGCATGTCCTCTTGCTTGCTCCGAGTAAGCAGATCTTGGTTGGTGATGGTATTCGGCCAAAAGATTCGGTGAATTTTTCTTAGGCATGTTGTGTGAAAAGAGGACAATTTCGACATTTCCTTCTCTGTAACTCTCCAGCATTCCGCACCACAGAGAAGCACAGAAAGCACACTGCTCTGATATAATCTTAATTTTGTGCTTGTGCTGTATTGAGAGGACTTCCAGATGTTGTTTAGGCTAAATAAGGCTGTTCTTGCCTTATTCATTCTGATGTTGATGTCTTTGCCTGCCACGCCGTCTGGTGTTACTATGCATCCTAGGTATGTGAAGGTGTCTGTCTGTACCAGTAGCTGATTCCTTGCTGATATGGGCTCAGGGTTGCTCACATTGAGCGTCGTGACCTCCGACTTCTTTAAATTGATGTTCACACCCACCTGCTGGCTATACTTATTAAGTCTATCCGTTTTTTCCTGGATGTGTTGATGTGAATGTGCTAGCATTGCAATGTCATCTGCATATTCCAGATCTTCCAATGTAGAAAATGTAGTCCATCTTATTCCTCTTGGATTTCCCTCTGTTTTCTGGCGCACCACTCTGTCTATGACTTTTAAAAATAGAGTGGTTGATAAGGGGCATCCTTGTCGTACTCCTGTTTTCACTTCAAAGGTTAGGTAGCTCTGCCCAATGCTACACGTAAAGTTGGCATAAAAGCTTTTTATGATTGACACTATGCAGCTTGGAATTACATAAGCCCTCAGTATTTTCCATAAACTGTCCCTATGTATACTGTCAAAAGCCTTTTCAAAATCAACGAAATTAATGTACAGCTGTCTTTGCCATTCTGAGCAGTGCTCTATAATGTTCTTGCGGGTAAATATATGATCTACACATCTTCTGTTCTTTCTAAATCCTGCTTGTTCTTTCCTCACTTTGTGGTCTACTGCTTTTGAGATTCTCTGTATAATTATCCTGCCTAGCATTTTGCTGGAAACTGAGAGAAGAGTTATTCCTCTCCAATTATTCCAGTCTGCAAGATCTCCCTTCTTGGGCAATTTGACAATTATTTCTTTTCTCCACTCATTTGGCGTTGTCCCTGTTTTCCGGACTTGCGCAAATAGTGGTTCTAATAGTTCTGCTGCTAGCTCAGGGTCTGTCTTAAATAGCTCTGCATTTAAGTTATCATGACCAGGAGCTTTTCCATTCTTTAACCCTTTGATTGCTGTGATGATTTCTTCTTTTCGTGGGATGTCTGTATTAACATCTATAGTGTTCAAAAAAAGAAACGCATAGCTATCCGAGGGCGCGTTTTTATGAGTTTGTAAGTAAAATTTGGTGCTAGGGTATATAAAAACCAGCCTCAAATGTTCTTTACAGTGTCAAATGCACGTGTTGACCTGTATTGCATTCGCTTTGTTAATCGTTACAACGAGGTGGTCAATTGTGTTTAAGACGCAATTTTTGGGGTGAATACTATTCACTGACTACGCAACTAAAACCCTATAAAAGGGTAACGCTACACACACAAAAATTAAGTTTATTTTCAAGCAGACATTTATGGCGTCTCTATCGATAAATTTAAGGAACATTGCTATTGGCCGACTGCATTCAGGCGAAAGTCAAAGTCAGGTTGCCAGGCATCTAAACGTTCATCCGAGTACCATCAGTCAACTTTGGCACCGGTTCCAAGCCACTGGTTCAGTTGAAGACCGGCATCGCAGTGGACGACCCAGAGTGACAACAGCAGCACGGGATCGCTTTATTCGGCTTCGTCACCTCAGAGACAGGTTTACAACAGCTTCCTCAACTGCCCAGTCATTGCCTGCAGGACGTCATGTGTCTGATCAAACTGTCCGGAATATACTGCATGTAGCTCGACTTTGGGCACAACGACCTCATCGAGGACCTGTTATTACGCGCCGCCATCGCCAAAATCGACTTATTTGGGCCAACCAGCATCGTCCTGGGCAGCTGACATTCAATGGAGACGTGTCTGGTTTAGTGACGAATCTTTCTTTTTGTTGCAGCGTCATGATAGACGGCGTAGGGTCTACCGTAGGCGAAAGGAACGTTTTGCCCAAAATTGCATTGATGAAGCCCAGCCGCGCGGTGGTGGAGGTGCAATGGTGTGGGGAATGATCAGTTATAACGGAAGGAAAAAATTGGTGCTCATTGAAGGAGGCGTGAATGCGCAACGATACGTCAATGAAATTCTTCGACCCCATGTCCTTCCACTTTTGGCTGCCCAAAGGTCTGTGTTTCAACAGGACAACGCCAGATCCCATTGTGCACGGGTGACCACGCAGTTCCTGACTGCCAACACCATTCTCACCCTTCCCTGGCCATCCCTGTCTCCAGACATGAGTCCTGATTGAGCACCTGTGTGATGAGCTGCATAGACGTGATTGTTGCCGAGATGTTGCTCCAGCCAAACGTCGTGATCTGTTCCAGGCACTCAAGGAAGAGTGGGAAGCCATCCCACAGGCCCACATCAGACGTCTGATCGCATCCATGCCCAGGAGATTCCAGTCGCTGATCGTTGCAAGAGGAGGCCACACACCATACTAACGGGAAAGCCCGTACGCCAAAAAACTCTCGTGACCCAGATGCAAAACAACTGTCAATTGTTTGGTTGAACCCTAAGGTATTCTTGTGCGCAATTTGAACAATTAACTCATTAAATTAAAAAGGTTATTGAATGTCAAAATTATGGCTATGAGTGTGCCTTCAGTAGCTTTGCGTTTCTTTTTTTTTTTTTTTTTTTGAACAGTATAGATCATTTTCAACCTCAGGAACATTCAATTGTGTTTCTGGTGGTTCCTTATTCAGAGTTTCTCTGAAATGCTCTGCCCATCTTGTTTCTTGTCCCTCTACTGTCGTGATGAGATTTCCGTGCTTATCTCTTACTAATGTAATACTGTTTGCTCCTCGTTTTCCACTGATGATTTTAGTTATTTTGTATACTGTGCTTTGTTTATTTCTCAGTGCTGCATCTTCTGCTTGTCTTGCAAGGTCATCCAGAAATGTCCTTGTGTTAGCACGGGTTTGACGTTTAACTTTCTTGTCCAGCTGACTGTACTGTTCACCATATATTACCTTTAACCTGGGAGACTTAGCTTCTGTTTTCTTTCTGTTCATTTCCTTTCTCTTCGCTATGGTGTTCTGTGTTTTATATTGTGTTTTTATGATTCGCGTTGTCAATATTATATTTGATACAAATACATTTGAGTTATGTGTTTTATATTGTGTTTATAATGATTCGCGTGCAGTTACTGGGGAAAGAATACGGCTATTGCTACCTCTCGCATATCGTAAAAAGGTGATTAATATGAGGTTCTGAACGGGTCTGGCAACCTCATTATGTGAAATAATTGCGACTGAAATAACTGCTGCATGAGCACATGATAGTTGTTGTTGATTTCCTTCAAGGAGTCCAACAGCAGTAGGGGCTCCATGGTCTACGAAAAATAGAAACTTGATGATGATTCGCCTTCTAAAACATCTGGTACGTCGCGGATCCCCAGAGGTTAGGTCTCATATCTCCAGAGGTTAGGTCTCATGTCTCCAGAGGTTAGGTCTCACATCCTCAGAGGTTAGGTCTCACATCCTCAGATGTTAGGTCTCATATCCTCAGAAGTTAAGTCTCTCATCCTCAGAGGTTAGGTTTCACATTCTCAAAGGTTATGCCTCACATCCTCAGAGGTTAGGTCTCACAACCCCAGAGATTAGGTCTCGTATCCCCAGGGGTTCGGTTTAAAAAACCCAGAGGTTAGGTCTCTCATCCCCAGAGTTTAGGTCTTACATCCTGGCACATGATGATGATGATATCAGTATAATGTAGATGTCACATGATGATGATGATATCAGTGTAATGTAGATGTCACATGATGATGATGATGTCGGTATAATACATTCATCGAGCATATGTTGTAACGATGATGAGGATATCAGTTTAATACAATTATCAAGATTATATTGCATTGAAGATGATGATGATTACGCTGATAAAGATGATTATGGTCAGTGTGAGCGTGTGTAAGCAAATGATAAAATAAGAGAGGTTGTTTGTGTGAACAGTAAATTGCGTAGGCCTGTGTGTACGTTAAGTGCAAATGAAAACTGGTTAGTCGGGTTTTACGTGAGTTTGCCTCCTGCGAGACGGTGGGTCAAAAACACAGGAGAATGGTGCGAAGTGGTTAGTGATTGACTGAAAGGTGAACTGAAAGGTTGCGCGTAGAGCGGGAGAAGATGGCTATATGTTATGGCTGAATCTTGTTGTTTAATTCTGAAGGAAGAATTACGAATTATTACCTTGGATATTTGCATTTCATATCATGTTTGTGTTTCATGACATTTCCATAATACAGTGTTCAGTTTGGGACTAAACTTCGGTATTGATTGGTTTTTTCAGGAATGGATCTGCCAATTATGATGTAAGAAGATAGTAAGTATCTTTGATGATTAATTAATGTGACAGCATGCATATCCTCAGCATGTGTCACATCCCCTGAAGTTAGGCCTCTCATCCCCAGAGTTTAGGTCTTACATCCCCAGAAGTTAGGTGTCACATCCCCAGAGCTTAGGTCTCGCATTCCCAGAATTTAGGTCGCGTATCTCCAAGGGGTACATGCATCCTGGATCAAGAAACATAGTAATATTGAAATCAGATTCCATAGTTTTTGTTTGTAAATCAACTGCAAGAGCTAGCCACTGTGCGGAATTAGTTCTAACCGCTTAGCCAATCGATTCTTCTGTACTAAACTTTCATAGCTCATTAGAAACTTAACGTTTATTATATTAAATTAGATTCTGTCATAAGAATTCTAAAATACTCTTAACTATTTCATATTTCTAGCTGGATTCTTATTCTGTCGGTGTTGTGTTTTGGGCGCTAGTGTCAGAAAGGGAACCCTCTAGCAACATTAATTCGAGACGAGGAAAAATCAAGAGCTGCCTACAAATGTCAGGTATGTTATTTTCCTCTTTATCCGACAGTGTAGCAATATGATTAATATGCGTGACAATGAAATTTATGATTTAAAGATAATAAACGTTATCTTAAAGCAGAAAACTGCAACAGAAGTTCTACTGACAGATTAAAGCTCTGAGAAACAAGTAGCTGTGTTCAGAGATGCCCTGTCACTAATTTCAGCGCTGAAAAGTCAGAATAATGCCGACCTGGATGACCTGAGAGTAACGCTCCAAACATTATGCCAGCAGTTCAAAAGAGTTGCGAAACAGTGGATCCCATCTCACTGCAACATCCCCGGAAAAGAAGAGGCTTACAAAATGGCAAAGAAAGGTGGAACAAGCATAACATGAAAATGTCCAGAGTTTTATCAAGCGAGTATTCAGCAGCAAGTTGGAAACAGAACATCCAGGCTACCGAACAAATGATGCATATTACCAGCTAAGCAGAATTGAATAAGTGGTAATTTTCAGACTTCGCACAGGCCACAAGAGATTAAGATAACATCTTTCCAAGAAGCTGAAGAAAGGAACTACTGATAGTATAACTGAGGCACCAATAAAATTACTGCTGAATATCTACTTGAAAGATGCCCAACGTATGAGTACTGTAACAGAGAAAGCGGTCTGGCTACTATTTTCTTTGAATATATTCACGTCGACGACTGAGAGTAAGCGAAGAAGAAAAAGAAGATCCAAAAGCTGTCACACTAGTCTAATATTATATGTTTCAAATCTGTTACGCTCAAAATCCCTTTATTTCACTTAACACAGAAAACAGAAACTCTGCATGCAGATCGTTTTCTTATCACATGTTAATCTTTCTTGTTTTGACCAGCATTGACACAGCCGATAGTGACTTTTCGCACTTCATCTAAATTTAGCTGCGTAAACCACAAGAGCCAATTTCATGATATTTAGGACATAGTAAATGAATGCTATGACATGTTGAGTATGTCAGTTAATAGAACCGAATGTTACCTTTGTTATTTATGAAATAAATTCAGTAAAAGAAAAACTGTAAAAAATCGATACTTTATTTAAAGGAACAATTGAAGTTCATAAAAGACGTTCGTCAACATATCTGGAAACGAAAAACAATAAATAAACAAAAACGGCATTGAGATAACATGCATTTTTGGCCAAATTGTTTTATTTAATAAATAAAGACCAAAGCTGCGGTATATAATGCCTGCGTCACCAGCACACTCCTATATGGCAGCGAGACCTGGACGACCTATGCTAAGCAAGAAAGAAGGCTCAATACCTTCCATTTGCGGTGTCTACGCCGCATCCTCGGCATCTCGTGGAAAGATAAAGTGACAAATGTCGAGGTGTTGTCACGTGCTGGCCTTCAAAGTATGTATACGCTTCTTAGACAGCGCAGACTTCGCTGGCTTGGCCATGTTCGCCGCATGGATGATGGTCGCATCCCAAAAGATATCTTCTACGGACAGTTAGCAGTTGGCAAGAGAAAAGTTGGGCGACCACAGCTGAGGTTCAAAGATGTGTGCAAGAGAGATATGAGGGCACTGGACATGGATCCAGCAACATGGGAGGATGAAGCTGCCGATCGCACTAAGTGGCGATGCTATTTACGGCGCCACCTCAGATTGGGCGAAGAGAGGCTCACACAAGAAGCAGAGGTGAGGAGAAAACGTCGAAAGGAGCACCAGGAAAATAAGCAGCTGAGGGCTGTCACCTCAGGGGCGCATTCCCATAGTCAGTTATGACTGAAGGGGCTATTATTATTATTATAATACCCTTTAGCTTTCCAAGGAACACAGACCTTCAACATACAAATGTCAAGCCCTCCTATCACGTGCCATACGCTCAAGCTCTTTCCAAGTTTTCCTCATAATTTTCTCTTCTTTCTCCAGTTCTCTTCTCTGTGTGTGTTTTTTTTTTTGGTCTACTTCTGCCTCTCTTTCCCTGGGGACTTCAGAAAAAGGACTGCCTTGCAATGCTATCAACATTTTTCCTCAATGTGTGTCCTATCCATCGCCAGAGTCTTCTTCTCATCTCTTGTTCCACTGGCAGTTGTCTGGTTCTTGTCATTAGTTCCACATTGGTGACTTTGTCATACCTTTTCAATCCTTCTATTCAACGCAAGCATCCATTTATAAATGTCTTTAACTTGTTTGTTGTTGTTTGTTGTTGTTCTCCATGTTTCAGAGCCATACAATATAATGGACTTGACATTTGAACTGAAGATTCTTATTTTTGTGTCGAACTTAATTGATCTTGATCTCTATTACTTTCCCGATGCAATGAAATATCCTCTTATTTGTTGTATTCTTTTTTAGATATGATTGTGTGTCTCTCTAACTGTGTCTGTATTGCTACCCAAGATTTGTGTTAGATTCCATTATGTGTTTCCTCATCGTTGACATTGTTATCGTTTCTTGCATTTATTCTTATTTTCTTTATCTTTTCCCTGTGTAATTTCTTGTGGTCTATGGAAGAAAATTTCAGAAAATGTATTTACTAGACTTTACTAGTTTTAACAAACATTTCTATAACTATTTTTTCATTAACTCTTTGACTCCGGACCTATGCTCTGAGATCTGCAAAATTCAACGCGCCGTGCCAGCGCAACGCTCAGAGCGTTGTTTTTAGTTTATCACGAATAAACTCCAAAAATCGCCCATTTAATGCAGTTCATATTTTAAAACTCGTAGAATAACTTCCGCTACTATTTAAACAACTAATTTGATTGTAGTTAAGCAGCACATGTGCGTGTTTTGATGTTATTATCAAAATTTGGGTGACGATTCGCGTGTTTGCGTTTTTCGTTGTTATTGCTAGAGAAATATGTCACGCTTTATATTTACATTTTCTAAGTCTCCTAAGCAAATAATTGTGTCAAACTACTTTGGAACATTGCTGACATTGATAATGATTGTTTGGTAGTCACAGTTTGTTGTCGAAATACGGAATCGGTGCAGAAAAGCTAGACACATTAGATTTAGTTGATGAGTGAGCGTAGTCATATTCCTTCCGATTATTGACGTCACTAACTGTTTTAGACACTGTCAATGACTGACACATCGATTCTGTTTGTTTATCATTCTCACAGGAACTAGCTACTACAATTGTTGGAGAGAAATCCTGAAAGAAGGGTGATAGTATTAGGGTTTCTGGTCAGACAGAGACGAGATGGCGTGTATCGCTAATGTTATTGACAGAAGATAGAATTATCTACTGCAAACGATGTGTTATGTCCACATTTATTTGTCCTATGCTGTATGCTGTGTTTGCATGTTGTGTTTATAAGTCATGTGTTTGTTTTAATTAATTGTAAGCGTTTTTCTACGCGTGTGTGTTCGTTAAATCGTTTCTCCCTATATTACACTTTAAGTCATTTCTAAGTATCTTACATTTTAGGTCATTTCTAACTATCTTACATTTTAAGCCATTGTTTTCTGTAATTAAGACTACAATATCTTCCTCTTTATAGTGATGACCATGTTAGACTATTATTCTCCTTTACTTGACATGTTGTTTAGCTACTGATATACTTTTGTGATGACTTGACATCTAGTTTTGTTCTAGTTTTGTTTTTAAAATCTGATAGTGATTTTTCTGGTCATAAATACTTTTATCTAATATAATGATGGCTTTACACCTTTCTAATTATTTGGTTTTATTTTATCTAGGTTTTCTGTCTGAAAATAATTTTTCTTTACAACATAAATGGTGCTTGTATTTTGTTATTTCAACTTTCGCATTCTAATTATGTCCTCTGTTGCGAAAAGAGTTCTGTTATTATTTGAATGTAGTGACTGCAGAATAAAGCTTATCGTGCTTGAAGCGGGAATGTCGTAGGCATAGTAGATGGATTCATTCAACATAACTGGCGAGCCATACAACGAGATAATTTCAACACAGTCGACGATAATGCGAATCAGGTCAAGTCCAACAAAACATTTATTGGGCTCCATATCTTTCAAAACATGTAGTAATAATAATCATATGTTGCATTCAGATGTCCAGTGTCGATCTTTTGTAGAAGCATATAATATAGCATACAATAGAGGAATACCACTCAGTTCTGGCCGTTACGACTAGAGGTCAGTTCGGACACCACGTGACCCAAGTTCTGCGGTATCATTAGTTAGCGACGACATCGTTACGAAAATACTTCAACAAACCGGTTACTGTACTTCTCTGTTAAGACAGTAAACCGTCATGGCCAATAATAGTTTAGTGGCGGCCTCTCAAACATAGCTACTTGAAATAAAGTCTCCACGGATCAGGAGCATGAAAATAGACGCCTTCACTAGTCGACGTACAATAAAGAAAGGCCCAGAAGATTAGCCGCTGGGCTGCAATAACAGACGACGCATACATCATATAGTTACCAATTTCGTAATAATATCGTGGCGTTCAATACAAGTGCTTTGGCGCACAAAAACCAGCTAATGCAGACAGCCGTATCTAAAATAGAGAACGGGCATACGCCTATGTGCAAAAGCATACACAACATCCTCCTGTTTCCTCTTATAGGAGTTATTTCTAAATTGGTGTTATTATTTTTGTTTGTTATTTCTTACAGTATGTACTTATATGCTCTATAGAATGTTGATGTATTAAAAACTGTAGCAGATTGGTGTACTGGCACTGTTGAAAGTAGTTGGTACTGCTACAAATGTAAGTATGTTGACATACACGCCCATACAAGGCTACTGTAAATAGGTCATGAAGACGTCACAGTAACACATGATGATGAAGTCGGGAAGCGTTGAACGACTGGTGACGTTTCCAAACAGTATATTATAGTACAATACAAATCACGCTGACATCGACACATACATTGTCATCTGAACAAAGGTTCAAAACATCATGGACGTAATCACACGCCAATACAACTCTGGCAAAAATAGGCCGCATGGACAGCGGGCTTACAAATATAATTCATTGGTAAGCTGGTTCAACACCTCTGGCGAACAATAGGCCGCATGAGCAGCGGGCTTACATCTATAATTCATTGATACTTCAATTCAACACCTCTGGCAAACAATAGGCCGCATGAGCAGCGGGCTTACATCTATAAATCATTGGTTCTCAGTTCAACACCTCTGGCGAAAATATTGTTATCACTTCTACGCACCGGGAGTAAGTCGCCAAAATAACTCAGAGTTCATGGCAATAACAAATAGGTTCAACATGTTTCTTTACCTGCTCTGCCTTCCATAAATCAAACACAAAAACACTTGCCATTTCCTAGGCTTATATATCTATGCCAGAATCACATTAAAGGGGGGGGGGGGGGAATCTTGAACACTATTAAATCACAAAAAAACTCTGATCTCCTTTGACACTGCCAGAGCAAAACGCTGAGCGACTTGTCAGCTCAAAAAACGCCAGGCGACTGCCCAAAGCAACAGTCTTACGGTCGCGCCCAAATCATTGCGCATGCGCCCGGATAATGGCGTGATGGGAGCCCAACTCACACCGCACCAAGAAGCCAAGTCTAAAACCATATAAGGCAATGTCGAACAATCTGGAAGGAACACCCAAACCGAAGATCGGCCTAGTCAAGGGACGTAACAGATAAAACTAACCTGTATCAAAAGGAAAACATAATCACAGGTTACATCCCTTAGACCATAAATATAAGAAAAGTATAACTGAGTATTCATTACAGGCATACCATAACAGACTGTAACAGTTTACCGCACTACCAGGGGGGAAAAATGATAACATCATTTTTAAAAACAAAATATATCGAAACAAAGTGGGATGTAGCATACAACTATCTACATATAAATATCACAAAGTAATCAATACAATGCATAACATAAATAAATAACATAGTAATAGTATAGCGTGCATAACATACATTTCCAAACACACACTAAAAGAAAATAATGAGCATGATGACACAGGCAACAGGCTCATAACGCATAAATGATGCGCTGATGCAGGGCATAAATAATTTCAATGCCCTAATACCGTACTGTACTGGCGCACGATAGAGCGTCGGGTGAGAAGAAAAAATATCTCACCAAGTTAGAGAAAATATTTTCTCATAGTACTAACATAATTATAAAAAGAAGTTGCCATAATAGCACAATAAAGTGCTGGCAACACAACCATGCCAGAAAAAAATTACACAGATATGTTTTCATATACCACAAAAAAAATTACAATATCGCCATGTCTCACAATAATAAATTACCAAAATTAGAGGCGTCATTAACATATTATACTTTTAACATTGTGATGTACAGCCATATAGTGACACCTACATATATCTTCTAAAGGATATATCAAACATAGCATCATATCCTTAACACAATATCGTATACTAGTTTACAACATTAATAACTATCTGTTACAAATACAACTAAGCGATGATATGCGGAGACCCAGAACAATGTGTGGTAGCGTCTATTCCCAATAGAACCAGGGACATCTAATGTAGGGATACTTGTAAACTGTAGAGATTCTCCGTATAACAGCACTGACTCGCTGTGAGACTCTCCATATAACAGCACTGACTCGCTGTGAGAAAATACAAATGAAACACCTGTGTTTGACAATCGTAGAATTCTACAATATATAACACTAAATTGTAATTCCTACTTATTAAATGTGGCCATGTAACCTACCGGCCTTTATATATTGATAATCAAACCTTCCTCCGTTACACTAGAGACGGTAACAGAGAAAGTAAATCTATCAATTTATAATCATGATTTAAATAGGGTCATATCGAGATCCTTGTATATCTATTGGAACCTTTGTTCAGATTTGAACCCCAGTTAGCATAGTTGCGATTGTTATTTTCTCTTTGATCAAAATATCTTTGTGATGAATTTTGTTGTCTCCAAGAAAAATTATTATAAGGTTGATAACCTCTATTGTAGTTATTTCTCCCACAATTTCCATAATTGTTGGAACCAAAATGTTGAGGTCTATAAGATTGTCTCCAAAGAAAATTATTACGTGATGGACGCCCTTGGTACTGTCCACAATCACGATTATCTCTCCTAATAAAATTGATTTTATTTTTGCCTGTGGCAATGTGCTTAACCGGTGCATCATACTGACTGTGCTGAGAATGATGGGTACTAATAGTTTTGTTATCTGTTACCTATTTACCAGAAGTCTTAAAAGTCGATGCACAGTTTGTCTGAGGAATCTTGTCATGACATTTATCAAAGTCCTCACCGTGATCTACAAGACTGACACTTGAATTACTTTTGTTGGCCTGACGCCAACAATCAATCCTATTACAATGTCGTAGATTTTTTGATAGGGGAATTAAGACTTGGGTTGGTCCCTTCTGAATAGCTTAGAATGAGTGAGAGATAGTAATAGAAATAGATTTCCACGAGTGAGATGGTAGAATCAATAGAGGCTGTCCCTGAGAACTCGAGAATCTTCTCTCTTTCTCATCCTATCTTCTATAATAGATTTAGAGGAGTCAGACAGTCTAGTGACAACATATATTAATATATATGAATGTACCACTCACGTGCATACACCCAAGTGACGACAGTTAGACGCACAGACGTGGGAAAACTATAACAGTGATTATATAGATATTCTAGAACGAGCTGACCAACACGCGGATTAAGTTTAAGGGCAGTTTAATTATCAATATAAACTTCCACCACAACACATAAAAATTACATCATAAGCATATACAAATAGTCATTAAAAAATCAAGAAATTGCTACAAGAAATGATAGACCCACATATATGACCTTCCCTCGATGTTTAGCCCACAGTCCCGTTAGAAGAAAGATGATAGCCCAAGAAGTCACAGATACATATGATTTGGGTCTAATATTTTCCCCTTTTGAAGGTATGAACTGACTTCGGTAGCAGTATCTATTTTAAGGAAAATATCTATTTTAGCAACAAATCATGCATAAAGAAAATTACAACGTGAGTGAATCAAACGAAGAACATCCTTCAGTCTACTTTCACTCGGTTCTTTCATCAGGGCCCTGACTCACACAACCTTACCTACACTCGTGATGTTGTTCGCCGTCTGGCGCAAACTTCAGTGTACACTTTGTTAATCTGTCTATCTGTGGATGAAATGGATACACAGATCTGCAGATACAGGTTTCATTCACCGTGTCCGAGAAGCGTCCACTTCAGGCGATCGTTCTTACTTTACAGATTTAATTTAATGTTACTTATTCACGAGGTAAGAGTTAGGGTTTCAGCAGGCACACAGTGTCAGAACACGAGGTTTCCTTAATTAGGAAAATGACCTGTGGACAACTTCTCTCAACAACTAATCTTGGTTCACCACACACTTTGTCAACAATGTCGGAAAGTTAATGTTTTTTCTCTGTAATTATTCTCGCCACAAGGCAGCAGGTACATTAGAGTTAGTGTAGAAATATGCACTGGCTCAAAGGCCCAGTATAAGCATTTATTCTATAAACAAAATCCGTGAGTGGGATTGGTATTCTGTGTATCTCTGAAGGCACACGCCCTGTCAGACAGGTGTTACTTGAAAACCCACGTGGTTAAAAATATAAAATGTTTATGTTTCTCACAGGTATGTCTCTGTAAAAAACATCGGCAAAGTTGGGCTACCCATTATTCACCGAATAAAAGAAAAAAACTCATATGAAATATTTTACATATTATGTACTCAATATAACTTACGTTTTCAACTTTCCCGTGAAATAAGTTATATATAAAAATCAATCAATCCTCATGAATTAGGAATACCTACGTATTCCGTCAACACTCATGAGGCATCTAGCATTTATAAGTTAGTTTAGAAAAATTATTCTCTTCTGATTATTTAACAGTTAAATTAAATTCATTATAGCTACATTGTTGTTTAAGCTAGAAATTATAATTTATTCTGCTTTCCACTGAAACCTGTCACTAGAAAATAATGTAGACTATATTTTAATTCTCTCTGCACAAAAGAACTAGTGAACAATAATAAGCGATTTGTTGAGTCCAAATCTAAGCAAGGTCATTAATCGTTATAAGTCCAGGATGCATAAGAGATTATAGTGGTTATCCCACTTGAACAGCGTTTGTCTAGCTGTTAATTTATTTAAAAATATATGAGCGTATTGTATACGTATCTTTGAGATTCAGAACGCTTCTCACTGCGGCTGAGTTTCCGCGTGAGATGGATTTTCTAAGCTATTTTTGAGCTGTGAGGGTGAGTTCTCGGGGAGTTAGCCCCACGCATGTGTGATTGGCTGGGGTGTTCTGGGAAAGAATTTTTTGGTGTCAGTGTGTTCCCGAGCGAGTGTACTGGGAAGATGTTTAGTGTTTTTCGATGTGTACCAGTGGATATTTTGGTATAGGATTATTGCTTATGAATTTATGTGTAGTTATCTGCAGATAAGATGTACTTTATTTAAGGAGATGTTTCTAAGGCCTTGGAGTGTACAGGCCAGTGTTTTGAGTGATATTAGTACTGCGATTGTCAGCAGTCTTCTGGATGGAGTAACTAGCGCTGAGACGTAATATATTTGAGGCCTATAACTATTGGTACTGCGATTGTCAGCAGTCTTCTAGGTGGATTAACTAGCGCTGAGACCTAATATATTTGAGGCCTATAACTATTAGTACTGCGATTGTCAGCAGTCTTCTAGGTGGATTAACTAGCGCTGAGACGTAATATATTTGAGGTCTATAACTATTAGTACTGCAATTGTCCGCAGTCTTCTGGATGGATTACCTAGCGTTGAGACGTAATATATTTGAGGCCTATAACTATTAGTATTTGAGGCCAAATAACTATTAGTACTGCGATTGCCAGCAGTCTTTTGATGGATTATTATTATACGTTAGTACTACGATGTGGATCCTTTTTGGTATGCTATTATAACCTGTGTAACATGCTGTATTTCGTCTACGTTATCGTGACCGTATTGTGGTGTGAATAAACTGTTCATTAACTGTCACCAGGCGTTCAACCCTGCATGAGTCGTACGTGAGCTATCGTGGTGTGAGTGACTGTTTCCACACACCCTTCAAACATTCCAGACACGGTAACAGCACAGCAGTACACATACGTATGATTAGCCTGTGTGGCGTGATATTTGATATATATAGCAATCTTGGTTCCAATCATAGTTTCCTATTGCAACACCATTTTACGCTTGCAACAGTCGTGGCCAAAACTTTCGGGCGTGATGCACAGACATCCGCGTTATATGACTCTCTTCTACGCTGTGTGACGCATTTAAGAATCCATCATCATTATCAAACTTAACACTGATGATATCACTAACTAATGGTGCAATAGTGGTGGTTTTCAAACGTACATGGTGTGATACCTACTATATAAGACTTACCCAAAAACAGACGTTAACATAACTAGGCGGTAACATATCTGATGGAGCGTAGCTTATTAATACCCATCTACAAACAGGACTATAACATATTTAACATTTCTATTGCTAAGATATGCAGAGATATCCAGTTCTGATTTTTGAATTGAAGTTTTCAAGTGAACTGTAGCCCGATTACACAAGTTTACCATCATGGTATACAAGAGATGTCAAGTACCTCCTTTCATGTGGATTATCAACGACATTGATAGACTGTGTACCCCTACAGTTACAGAGGGAATTCAAGTTGATTTGCAGTCATTATACTGTGTGCCTCAAGTGGAGGATTTGCAGTAATACAGTTTCTGTTTACCTGTGGGTATACGAACACACAACATACGGTGTCAAGGACAAAGGACCTGAAGTAAGAGGCGTCAAGTTCTAGTAACCTTATGCGGTGGACTGTTTTCCCCAGCAGACTTTGTGATACTCATTGTTTAACATAAAGGACGGGATTATTTACAGATAAGTGGTTTTTGTTGTGGAAACTGTGCCATTTTTCTTGTGTCAAATTAGCCTTCCTATATTGTGTACTATTTGTTTTAATGAGTATTTCATGTTAAATATTCTATGTTTCATGTTGACTTATGAAGGTAACATCCCAGTTTACCCAGGGCTTCATAAGTGTTCTTTAGGATTTGGTTTGTAAGTGTCAAGCTTGTGACAATTCCGGTTTAAGGCTACAAACCTTACCGAAGTCTAGGTTACTAGTTGTCTCTTGGGAAACGTAAGTGTGGAGGTGTGACGTAACGTTTCATTGTTGTTCTCGTAGTATTTTTCTCTATTTTTTAGTTTATTGATTAATTTGTTTGTGAGCGTCTTTCTCTATTTCCTATCTTTTACTTTTATACATGGTACTGTTTATTGTCTTGTTGCTATTCGCAGTTATCATTTCACGCTTTGAAAAATTTTTTGCTTTAGTTCAGCTTTATTGTTCAGTTGACCTCTGCGAACGTAATCATTCGTTCTTTAGTACCTTGTTTTTGTAACCGTGATTCCTATTGTCTATATAATATGTTAGTTGTTTGTAACTTATTGTAAGCCTTTTGTGCATAATTGTTTATGGCTATGTGACATAATATTGACATCACTCAAATTGATATAAATTTATCCCTCATATTGGTGTATATTTTACAAAGGCTCTATGCACAACAACTTATGCTACTATGGTATACAGTGATTAACTGATATTTGCAATTGCTTGAAAGGATATTTAGCTTTGTCAGCTGAAAAGATAATTGTCCGAATTTCTAGAAACATAAACTTGTGGTAATTATAAGTGGTGAATATATATAGTGGACGTAGTGATTGAACCACTATGGATCCTGATAATATGTTGCCTATATTGGTATATTTATTTGAGGATGGGAAGGATAATGAGAGTTTGCAAGGTCCAGAACTTGAAGAACATGTAATAAATCGATTTTTGGCTAATGCGTCATTTTTTCTAAGAGGTTTTCCTCGAAATAATTTTCAGTCCGTTCCTCATTTAGTAATGTCTGATGATTTAGCAGAGTTACTGAATTGTCTTCGGGTGTTTTTGAATCAGCATATTGATATTAAACACGATCACATAGTGAGAAATATAAAGAAGATAATTTTCAAGGACATTCATGATGACCAGAAAGAGGAGTCAAAGGATGAGGAGCAGATAGAAGTCATTAAACAAAGTGCGCTACAGGAAAGGGCGAAGATTTTAGAAAATGTTGCTAAAGAGGGTAAATTACAGGCAACAGGGACTAAACTTGAAAGTGATTTATATAAATCAAACTTGGATTTTGAAAGTGGGCAAGTAGCATTAAATTCGGCATTGTGCAGGATTAAATACTTAGAAGCTAAATTGGAAGATAAGCAAGGCGAAACTATTAATCTCACGCAGGAACTTCAAAAAGAGAAAGAGATATATGACAAGTTGAAGGTTGAGAGCAATGTTCGTGAGACGACTTATATAGAAAAGCTTCATAATGTGTTGGATGACAACGATATTCTCAATCGCCAACTTAAGAAGATGAATACTGTATCCCAGGAAAATATTAATGAGTTAAAGGCACAAGCTGCTCAAATCCAGGGACATCAGGCTCAGATGGCACTACTTCAGCTACAGACAGAAGAGGGGCAAAAGATGAGATTAAGGAAATTGGCGCGACAGAGGAGAGCAAGCAAAGAAAAGGATGTGAAGGTGAAATTAGAAGAGTTAACTATGGAGAAAAAGAAGGTAGCTAAAATTGAGAAATCACTGGCGGAGGAGAGATGTAGAGTTTTGACATTTGATGACGTAATTCAGAAACAAAGTAAAGAGATTTCACCTAAGAATATTGAAATCACGGAATTAAGGAAAAGCGTGGACGGTTTAATAGATATTGTTTTGAACAATAAAATATTGTCTATGGTCAATATTGATAATGTTAAACAGAAAGATGATTTTCAACACGTCATAAAAGCGTCGAGTCAGCAACAGACACTCGATGCCAACACTAACGTCACATCTGGTGTGCAAAAATCCTTGCGTGGAAAATATAATTTTCCACGTACTAGTGACTATCCTGGTAATACAGGCGACAGGCCAACAGAGTCAATTCTACTGTGATACTTGATTCTGTACATCACGGTGAAGACAAGAATAAATTCCATGTCAAAGTTAAAAAAACTAACCTTGTATCTGAAGTTGGAAAGCCTAATAAGAACATAATAAGGGACGAGGCTAGTAGGTCTGGTGCCCAAAGTAATACTCAGTATGTTAGTAGCCATAAGGATTTTATTATTCCTATTACTGATTCAGAGGTTAAGCATCCTGCCACAGAAAAGAAAAACAATCTCGACAGGAGAGATAATACGGATTTTAAACATTACCAAGGGAGTTCAGCAAATTGTAATCTGTCTTCTCCAAGAAACTGGAGACAGTTTAATAGATCTCGATATTTTGGTTCTGGAGATTTTCAAAATTATGGTAGAAATGATTACATGAAAGATTACCAATCTTACGATAATAGTTCTAGAAGACAACAAAACCAATCTGGCAGATATTTTTATCAAAAGAGAAATAATAATGGCAACTATGCTAACTTTTCTCAACAAAAGCCTAAGGTTATTGATAAACAAAGTACGAGGATGGTTCAGAAAGTAATGCACCACATCGTTTTTCTCAGCTAATAATGAAGATAGAAGAATGCAATTTTGCACACTTCAAATATGGCCTCTGCCAATTGTGTGTACCAAAATGCACCGCAACCGGCCAAATAATACGGCTACGCTAAACCGTTGAAATGGAGCGTGTTAGCAACTTGCGTTATAAGCAGCGAATTGTGATAGAATTTCTCGTTGCAGAGAAGGAAACTGTTGTTAATATTCACAAGCGTCTATGTGATGTGAATGGAAGTTTTGCAGTCGACAGGAGTACAGTCAGTCGCTGGGTTCAGAGAATCAAAGAATCAGGAAGTGGAGATACGGAGCTGCTTGATCGGCCGCGCTGTGGACGTCCTGCCACAGCCACCAACGCAGAAATGTTGAAATGCGCTGAGGGCATTATTCTTACTGATAGGCGAATCACTACTCAACAATTGGCCTTACAGTTATCAGTCAGCATTAGTAGTGCAAATGCAGTTATAAAAACTCTCGGATTGTCTAAGGTTTGCGCAAGATGGGTTCCTCGAAGTCTCACAAATGACCACCGATTGCAATGGAAAGCAATTTCTTCTGAGTTGTTGGAGCGTTTCACTGCTGATGGAGAGAACTTTTTGGCTAAGATCGTTACAGGTGACGAAACCTGGGCACATTATTTTGAACCTGAGACAAAAAGACAGTCAATGGAGTGGCATCATCTGCAATCACCAAGAAGAAAGAAATTCAAGACAATTCCTTCAGCTGGAAAGGTCATGATCACTGTCTTTTGGGATATTGAAGGTGTGATTCTTGTGGACGTTATGCCAAGAAGAGAGACAATCAATTCGCAAGTTTACATTAAGACATTGAAAAAAACTCAATTAACGTTTTCGCAGAGTTCGGCCGCACAAGAATCCAGCAGATCTGCTTCTCCTTCACGACAATGCGCGCCCTCACACAAGTCTGGCAACACGGGAAGCAATCACCAAATTGGGTTGAACTGTAGTACCTCATACACCCTATAGTGCCAATTTGGCACCCTCTGATTTTCATCTATTTGGTCCACTTAAAGATGCACTCCGTGGGACAAGGTTTGAAGATGTTGAAGGAGTGATTCATGCAGCGAAGAAATGGCTACATGATCAAGACAAAATCTGGTACGGGATAGGAATACATGCACTTGTTTCGCGCTGGCATAAAGCCGTACAAGTTGGTGAAGATTATGTTGAATAATACCGATGTTTACTAACATATCCATGTATATTGTGTATAAATTTCATGCTTTTTGAATAAACAGCTCCTAAGAAAAACGATCTGGTGCATTACTTTCTGAATGCCCCTCGTAATAATAATAAAAATAGTGTCTCGAATACAACTGCTTGTTCTGCTTGTGGTTTTGAGAGAGTATCTCGCTGTCGTGAGGGTATACATTTTTTTCAGCATCCAATAGCGACGACCTTGAGCTACGAACATTTTCTGCCCCATAAGCCTTCTGTGGTGTTTACACGTGTCAATGGAAGGCTTGTTGATCATGGTGAAAGGGCCACAAGTTTACACAAGCCACAGTTTTAGGTAAAGGTAACGCTAATTTCGTTTTACATCGTTAAATCTTGCTGTGAATTAAAATAGAATTTTTTTCATTTGTATATTTTCACAGCGACGGCTTTGCAATAAAAGTCAGTGCTCTTGTGTTACATTAGCAGAGAGAGTAAGGTATGCCGCCTTGTATCCATGTGGTTAACCAAGTAAAGCCGGACAGCAAGTTGACTCTGAATTGTATGCGGTTATCTTTCCATGTTTATGAGACTATTCAACATGGCTGGAATTATTGGCAGTTCAACTTGTTTAGGATATAGATATTATTGTATCGAATAAATATAGGATATTATATACTGTTCAAAAAAAAGAAACGCAACATTATTGCAGTGGTAATGGACACCAAATTTCAAACTTGTACCAAAAGTTTATTTTACGGAATTAATGTTTCAATCTTGGCATGAAGAAACTTTCAGACTTTATCAATGAAATGATGTTCATTAAATTTGGTTTGGACTTTTATTCTTTGCGACTGAGGCCTCCGTTTCAGTAAGGTGTATGACCTCCTCTGGCCTCTATCAGAGAACGACATCTCCTTGACATGGATCCAATTAGCCGTTGGATCTGTTGTTGTGGGATGGCTGCCCACTCTTCCCGCAGTGCAAGAGACAACTGTCGGATATTGGCTGGAGCCACGTCTCGCTGGCGGAGTCGTCTGTCGAGTTCATCCCATAAGTGTTCTATGGGGTTCATGTCTGATGACATGGCTGGCCACGGAATGGTCTGGACGTTGTTGTCAGCGAAGAACTGGGTGGTAATTTGTGCCACATGAGGTCGAGCGTTATCCTGCTGAAACATCGACCCTCGTGCAGCCAGAAGTGGAAGGACGTGAGAACGAAGAATTTCAGCGACGTATCGTTGGCCATTCAGGCGTCCTTCAATTTGCACCATGTCACTTCTTCCCATGAAGTTGATCGCCCCCGACGTCAGTACACCTCCACCACCATGTGGAGGAGCCTCATCAACGCTGTTCTGGGCGTAGCGCTCATGGACTCTGCGGTAAACTCTTCTCCGTCTATCGTGTCGCTGGAGCACAAAAATGATTCATCACTAAACCAAACCCGTCTCCAGTCATTCCCAACGGTCCATTGACGATGCTGGTTCGCCCACTGCAGTCGGTACTGGCGATGCCGGTCCGTAAGAGCAGGACCTCTGTAGGGTCTTCTAGCCCAAATACCAGAGTCGTGCAGCCGGTTCCTAACCGTTTGATCTGAAATTGGATGAGCTGCTGACATTGACTGGACTGTTGAGGACGCAGATGCAAGTCGATTCCTGAGGTGACGCAGCAGTATGAAGCTGTCTTCGGCAGGAGTTGTGACTCTGGGTTTTCCACTGCGCGGCCGGTCTGCCACTGAGCCAGTTTCTTGAAATCGCCTCCAAAGGCGACTAATGGTGCTTCTAACCACATTAAAGTTCTGGCCACTACACTTTGTGACTGTCCAGTCTGTAAACATCCAATGATGATGAATCGTTGTTCTGTAGTGAGATGAGCCATACTTGCGCATTGAATTTTCAACTGAATTTATTCGAGGAGCGTCAATCTTTTATAAGCATTCAATAATATGGTCAGAGAGTTTTGTATTCAGTAAGTTTCACGGGATTCTCATGAACCTGTCACAAGTTATTGTCAAAACTGTTGTTTTTACCTTGACCTCTTTCATGACCTCACGAATCATGAGGCGAGTACAATTCAGGTAACCACGAGAAGTTAATGACCAGGTGGACACAGTCGATAGGTTGACTGATGTCCAATCAGCGAATATCTTTTATAAAAGTAACACCAAAAAAGTTGCGTTTCTTTTTTTGAACAGTATATAAAATTGTATTAAGATACCATATAACTTCTATTAGATAGTATGTAAGCTCATTTTTTATGCACTATTTTATGCACATATTTATTTTTTGTACGACGATGTTTTGATAATGCACCATTTATTTTCATACTATTCTTACACTATTGTGTTACGACGAATATTGTGTGTATTATGATTGCAATGAGGTGTAAGATATCAGTTGCGAGTGACTTATCTCTGTAACTTTTTGATGAAAGCAGTGGACTATAGTATTTACGCACGCTAGTCAGAAGACTATGCCCATTTAATCAATTCATGGTTGACCTTTATGCTCCGTTGTGAGCTTGGAGCTACGAGAGCTGATACATCAAACATTGATGTGTTTTGGCAGCGGTGATTATTAGGACTGTTTTATATGTATGATGAGTTTGCCAGCCCTATGCACAACCTCATTGGCTAGGCATGGTGCAGTAGTCGTCTTCAGAGAGTCTCTGTACTCACTAAATTTAAAATTCTTTCTTGTGTTTTGATGTCAGGTTTAGTTTATGTATTAGCACATTCTAAGACATTATGTAGTAACCATTATATTGTGAAACATTAGGTTTTGATTTTTTCCAGAACATAATACCTGTGAATTTAAAATAATTTGATTCTGTTTTCTTGCCATTTAGGCATGCATCATTTTCCCAGCAGATTGTTCTGATTTTGTGTCTGCTTATGTATAAGAATTTTTATATGTCACATATTTTTGTTAAGCTAATTACATTTTTGGTATGTTAATATAAGGTAAAGCTAAAAAAATTTAAAATATCATTTTTATTTAACTTAGCGTTATGAAATATTTTTGTATTATAGTTTTTGGGAAAATTTTATTTCTGACATTGTAATATTTTTATTCTGTGCCCTGCGCTTGACTGTGCGCTAGGGAGTAATGATGTGTATTGTTGGTGGTTCATTGGAAAGATGTTTTTTCTCATTTTATAATGTATTTTTTTTTACTTAACGCTTGACGGTGCGTTAGTTGCAATTTATTTATAACGGTGTTATTATTATTTTTTGTGTGAATAATGTCTATGATTGTTCATTGTTACTTATGAATAAGTTGTATACCATGATTAAGTGTCAGATTATGCTTTGGTTGTCAATAGCTTTCTTTAGTGTTTGTTATACACAAATACATTGTCTTTGTGTCCTATACTTTCTTGTCATGATATATATATTTGTTAATACGTTGTTTGATTAAATGGTTATTACGATGTATTAATCCATCGTTCTCTACAGACAGACCTGTGTTTTTCTTCTGTCTTTCCTGATTATTCTTTATTTTTTTCCATTTCTTCTACTGTCTTTTTGGTAGCGGTTCATATATTGGTTATACTTTTATGTTGCATTTATATGTCACTTGATACTATTTGTATTCTTCTTCATCCTACTATACTGATACTTGCATTATGTATATTGTTAGGTTAATTCTATGCTGAATAGACTTAACTTTGTTGAAAGCAGATTATCTCTGTAGACTTAGCTGATTATTTTTGTATGCTTTGTTTTCTACTTTACTCATAATGCTGCTATTTTTTGGACAATATATAGTATTTGGACTCAACAGGTTGATTAATTTTACTGATTGGAGCTTTATTACCTACTTATTTTTTGGCTGGGGTAACCTTTTCAAAAAAATGATGTTATCATTTTTCCCCGGGGGGTGGTGTAAACTGTTGAGTCCAAATCTAAGCAAGGTCATTAATCGTTATAAGTCCAGGATGTATAAGAGATTGTAGTGGTTATTCCACTTGAACAGAGTTTGTCTAGCTGTTAGTTTATTTAAAAATATATGAGCATATTGTATACGTATCTTCGAGATTCAGAACGCTTCTCACTGCGGCTGAGTTTCCGCGTTAGATGGATTTTCTAAGCTATTTTTGAGCTGTGAGCGAGAGTTCTCGGGGAGTTAGCCCCACGCATGTGTGATTGGCTAGGGTGTTCTGGGAAAGAATTTTTTGGTGTCAGTGTGTTCCCGAGCGAGTGTACTGGGAAGATGTTTAGTGTTTTTCGATGTGTACCAGTGGGTATTTTGGTACAGGATTATTGCTTATGGATTTATGTGTAGTTATCTGCAGATAAGATGTACTTTATTTAAGGAGATGTTCCTAAGGCCTTGGAGTGTACAGGCCAGTGTTTTGAGTGATATTAGTACTGCGATTGTCAGCAGTCTTCTGGATGGATTAACTAGAGCTGAGACGTAATATATTTGAGGCTGTAAAAAAAGGACTCCCTCTGTAATGTTCTGACTGTTCTTCTTTGCATATATATTCTGTGTGTGTGATGATGATGATGATCTCTTGTCGCGAATGCGTGATATGGTATTACATCAAGGTGGACACCCAAGTTACAGTGTAGACTTGCATCACAGGACGTAAAATACAAGTGGAAAGGGTTCCTCACATAAGAAGATGTAGATGTAGGATCAATGCACTCACAAGGTACATACCACATGTATAGAGTCAAGAATGTGAGTGAACAGCCGTGGATTTTTCCAGTATTTATTACATGGCCACAGCAACAGGAACGTAAACAACTTCATATGACAGTTACAGTACATAGTTGGCAAAACATCATCATATTGGATATTTGAGTAGTAACATCAGCAGCATATTCAGACAGCATATGAATACATTATGGGACGACAGTAGGCAAACGTTCTGGTTGTCTATCGCCACATACTCAGCAAAGGTAAATACCTCAATATCAATAGTGGTTCGATGCTAGAACCTTTTCTTGGCTACGTTTTTTCGCAAGTCGTAAATTCATCAAATTTATGGAAGCAATGTTAGTTCACAAAAGTATATTTCCCTGCTAGGATGATCTCTGCATCATTGTCCGATAATAGGATTTACTTTCTTTTCTCTTGACAACGATCCATATAATGATGGGAATTCAAAATGGCTACCATCACAAATTTCGCTCACTCATGAGGGTAAATGTTGAGCCGAAATTAAATCTTAATTCAGGACATAAATGTTCCCAATAGGTTCCCGTACCGTTCTACAATCAGTAGGGCTGCTTCCTGAAAAATACATGACATCTGTAGGACAATCTGTCATCTTCATCTGTATTTAATGATCCTAGAGGTGCGCTAATACGATTGCTTCCTCTAGGCCTAACCAACATAGTTCATCGAAACAAAGGGTCTGGCGTTACCTTGATTTAGGAATAAATACATACGCCATTCCTTGGCGCTACCAAAGAACAACAGGAGAATCTCACATACTATTATCACGTAGCGAGACATCGTTCTCCCTTATAAGAATTCACAGAGATCACTTTCAACTTTCCTAAATCGACCAGCCCAGGGAACACAGCCATCATCGGCGGCTTCGTCGAGCCTTCTCACACCTTTCTAGGCAGAAACCAACACCTGCCCCAGAATTCGGCAGAGAAGAATATAGTCCGACTTAAACATACGAAGATATACAATATAAGACTGAATCTTCTTGTACTAGACAAGTAATACATATAAATTCAGGCCATAAACATATTGAACAAGATTAATCTATTTTCTGGCCCTACCAAATGAGAAATGACAAATTCCATATTAATCCGCCAAGTCAATATTCAAGAGAGACCACTCATATAATCAAAAGTGTAAATCAATCACGGATTATCTAGCTTTACAAAGGAATGCATTTTCGTACACAAATAAATACAAATATATATTTTCCATATTAAATAGACATACTAAATGAATTGTATGCCTCTCTGAAGTAATCCGTGCGTCCCATAAGAATATGAGCGCATCAGATTACCACACCCCCGGGAAAAAAAAGGTTCATTTTTTTGAAATACATCCAGGAGCAACATACAATAGGCTCACAACGCACGAATAACAATGCGCAGATGATAAGCATTCCAAAAAAATGTAACGCCTAATGTAAGGCTAAGTCGTCCTATGGTACGACAAGTGAGAATATATCTCAGGAACCAGAGAAAGTTTTTCTCTGAGTATAAACATTTCCAGAGAGGTGTCACCAACGCATATTACAATACTGGCAATGCCACAATTTCTACAATAATTTATCCAAAAATCTTTCATCTTAGGTATATTAAAATTATGATTACCAAAGAAGAAGAACATCAAAAGATCAGCGGTGAATATACATCAATGAACCGCTAAGAGTGATACAATCAATATATAATATATTACATATGTGTACACATTTTAGTATAGAAAAAGTGTAGTAGAGTTAGATTAGGATCTAACGGTTAGGTGGAATCATGTGGGCATCTAGATAAGATATCTGCCATCACATTTTCTGATCCACGGATAGCTCGCACCGAAAAATGAAAATGCTGAAGAGCAATCGCGTATAGCGTTGACATCGTGCTCTTCAGATTTTTACTCTGAATAGCCGTAAGAGCTTTCTGGTCAGTTTCCACAATGAAATGCGCGCCAAGAAGAAATCTTTGAAGTTTAAGGATTGACCAAACCATAGCTAATAATTCACGGTCTAAGACCGAGTAATTCTTCTCTGCGGCATTTAGTTTTCGAGAAATATACATCACAGGATGCAGAGTTCCAGAGTACTCTTGCATTAGTGCTGCTCC
The DNA here is from genome assembly GCA_024509875.1 of Oreohelix idahoensis. Lineage (NCBI taxonomy): Eukaryota > Metazoa > Mollusca > Gastropoda > Stylommatophora > Oreohelicidae > Oreohelix > Oreohelix idahoensis. The sequence continues at coordinate 322,985 of JAMPIV010015176.1, forward strand.
AATCCCTGTGAATGAAGCGTCACTACGAAGAATAAATGTCTCATCCTTACTAAGTAATACCAAGATAGGTGAAGTAGAAAACATAGTTTTAACCTTATCTAAAGAGGATTGACATTCTTGAGTCCAATGGACTATATTAGGAGACCCTTTCTTTAGCAAGGAAGAAAGAGGTGACATGATCGAGGACAGATTCGGAATGAATCGTCCATAAAATTGTATTAGACCTAAGAGACTTCGCACTTGCTTTTTAGTTTTCGGAATAGAAATGTTAAGTATCTTACTTGTATTATGGTCCTCTGTTTTTAGGAAACCATGACCAACACGATGACCTAAGAAAGATATCTCGCTAAAACCAATACAGGCTTTAGATGGTTTCGCTGTCAGGTTATGCTCGCGTAAGATAGACAATAGTTCATTTAACCCGTTATAGTGATCTTCCCAAGTATCACTGAAAAGACAGATGTCATCAAGATATGCAATGACATCTGAGCGATGAGATAGGATTCGACGCATCATGCGTACGAATGTTGCAGGGGCGTTCATAAGGCCGAAAGGCATGACATTCCATTGGAATAGACCCCCAGGTGTCGAAAAAGCAGTAAACGGTTTGGCGTGTTCGGATAGTGGAACTTGCCAATATCCCTTAGACAAATCAAGTTTAGTGAAGAAATGAGATTTCGATAGTCTAGTAAGTAGCTCTTCTAGTAAAGGCATAGGTTCAGCATCAAATTTCGTCACTTGGTTATTTGCGATAATCATCGCAAAAACGTATGTTATAGTCTTTTTTTCGTACAATAACCATCGGCGAAGAATATGCTGATGTGGATTGTTCAATTATTTTTAAATCTATCATCTCATCCAACTCTTTCTCGACCTGTGCTTGAAAATGTATCGGGATAGGATACGGTCTGACTCTTATAGGATTATGGTCAGTAAGAATAATGTGCTGTTCAATGACATCAGTTTGACCAGGAATGTCAGTAAGGACATCCTGAAATTGATGTAACATAGTAGAAACTTGTTTCTGTTCTCCTAGAGATACTCGGGAGAAACCGTAACATCTTTCCATGATTCATTAGAATGAAGAGGAATCATCGGAAAAGGAAGATTCACATCCGAGAAAATCGTTTCCTCATCCTGTATTACTGACAGCGATGAGTAATGCCCGTGTTGGACTGGAGAATCGTCCGTTGCCTGGAAAACAGGTTGTAAATAATCCGGACGTTCATGGAATTCCGTAAGCATGTTGATATGGAAGGTTTTATGCTTCCCGTCAATATCGACGATATAGTCAACATCGGAAACTTTTGATATTACATCGTACGGACCTTTTCAAGAAATAAGAAGTCTGTTTTCCCTACAAGGTAGCAAGACAAATGCTTTGTCACCTGGACAAAGTTGTCGCAAGCATCTCTTTTTATTGTCAAATTGCCTTGCCTTCTGTTTCGCAAATTCAGAAGAAGCAATTGCCAATTTGCATGCTTCAATAATCTTGTGTCTAAGCGCAATGACATATTCGTAAGAGGATTTTGTGTCATCGACAATATTATCAGCAGTTATAAGGTCATGAAGTAAGGACATAGGACTTCGCGGTTTCGCGCCAAAGACAAGTTCAAAGGGAGAAAATCCTGTATGTTCGTTGGCGACCTCTCTGTATGCAAAGAGAGCCGCGGGTAAAACCCTATTACAATCCTGAGGATGATCTTCAGTTATCTTACCTAGTAGGTTTTTCAGAGTTCTATTCAGACGTTCTACCATCCCATTGGACATAGGATGATAAATACTACTCAGCGATCTCTTTATCTTAAGAGTCGACATTACTTGAGACATGGTATCCGATATGAGTTGGGTACCATGGTCTGATAATATTTCTACTGGAAATCCCAGACGAGAAAATATTAGCCAAAGAGCATCTGCAATATCAGCAGTAGTTATGCTCTTTAGAGGAACAGCCTCTGGCCAACGTGTGCACATGTCAACACACGTCAAGATAAATTGGTGTCCCCTGGCAGACTTTATTTTAAATGGACCAATGATATCTATCGCCATTTTTTGAAATGGTCGAATTGGAATATCTGCAGCCTGAATAGGTGCAGCATGGCGTGGACCTTTGGATTTAACTTCTTGACATACTCTACAAGATCGACAATAGATTCGTATGTCTCTGTTCACAAAAGGCCAATAGAAAGACGCAAGAACTCTAGACTTAGTACGTGAAAAACCCATATGCCCAGCACACTGAGAATCATAAGCGTGCTGTAAGATTTTAACTCATATTTTTGGGCACAAGAATTTGAGAATGAATGGACTTAGCGGAGTCTTGTACCATACGTACAAGTACGCCATTCTTCATCGTAATCCAAGATTTGCGATTTGTATCTTTATTCGGATCACCTTTTGTTGCTAGCGTAAAGAATGTTTTTAAGTAGGATCATCTTCCTGCTTTTTTATGAACGAGTCACGAGAAATTTCCAAGGGATCATCTAGGATCTGCGCATCATTATCTTCAGAAGGCGAAGATTGCGGCATGTTAAGAGCTTGAGCCCTAGTGACTACTGCATTAGCAGATTGCATATTATCATTTTCCCAATCAGAAATTTGTTGTGGAGTGCATTCTTTCAGTCCATGAATGCGACCGATGATGAGATCAGCGATCGGATTCGGCAGAAGACATGCTTGCACATCTCCTGTAAAGAAAGGAGTAGCAATATTGATAATGGCAGTAGAGTACTTCTCCAATGTGCCACCAAATGTTACGCATTTGACTACATTGCCTGTGGCTCGAGAAGGATTTACGAGTGACTGCCTCACTCCAATGGTAGTGCACCCCGAATCGAAAAGAATTGATACCGGAGTACCATCTACTAGACCTCTATTGAAGACAAGAACACCTCTTCCATTATGCGCGACTGACGCAGTGAGAGCGGGAAGCGGATGACCACAGCTTAAAGTAGAAACTGTGGTTGGATCGAATAATTTTTGCATTGGGAACATTGAGATGCTCTACCAAAATCGAAAGCTGAACATCCTACATTATTAGAGTCTTTCTTACCATTATTTTGATTACCGGCTTCATGGAACTCTTGTTGTGCAGAGTTAGCCTGGTAATGAGATTTACCATGTCTTTTGTGTTGTGATCTACCTCGGTTATAATTGCCTCTGTAATTATTATTTCCTCTGCTATAACCCCTATTTGGGTTTGAATCATAATGTTCATGATCGTAATCATCATACTCATTATAATGAGTATCCCTGTAATGTTGGTTTTGTTGTTTCCATGAAGAACTTGGGTAGTTCCTATAGTTACTCCCTTTGTGGAAATTTCTATAATTATAGGCACCCCTGAATCGAGGACTGTCAACCCGATTCCAGGTCTTCAAAGAAGAACCCTGATTTGAGTGGTTACCTTGGTTTTGATAACTATTCCAATTAACCTTTTTGTGAGATTTATCTTGAGTTCCTTGGGACTTGTGTGAGTAATTGTTATTGTATTGTGTTGCTGAAGCAACTGGAATACCCTCTTTAATGTTAGTGTTGTTCAGAATCATGTCAGGGTGTGTCGTGATATATTGGTCACAATATTCTTCCATTTGTTTTAATGTACTTGGTTTACGCTCATGTAAAAATTCTAGGAATGGTTTATTCACCGAAGACATGATCTTGTCTCTGAGTAATAAATCCGTAAGAGCATCAAATGTTTTCTGTGTTTTGGATAATTCAATCCAACGTGAAAGTGTAAGTCGTGCTTTTGAAATGAATTCAGAGAATTCCACACCTGTCTCAGGTCTCATTGTTTTAAACAATAGACGGTAACCCTCCTCTGACAGCTGATATTTCCTTATCAAGGCCGACCTGATAACATCATAGTTATCATTGTCGGCCTCTTCAACCAAACTTAACTTAATCAGAGAATCCCCTTTTAGATTTTCAGACAACTGATTTACATACTGTGATTTATCCAGATTATGAGCTCGACATGTACGTTCAAATCTATCAAGCCAGAATGTTATATCGTCACTTGCGGAGTTGAACGCTGGCACCTTGACCTTGTAAGTAAAGGGTTTACCATTACCACTAGATGCTTGATTAACATTACTCATATTTGTCAATTTTAATTTTTCTAACTCAAATGCTAAAAGTTCTTTCTGATGTTCATGTTCCCTAATTGCTTTTCTCTCTTCAATTTCTAATCTTTTCTGTTCAACAGCAGCTTTTCTCTCCTCAGCAGCAGCTTGAGCAGCAGCTTCTAATTTTTTTTCCTTCTATTTGAAGTTTTCTCTCCTCAGCAGCAGCTTTTCTCTCCTCAGCAGCAGCTTTTTTCTCCTCAGCAGCAGCAGCAGCTTTTCTCTCCTCAGCTTGCATCTGCAATCTGAAATTCTCAGCATCTATCTTCTTTTGTTCAACTTCTGCTTTCCATTTATTCTCATCTTTTTGTTTTTTCTCTTCTGATTTTAATGCAATAGCAAATTGAGCAGTTGACCATTCTTCTAACTCTTTACCAGTCTTATCAAGGGATTTCCCTTGTGTAATAAAGTAATCTAATGTAGACATCCTGTATTATCAAATCAGTAACCTGAAATAATAAAATAATTACCTTATTCCACTTCAATGGGAGGCAAGTCTGTACTATAGACTTGTATAGTCACTTCACTCTATTTTACTCTCTTAGTATTATTCAAAGACCTTGTACCAACCTCAATGGGAAGAAGTCTCTAAATAAGTATCACTTTACCACAACACTGTGTGAAACAAGTCTTTAATAAAGAGCTTGTATAATCACCTTTAAAATTTAAGTACCCTATAGTATCAATAGTGTATGATTATATATATATTTCGAAGTAATGCAACCACAAGTTTATAATAAGTTGAATAATCAGCTCACACTCACAATCTCTGTGTGAGACAAACCTTATATGGTTATCGTGTTTGTAATGAAACACATAATTACTTGAGTACCTGTGGAAAATAATATCTTTCTATCCCAATCACTGTGGGAGACAAGCCTTACAAAGGTCTTGTATACTTCCTTTTATAACAATAATAATAATAAAGTACTGGTCTGTACTATAGGATAAGTGTATTCAACTCTACCTCATATATCATCTGTCAACTAAAGACATTAACTAGGACAAACAAGAAAAGACAATATGAAAACAATTGCAGAAATTAAATTAAATTAAATAGAAAACTGAAGTAAATAATCACAGAATCTGTGATGATAACTGCAATGAACTAAACAAAACAAATGACGTCACAGTGTAAAAACCTAAGGGTGTAAAGAACTTAATGAAAGGAAAGGGTAGACCTACAAATATACAAACAAATCAAACAATAATAAAGATCAGCAACAGATGTTGCATGCAAATTTCAATTAAGAAATTTGCTCCCTATAGAACACTGGTACAAGACCAATGTCACTCGGTATACCTTATACTAGTCACCACCCATCCAAGCCCGTAGACATATAAACAACTATACATATAAACAAATAACATGTAACATAAATATAAATACATATTATGTTCATAAGTAAAGAGTGTTGAAGATGGCTTGGTTGTAATATGTAACGTATGGTTTACAACACAGTCACTGGTTACTTTTATTACAACTGTTTTTTAATATTAAATAGTCATTTTCAATACTTGTTCACAGCAATGATGTTCCATCGATGAAAAATATATAGTACTGTTCTTGCTTCAAAATTATGGCAATGTTATAATTGGTTTCCTGTTCTTCAAAGTACCAGTAACGAGAACGTTTATGAACTTGATCTTTTAAATGTAATAGGCTGTTAATACTGCAATTTGATGGGTAACAGCGGGTACTTTACAATCTCATGATAATGACGTCTGTGTAGCTTCTCACCTTGAAAACCCACGTAATTGGCACCACTGTAAAAGAAGGACTCCCTCTGTAATGTTCTGACTGTTCTTCTTTGCATATATATTCTGTGTGTGTGATGATGATGATGATCTCTTGTCGCGAATGCGTGATATGGTATTACATCAAGGTGGACACCCAAGTTACAGTGTAGACTTGCATCACAGGACGTAATATACAAGTGGTAAGGGTTCCTCACATAAGAAGATGTAGATGTAGGATCAATGCACTCACAAGGTACATACCACATGTATAGAGTCAAGAATGTGAGTGAACAGCCGTGGATTTTTCCAGTATTTATTACATGGCCACAGCAACAGGAACGTAAACAACTTCATATGACAGTTACAGGACATAGTTGGCAAAACATCATCATATTGGATATTTGAGTAGTAACATCAGCAGCATATTCAGACAGCATATGAATACATTATGGGACGACAGTAGGCAAACGTTCTGGTTGTCTATCGCCACATACTCAGCAAAGGTAAATACCTCAATATCAATAGTGGTTCGATGCTAGAACCTTTTCTTGGCTAAGTTTTTTCACAAGTCGTAAATTCATCAACTTTATGGAAGCAATGTTAGTTCACAAAAGTATATTTCCTTGCTAGGATGATCTCTGCATCATTGTCCGATAATAGGATTTACTTTCTTTTCTCTTGACAACGATCCATATAATGATGGGAATTCAAAATGGCTACCATCACAAATTTCGCACACTCATGAGGGTAAATGTTGAGCCGAAATTAAATCTTAATTCAGGACATAAATGTTCCCAATAGGTTCCCGTACCGTTCTACAATCAGTAGGGCTGCTTCCTGAAAAATACATGACATCTGTAGGACAATCTGTCATCTTCATCTGTATTTAATGATCCTAGAGGTGCTCTAATACGATTGCTTCCTCTAGGCGTAACCAACATAGTTCATCGAAACAAAAGGTCTGGCGTTACCTTGATTTAGGAATAAATACATACGCCATTCCTTGGCGCTACCAAAGAACAACAGGAGAATCTCACATACTATTATCACGTAGCGAGACATCGTTCTCCCTTATAAGAATTCACAGAGATCACTTTCAACTTTCCTAAATCGACCAGCCCAGGGAACACAGCCATCATCGGCGGCTTCGTCGAGCCTTCTCACACCTTTCTAGGCAGAAACCAACACCTGCCCCAGAATTCGGCAGAGAAGAATATAGTCCGACTTAAACATACGAAGATATACAATATAAGACTGAATCTTCTTGTACTAGACAAGTAATACATATAAATTCAGGCCATAAACATATTGAACAAGATTAATCTATTTTCTGGCCCTACCAAATGAGAAATGACAAATTCCGTATTAATCCGCCAAGTCAATATTCAAGAGAGACCACTCATATAATCAAAAATATAAATCAATCATGGATTATCTAGCTTTACAAAGGAATGCATTTTCGTACACTATTAAATACAAATATATATTTTCCATATTAAATAGACATACTAAATGAATTGTATGCCTCTCTGAAGTAATCCGTGCGTCCCATAAGAATATGAGCGCATCAGAGGCCTATAACTATTAGTACTGCGATTGTCAGTAGTCTTCTGGATGGATTAACTAGCGCTGAGTCGTAATATATTTGAGGCCTATAACTATTAGTTCTGCGATTTTCAGCAGTCTTCTAGGGGGATTAACTAGCGCTGAGACGTAATATATTTGAGGCCTATAACTATTAGTATTTGAGGCCAAATAACTATTAGTATTGCGATTGCCAGCAGTCTTTTGATGGATTATTATTATACGTTAGTTCTATGATGTGGATCCTTTTTGGTATGCTATTATAACCTGTGTAACATGCTGTATTTTGTCTACGTTATCGTGACCGTGTTGTGGTGTGAATAAACTGTTCATTAACTGTCACCAGGCGTTCAACCCTCTATGAGTCGTACGTGAGCTATCGTGGTGTGAGTAACTGTTTCCACACACCCTTCAAACATTCCAGACACGGTAACAGCACAGAAGTACACATACGGCTGATTAACCTGTGTGGCGTGATATTTGATATATATAGCAATCTTGGGTTCCAATGATAGTTTCCAACAGACCAACAACATTTACGTTTGCAACACGATTTCCCACTTTAAACACTGCACCAAATACTAGATATAATATATTTACCTCAACACAGAACTACGGTATCACAACGAAACTAAGAGATTTCACTTATAAGTTTAAGTGTCTAGAACGAAGTGACCACGTCTACTGCAAATTGGAGAATAAGTAAAATCAAGTTTCGAACTCTGGTTAATATCGTAAACCAGACAAAGATTCCCAACTTATTTCGCAAAACGAAATAATCTCCCCTTTCCGTCTTAAACACCCTACATTTAACGCTTCCCTTACTAGACGTATTGCCCATAACTGACACTTCTCGTTTTCACACCTGACGCTGACCAGGGCCAACCGTGAGTGCCGTGTCAGTTGGAATTTCCAGACAACTGTCTCGTACTGCGCCGTAGAGATGTCAGTTATCGCGCCTAACCTGACCGCTCAGCCGAAGAAAACGCGCGTGTCAGCTGAAAATGCAGACGATATGTCGCCTATAAGTCTGGCGAAAGCGAATATTCACAGTTTACGTCTACAACGCAATAACCTCCCGAGCCTTGCATCTACGTAATATCATGACTAGTGCGTTTCTAAATGAGAAAACGAAACCCGGCGAAAGTTTGAATGAGAAACTAGTAATGTTTATAGTCGCAAACGTACGAATGCGAAAACACACAAAAAGGATAAAGAGTGATAATAAAATAGAGGACACGAGTAGAGAAAGAAAGAAAAATAGAACATGTAATGATCATAACAACTCTCTGTGACAGAACGTCCCCCCTTTAAGATATGGAATCACTCCATGTCTACGTTATGGAAATAAATTTCCTATATCCGTAGCTTCAGGGTGTCTGTCCTCTTCCATCTCATCTCCCCCCTGCATCTCTGTCCAATTCCTACTCAAGTCTCCTCCCAAAGTTTCCTTTCTCTGGAATGTCTCCCATGCGCGTTTGAAAGAGCGTCGCCGCTTCTGACATTTTTGAAAGAATTCGTGTGTGCGCAGTGGAATCTCCGTGCCACTATCGTCATCTTCGTCAGTTTTGGCGCTCGTCAGGAGATGGTCGGAGGTTGGCACTGGTCTTTCAAAGTATCTCTTTAACAGATTGAAATGGAAAACCTTCTCCTTTCCTTGAATAGAGATCTGGTAGTTAGCTTTAGAAATCTTTTATCATTACGGTAAACGGCCCTTGCCATCCGATCTTCAGTTGGTTGTTTCCGGTAGGGAGTAACACCAAAACTTTCTCTCCTGCTTCCAGTTCTCTCTCTTTCGCGACTTTCCTGTATCGGTTAGCGTGCTTTGTGCGTGCTTGCTTAAAGTTAGTCATTGCTAGGTACCATCCTAGTTTCAACCTTCCTTTTAAATCCGAAACATATTTACTTGCTGAGACGACTGTTTCATCAGCCTTCTGGTCCGTCAGCGACCAAAGTAAGGCTTCGAGCGGGCCCTTAATGGGTCTGCCGAATAAAAGCGTAGCTGGCGGAAATCCTGTGGAAGTATGAGGAGATTCTCTGTAGCCAAATAGAGCTGCAGGAATACAAAGATCCCAATCTTCAGGTTTCACTTGTGCCAGTTTACTTAGCATCATGTTGAGGTTTCCGTTAACACGTTCCACGAGCCAATTTCCGGCCGGAGTATAAGGCTTTATGTAAATGTGTTGGTTCCTCAAGTTCTTAACGATCTCATCCATCAACAGATTTCGGTATGGAGATCCGTTATCAGTCAACACTTGCTGAGGGAATCCCAACCGAGTGAAAATCTGCACGAGGGCTTCTGCGACATGCTTGGCATCTGCGCATGTTAGCGGGATAGCTTCTGCCCATAAAGTGCATGTATCGACTAAGGTCAGGATAAACCTGTTCTTTCTTTTAGTCCTTTCTAAGGGTCCTAAAATGTCGATCACAACCCGTTCGAATGGTGTTCCCACTATTGGCATTTCACCCAAAGAACCTGGGGGTGTCCGTTGCTTGGGTGGCACACGTTGGCACTGGGCACAGGATTTGACATATCTGATAATATCAGTATTTACTCCTGGCCACCAATAATGAGTGGTTATCCGTTGGTTTGTGGCGTTCTGTCCCAGGGAAGAGAGTGCCCGATTTCTAGGATTTGGCTTCTGTACTGCTTCGGTACTAGGAGCTGGTTGTAACCTTGGTCAGGCTTGCCCGTTCTGCGATAAAGTACGCCATCCTTAGAAAAAATGTCCCGTGCTGTCTGGGTTCCTTAGCCATGGGCGGTTTCCTAAAGCAGGGTGCCAAAGTAGGGTCCTTTTGTTGCGCTTCTTTAAGTTCCATAGGTAACAAATTAGGCGCAGGCTCCCGTTCCTTCTTGGTTTGCCCTGTTGTAGTTACTGCTGCCACAATCGGCTCTTCCGGTTTCCCAATAGACACGTATCTACCGAACAGTATGACTGGGTAGATGGTGTCATCCATAACAGCCGCTTTGCTCACGCCTCAGACAAAATCAGATTTGATCTCCACCAAAGCGATGGGAAGCGTTATAGGTGCATCACTCTTACGAATTCCTCAAAATTGGACGGTCTCTGCTGTCTCTTGATCGGGTTTGACCAGGTTTCTGGCAACAATGCAATCATAAGAAAGCCCCGTGTCAAAAAAACAAAATGATTGAGAACCGTTCAAAGTAAGAGTACCTTGCGTTGAGGGTCTCTCCCAAACAGGTTGGGAATCACTGTCAATAATTCCACCTTGCGAAACTGTTAATAAGCATCCGATGCGTTTAGGCTCGGTGTGCTCGCTCTGATCATTAGTCCCTTGCTCAGAGGTTCTCCGTTTGCCACCTTGTAGTTTCTAGATGCTCTGCCATGAAGGGCGGTCGGGTTGATCAGACTGTTTACTGTGGTTGGGGTACTTGTTTTTGTAAACTTGGATTTTTCAGGAGGGGGGGGGGGGGGGGTTGTGAGGTCCAGTTTCTCTGTGGTTATTTTGGTTAGAAACATGAGAAGCATGAGAAGACGGTGCTAGATTATTTTTCCGAAAATGTTCTTCTGTTGGTTTACGTTTTGCGGCCGGTAGTTTAGCCAGCGCATTGTGATATTGCTCAGATTTTTCCAAAATGTCTTCAATCTTTTCTGCACCTTGCTCAGCTAGAAATCTCCGGCTATCTGCAGATAAAGTGTTCTTTATTTGTTCTAGTAAAACTAATTCCTCCAGACCTTCATAGGTAGAGGGGAGCTGTGAAAGTTCAAGGCACTTTGTCAAGTATCCCTTTAAACGAGATGAGAACTGCTGAAAAGTTTCAGAGCTCTCCTTCCTGCTGTTGCAAAACAGTTGCAAAAACTTTCGCGCATTCATTTCAAAGCGCTCCAGTAACGCTTTCTTCAACAAGTCGTACTTGTCTTGTTGGCTGCTTTCCAGTTTAGCGTAAACATCATACGCACTACTTTTCAAAGACTGAGAAAGCTTCGTATTCCATCGCGACCTCTCTAACCCGTACAGACTTGCACTTTTCTCAAATTTTTCTAGATACGTCTCAATCTTCTCATTAGGACAAGGGAAAGATTCTAGCGCAAAAGACATAGCAGTGAGGTGAGTAGATTGAGTGTTAGAAGGGTCAGTTAAGGAAGAGTGAGGAGAAGACTCTCTATTACTGGAGGTAGAGGCAGCACCACGACTTTGGAATTCTAGAGTTTTAAGAGCGAACTCATGCTGTCTCTCTTCCCTATCCTTCTCATGCTGTCTCTCCTTCTCTCTTTCCTCTCTCTCCTCCCTCTCCTTCTCATGCTGCATCCTGCGAATTTCCATTTCTTCCTCAATCTTCCTCTGCTGTAATAGACGGTCTTCCGCTTCTTTCCTCTCCGCTGCTTCTTCTTTCCTCCTTAGTTCTTCTTCTTTCTTCTCCGCGTCATATCTCTCAAGTTCGTCCCTGACAAAACCTTTCGCTTCGTCTCCGTCCAAACCTTCTTGTCTCGCTTCCTCCCTGAGGAGCTGTCTAAGCTTCGTCCTTTCTGCCATAAGAAGTCAGTGGCAGAGACTAAGTCGATAAAGCAAGAAGAAGAAGATACGCTTGTTCCTACCACTTGCGAGAAAATACCAAACAAAGATGATATACTTATAACCTGGGATACCTCCTCCAAAAAATATAGTGTCTAACTATCGCTGCTATTAATCGGCAATAAAGCACCTAATGCAGACGACTACGCCAAATAAATGGTAGTTAAGATTATTCCCGGAAAAATAAGTTGCTACAGTGGAAGCAAAATAATTATTGCAAAAATTTAAGGGAAAAAAATCCCCTTAATTTTAAGTCAACTACAAGTTCACCCCTGAAGACAGTTAGGGTGAGGGAGGCAGAACCCTGTGAATGTTATACACTCACAAACTTTACCAGCGTTTAGTATTACAAAATCAGTAATTAACATATATTCCGACAAAATCAACCTGTATCTCAAATGTATAATGCTCAATAATGCTGTGGAAAAACAATTTTTAGTTGTGTGGTCAGCACGCCATCGATTCGTCTAGGGGATAAATTATTTTTAAAACATACAAAACTCACAAGACATCACACTCTTACTCTATATCAGAATAAAGAAAATTAAGTTCACAATCCCGATAGACGAGACCCCATTTGTCGTCCTTGCTCGGGATTTTCACTTCAATTCCCGGAAACGAGACCCCATTTGTCGTAGATTTTTTGATAGGGGAATTAAGACTTTGGTTGGTCCCTTCTGAATAGCTTAGAATGAGTGATAGTTACAGTGAGAGGTAGTAATAGAAATAGATTTCCACGAGTGAGATGGTAAAATCAATAGACGCTGTCCCTGAGAACTCGAGAATCTTCTCTCTTTCTCAGCCTATCTTCTACAACAGATTTAGAGGAGTCAGACAGTCTAGTGACAACATATATTAATATATATGAACGTACCACTCACGTGCATACACCCAAGTGACGACAGTTAGACGCACAGACGTGGGAAAACTATAACATTGATTATATAGATATTCTAGACCGAGCTGACCAACACGCGGATTATGTTTAAGGGCAGTTTAATTATCAATATAAACTTCCACCACAACACATAAAAATTGCATCAAAAGCATATACAAATATTCATAGAAAATCAAGGAATTGCTACAAGAAATGATAGACCCACAGTTATGACCTTCCCTCGATGTTTAGCCCACAGTCCCGTTAGAAGAAAGATGATAGCCCAAAAAGTGACAGATACATATGATTTGGGTCTAATATTTTCCCCTTTTGAAGCTATGAACTGACTTTGGTAGCAGTATCTATTTTAAGGAAAATATCTATTTTAGCAACAAATCATGCATAAGGAAAATTACAACGTGAGTGAATCAAACGAAGAACATCCTTCAGTCTACTTTCACTCGGTTCTTTCATCAGGGCCCTGACTCACAAAACCTTATCTACACTCGTGATGTTGTTCGCCGTCTGGCGCAAACTTCAGTGTACACTTTGTTAATCTGTCTATCTGTGGATGAAATGGATACCCAGATCTGCAGATATAGGTTTCATTCACCGTGTCCGGGGAGCGTCCACTTCAGGCGATCGTTCTTACTTTACAGAATTAATTTAATGTCCCTTATTCACGAGGTAAGAGTTAGGGTTTCACCAGGCAAACAGTGCCAGAACACGAGGTTTCCCTTAAATAGGAAGATGACCGGTGGACAACTTCTCTCAACAACTAATCTTGGTTCACCACACACTTTGTCAACAATGTCGGAAAGTTAATGTTTTGTCTCTGTAATTATTCTCGCCAGAAGGCACCAAGTGCATTAGAGTTAGTGTAGAAATATGCACTGGCTCAAAGGCCCAGTATAAGCATTTATTCTTTAAAAAAAAACCGTGAGTGGGATTGGTATTCTGTGTATCTCTGAAGGCACACGCCCTGTCAGACAGGTGTTACTTGAAAACTACAAGGTTAAAGATATAAAATGTTTATGTTTCTCATTGGTATGTCTCTGTACAAAACGCCGGCAAAGTTGGGTTACCCAGTATTCACTGAATAAAAGAAAAAAACACATATGAAATATTTTACATATTATGTACTCAATATAACTTACGTTTTCAACTGCAAGCGTAGAGCTTGACTTGACGTTTAAACTTTCCCGTGAAAGAAATTATATATATATATAAATCAATTAATCCTCATGAATTAGGAATACCTACGTATTCCGTCAACACTCATGAGGCATCTAGCATTTATAAGTTAGTTTAGAAAAATTATTCTCTTCTGATTATTTAACAGTTAAATTAAATTCATTATAGCTACATTGTTGTTTAAGCTAGAAATTATAATTTATTCTGCTTTCCACTGAAACCTGTCACTAGAAAATAATACAGACTATATTTTAATTCTCTCTGCACAAAAGAACTAGTGAAAAATAATAAGCGATTTAACACTTTAAACACTTCACCAAATACTAGATATAATATATTTACCTCAACACAGAACTACGGTATCACAACGAAACTAAGAGATTTCACTTATAAATTTAAGTGTCTAGAACGAAGTGACCACGTCTACTGCAAATTGGAGAATGAGTGAAATCAAGTTTCGAACTCTGGTTAATATCTTAAACCAGACAAAGGGGCCTAACTTATTTCGCAAAACGAAATAATCTTCCCTTTCCGTCTTAAACACCCTACATTTAACACTTCCCTTACTAGTCGTATTGCCCATAACTGACACTTCTCGTTTTCACATCTGACGCTGACCAGGGCCAACCGTGAGTGCCGTGTCAGGTGAAATTTCCAGACAACTGTCTCGTACTGCGCCGTAGAGATGTCAGTTATCGCGCCTCACCTGAGCGCTCAGCCGAAGAAAACGCGCGTGTCAGCTCAAAATGCAGACGATATGTCGCCTATAAGTCTGGCGAAAGCGAATATTCACAGTTTACGTCTACAACGCAATAACCACCCGAGCCTGGCATCTACGTAATAACATCACTAGTGTGTTTCTAAATGAGAAAACGAAACCCGGCGAAAGTTTGAATGAGAAAATAGTAATGTTTATAGTCGCAAACGTACGAATGCGAAAACACACAAAAAGGATAAAGAGTGATAATAAAATAGAGGACACGGGTAGAGAAAGAAAGGAAAATAGAAAATTTAATTATCATAACAACTCTCTGTGACATCAGGCAGTATCGTTATTACGTGGGAAATTATATTTGCCACAAAACGATTTTTTAAATCCATATTTAGTGTTACTGTAAGCATTGAGTGCATGTGGCTAAATCTTTGCATTTGTAATATATGGACCATCAGCTTTATGTCTAAATCTATCCACCTTGGTAGGAGACAACATCTTGTGGTTCAAAACAATATCTAACAATCCATCATTTCTGTTGCGAAGTTTTGCAATTTCCACTTCTGCAACAGCTTTCTCTCTAGAAACAGCTTTCTGAATCTTCTCATTAGTTCTAACCTGAAACCTGTTATAATCTATCTTTAAGTCGTTTAACTGAATTGTATTTTCCAACTTAAGTTTCTTATTTTTCTGTTGGTGAGTTTGGATATTCTCTAAAGTTTTAGCTCTCTCTTGAACAAGTTCAAGTTTTAGTGCTTCCTTAGCACTATGATGACTAGTTATAAGTTTATCAATCCTCTCTGCCAAAACAATATTCTTCTCGTTCAATTGATTATTGAGATCTGCATTATTATTTGCAAGAGTATTAAGCACTTCTGTTTCTGACTGCTTATGTCTCTTAGCCTCAACTTTTAATTTCTCATAGTCCATTTTGACTTGTTCCAGCTCACTAATAAGAGCCTGTTTCTTACATAGATATTTGTTTTTAATAGAGCTCACCTCATCTTCTAGCTCCTTTTTCTCCATGAGTAATTTTTCAATATTTATCAGTTTTTCCTGAGACACTTTCTCCTGTTGACATAGAAGATTTCTGAGTTGTTGATTAGCCAAATCAAGATTTGCTACTTTTTAATCCAAAACTGTCATGTTCTGGTCAATTAAGAACTCCTTGGTCCTTTCTGCTTCCTTGAATGTGTGTCTCAACAGCAATAGCCAACAGGCGCTTGAACCCGTTGACCAATGAGTGTGGACAGAGGCAGCTGTTGGGTAGCCAACACCCTTTTCCTTCAGTAGTCTCATATTTACTTCAGCTTCTACAAATTCTCTTAGCTTCTCTCTATACATACCACGGGATTGCCTTAGTGCAATGAAATAATGTACATGAGACACCTGAAACTTCTGAGTCGTGGCATATTCGACATGTGCGAATTCCTTTCTTCCTCATCAGTCATACCAAGGGATTTTCCTTGCCAAGTAAAGTATTCCACTGTAGACATTATGTCTAAATATGTGAGATCAATAACTTGTATAAATATATATTATCTCAGAAACTCACTTTATCCCAACCTCAGTGGGAGACAAGTCTTTATCAAAGAACTTGTATAATAACTTGATTACAATATCACCAATAATCACTTCTATCTATAGTGCATTATACTATTAATAGTGCATTACCTAGTATGTATAAAGACACTGTATGACAAAATCAACTGTACATACAAAATTAACAAAGACAAGATGTAAATCACTAAAGAAAACGTTCACAGAAATCAACACAAGAATGAAGCGGAACTAAAGAAAATATTCAAAGAAAGCTGCGAATATACTAACAAAACAATTAACAAAACAGTGTATAAACAAAAAGGTGTAAAGAAATAAACGATAGGAAGAGGAGGCAAACAAATACAAACAAATTAATCAAAACTAAAGAACAGAGAAAAAATATACGAAAACAACACTAACACATCTCGTCACAACTAAACAAAAATAGCAACAAAAGTCGCTAGCGATTTCCACTGAGGGAAATTCGCAATGGTAACTAAAGAACGCTCACAGTAGGCCCTCGGATAAGTGGAATGTACCCTACTGGAGTCACCGCCAACCGAACCCGCTGAAATGCAAACACATATATAATAAATAAACAAAGAAACATTTAATATGAAAACAAAGAATGTGAAGAATGTGCAAAGAGGAAAGCTTAATTCAGTCACAACATAAAGGCACAGTTCACAAATATAAAGCCACTTATCTTATACTGGCGAAAAACTCCTGGGCTCTGGAACAACAACAAAAAATTCCTCAGCACACACAGTTCAGCGCTAAGAAGATATAACGCTGAAGGGCTATCTGAACTTGCGTCTAATACAACAGCAACAATGGCACAGGAACTGGCTTTCAGGTTGACATCAACGATGATACAGGAACTGGCTTTCAAAATAACAGCAACAACGATGGTACAGGAACTGGCTTTCAAAATAAGAGCAACAACGATGGTACAGGAACTGGCTTCCAAAATAACACCAACAACGACACAGGATCTGGCAATGATAATACAGCAGCGTGTCGCAGTAGTTCATGTAGGATGCTGTAGATCTATAGTAGGAAATGTCGTTTGGGTAACAGCCTGAAACTGGCAACCACTGTAGAATGTTGATGTATTACCAACTGTAGCAGATTGGTGTACTGGCACTGTTGAAAGTAGTTGGTACTGCTACAAGTGTAAGTATGTTGACATACACGCCCACACAGGGCTACTGTAAATAGGTCATGAAGACGTCACAGTAACACATGATAATGAAGTCAGGAAGCGATGAACGACTGGTGACGTTTCCAAACAGTTTATTACAGTACAATACAAATCACGCTGACATCGACACATACATTGTAATCTGAACTAAGGTTCAACACATCATGGACGTAATCACACGCCAATACACCTCTGGCAAAAATAGGCGCATGGACAGCGGGCTTACATATATAATTCATTGGTAATCTGGTTCAACACCTCTGGCGAACAATAGGCCGCATGAGCAGCGGGCTTACATCTATATTTCATTGATACTTCAATTAAACACCTCTGGCAAACAACAGGCCGCATGAGCAGCGGGCTTACATCTATAATTCATTGGTACTTCAATTCAACACCTCTGGCGAAGATATTGTTACTACTTCTCCGCACCGGGAGTAAGTCGCCTAAATAACTCAGAGTTCATGGCAATAACAAACAGGTTCAAAATGTTTCTTTACCTGCTCTGCCTTCCATGAATCAAACACAAAAACACTTGCCATTTCCTAGGCTTATATATCTATGCCAGAATCACATTAAAGGGGGGGGGGGGAATCTTAAACACTATTAAATCACAGAAGAGCAACAGTCTTCCGATCGCGCCCAAATCATTGCGCATGCGCCAGGATAATGGCGTGATCTGAGCCCAACTCACACCGTACCAAGAAGCCAAGTCTAAAACCATATAAGGCAATCTTGAACAATCTGGAAGGAACACCCAAAACGAAGATTTTCCGAGTCAAGGGACATAACAAATAAATCTAACCTGTATGAAAAGGAAAACATAATCACAGGTTACATCCCTTTGACCATAAATATAACAAAAGTAAAATAAAGTATTCATTACAGGCATACCATAACAGACTGTAACAATGCTGTCACTGTTTTACTCTTTATAAAGCATTAGGAAACTAATGTAACTACTTTTTTTTGTACGCCCTGATTATGTTATATTAGATTCTATTTTTTTTTGTCTTTATCTCTCATTCTGTGTGCGTGTGTGTTTGTTGTTTCAATTGTTTGGAGTAATATAATCACGAATGTGTGCGTGCAAGTATTTTTAGCTTTGTTGATTAAGTTTTTCTTAGAAATAATTTTTTAGTCTCTAACTATATTGTTAACACTTTTTATTCAACCACCCTTAATTGCAAGTGTTATTACCTTACAGATAACTATCATGTTTATTATTACTTGTTAAGTTATTATAAATTTTGTATGCTGTTGTGTTTATGAGAAGCTGATTAATTTTATTCAAATTTGGGGAAATAATTTATGAAATATTTGTATTTTCGTGGCACGTGGTTGCTACACTTGATAGTCTAAATGCAAAGACACTTTTTTAGTTACTTTAAATGCGGTAATAAACTCTAGGAATTTTTCAAATAGTTTTTTATTATTTGTTCTCACTAGAAAATGTCTTCGTCCTAATACGTTTTGATCATTTTGTTCAAATGTTTGTTATTATGCTGCTGTTCTTACTTTTAATTTCGTGTCTCAATATGTCTTTCGTGTCCCCGGGAACAAGTTAATTTTCTTTTCTGTCCGCAGACCATTTCCTCTACTGTTTTTATTATGTGCAAGTGTCTAGTACTCATTTTTCACTTTGAATATACAAAGAAAGCAGCAAGTCATGCTTGGGATTCCAGGAAAGAAAGAGGCAAGACTGGATAACACAAGAAACGCTAAACACCATAGCGAAGAGAAAGGAAATGAAAAGAAAGAAAACAGAACCTAGGTCTCCCAGGTTAAAGGCAATATATAGTGAACAGTACAGTCAGCTGGACAAGGAAGTAAAACGTCAAACCCGTGCTAACAAAAGGACATTTCTGGATGACCTTGCAAGACAGCCAGAAAATGCAGCACTGAGAAATGAACAAAGCACAGTTTATAAAATAACTAAAGCTATCAGTGGAAAACGAGGTGCAAACAACATAACGTTAGTAAGAGACAAGCAAGGAAATCGCATCACCACAGCACAGGGGCAGGAAACAAGATGGGCAAAGCACTTCAGAGAAACACTGAATAAGGAACCACCAGAGACTCAGCTGAATGTTCCTGAGGCTGAAAGTGACTTAGACGTAAATACAGACATTCCACGAAAAGAAGAAATTATCACAGCTATCAAAGGGCTAAAAAATGGAAAAGCGCCTGGTCACGACAATCTGAATGCTGAGCTATTCAAGACAGACCCTGAACTAGCAGCAGAACTATTAGAACCACTATTTGCACAAGTCTGGGAAACTGAGACAACACCAACAGAGTGGAGTAAAGGAATAATTGTCAAATTGCCCAAGAAGGGCGACATTGCAGACTGCAACAACTGGAGAGGAATTACCCTCCTCTCAGTTCCCAGCAAAATACTAGGCAGGATAATTATCCAGAGAATTTCAAAAGCAGTTGACCATAAACTGAGGAAAGAACAAGCTGGCTTCAGAAAGAACAGAAGATGTGCAGATCATATATTTGCCCTCAGGAACATTATAGAGCAGTGCTCAGAATGGCAGAGACAGTTGTACATTAACTTTGTTGATTTTGAAAAGGCTTTTGACAGTATACACAGGGACAGCCTATGGAAAATTCTGAGGGCTTATGGAATTCCCAGCCGCATTGTTTCCATTATAAAAAGCCTCTATTCTAACTTTACGTGCAGTGTTGGATCGAGTAATGTAACTTTCGAAGTGAAAACAGGAGTACGACAAGGATGCCCCTTATCAACAACATTATTTTTGACAGTCATAGATTGGGTGATGCGCCAGACAACAGAGGGCAGTCCAAGAGGTATTAGATGGACAACGTTTTCTACACTGGAAGATTTGGAATATGCAGATGACATTGCACTACTCGCGCACTCACACCAACACATTCAAGACAAAACCGATAGACCGAATAAGTATGGCCAGCAGTTTGGCCTGAACATCAATTTGAAGAAGACAGAGGTCATGACACTAAATATGGGCAACCCTGAGCCAATAAAAGTAAGTAACCAGAAGTTAGAACAGACAGACACATTTACTTACCTAGGAAGCATAGTAACACATGACGACAGAACAAGCAAGGACATTAACAACAGAATGAATAAAGCGAGAACAGCGTTTGCTGTTCTCAACAACATTTGGAAGTCTTCCCAGTACAGCACAAACACCAAATTAAGACTGTATGAGAGCTGTGTACTTTCTGTGCTTCTCTATGGTGCGGAATGTTGGAGAGTAACAGAGAAGGAAATGTCGAAACTGTCCTCCTTCCACACAATCTGCCTAAGGAAAATTCTCCGAATCTTTTGGGAAAACACCATCAGCAACCAAGAACTACTTATTCGGAGTAATCAGGAGGACATGCACACCATCATAGCTGGCAGACGCTGGAGTTGGGTTGGCCATGTCCTCAGAAGGGACCCTGATACCATCACAAGAACAGCTATGCTATGGACCCCCAAGGAAAGCGAAAGAGAGGCCGACCAAAAACAACTTGGCGGAGAACTGTGGAAGCTGAGATGCAAAGAATGAACCACAGTTGGGGCACTGTACGAAGGATGGCCGCTGACCGAGCAAAGTGGAATCAATTTGTTGCTGCCCTACAAGACGCCACCAGGCGTGATGGCCGCTGACTGCTTTGACGGTTGGCGGTTATGGATCAAAGAAGAAGAAGATGTTAACTTGTGCACTTCCTTGTGTGGAAAAAGTGTTCCTCCAATG
Source organism: Oreohelix idahoensis (assembly GCA_024509875.1). Lineage (NCBI taxonomy): Eukaryota > Metazoa > Mollusca > Gastropoda > Stylommatophora > Oreohelicidae > Oreohelix > Oreohelix idahoensis. The sequence continues at coordinate 344,229 of JAMPIV010015176.1, forward strand.
ACCAGGTTGTTAATACTGCAGAAGCTTATTAATTTGTCCCATTCTCATTTGCTGTTCCACTGCCGCATTTCCCCATTACTCTTTCGTTATAATTATTGTGTGCTCCCACTTTCGCATTTAGGTCTCCCATTACTTTAATGAGATCGTATCTGGGTGTACTTTCCATTTCTTTTTGTACCTGTTGATAGAACTGGTCCTTGATCTCTTCATCGCTATCGTTTGTTGGTGTATAGCTTGTATAATTGTGGTGTTGGTGAACCTCCCTCTCAGTCTTGCTCTTATCAGTCTGTTGTTGATGGGTTTCCATTCCAGTAAAGACCTTTCCATTCCTTTCTTCAGGATAATAGCTACACTTTCGTTGTGCTGACCATCCTCTCTGCCAGAATAAAGTACTGTTTCCCCTGTAGCTGTTTTTATTCTCCCCTTACCTGTCCATCTGCTCTCGCATATTCCCACGATATGTATTTTGTAGTTCCTCATCTCTGGCGTGATTTGTCTCAGCTTTCCTGCCTATTTCATAGTTCTGGCGTTCCAAAAACTAATTCTGGTTTCGTGTTTTTCGGTCGGGGCATCCGTTTTCATGCCAGTGGCTTCCTTTCGGCTTTCACCACTGTCAGTCATACGAGCCTGAGACTCCGGATGTCCGTCCCGCAGCAAAGTCTTTTCCATTTAGTGTTGTTTCCGTAACATGTGCGGTTTTTTACATAGACAGGGGTTTCTTTTTACATGCGTTATGTTAAAAGATACGTTGTGTGTTATTATAATAATTTATTATTTTTTTGTATTTTTCAGTAAATGATTTATTATAATGGCGTGCTATATTAACAGTGAATTTTATTTATGTATTTTTTTTTCTTATTTTTTTTAATTAATTAATTTTATTGATTTACTGATTACTTTATTTATTTAAATTTTTTTTGATTGTTACTTATTAGCTTTGGTTTTTTATTTTGTTCAATTATAGTTTTATTGCTTTCATTATTATTGTAACTTCACTTTTCACACACAAAATTATTTAGCCTGTGATCATTTTGTATTCACAATTATCATCTTCTGTGTTTCTATTTTTAATCTAGTATTTTTAAACGATTTATGCTTTAAAGTGTCATTTTTTTATTATCTGTTTTACGTTTTTTTTCCGTTAATGCGATCTTAGTTTATGTTTAATGGTTAATGCGTTCTTAGAAGTTGTTTTTAAATAATTTAAAATGTGCTAATTTCATACCTTATTCTGTTCTGGATTTTTCTGCTATATTTTAAATGCTTTTTTTTTTCACTGTTTTTAATTTTCATTTCATTTTATTTATATATTATTTATTTATTTATTTATGCTTCTATCAAATGATGTCAGCTTAAGAAGTATTTTAACGTTGTAATTATTTTTGTTATATTGTTTCATTAATAAATAGTTGCAAACAAATGTAGACTTTCATATCACGTGATGTGTTCTGTGTGCTGTTGCCATTTTCGTCGTTATCGTCTCACAGTTCTTTTATAACTGCACATTTAACTCTCATTCATGTTCTTCACCTTTATCTTCATCATCATTTCCTTTTCCGTTCCCTATGGAGCATTGAGCAATCACTACATCTGGATCTTTTGTAGGAAACCCTTACCAAAACATGTGTATGCTGTTGTAGCGCTGGCTTCTGTAGCAATTTGTTTTACATGATAAGGTTGCCTACGTCACGCACACTCTTATATTAGTCACATCTTACGCATTACCTTCAGGAGAAGTAGCCTCATTGTTCCTCCCCAGAGAAACTACGGGAGGATTTACCTTTACGTATCACTAAATGTTTTCTATTGTTGTGCTTCACCATAATTTAACCATTCAATTGTCGCCTTAGAATTGTTTTATTCTATTACCACTTGTGGTCAAAATTAATCTGAGGTCATAAATCGAGATAAAATACTGCGTATATCATCCTACACAAGATCTTACAGTTAACAATTTGGATCTTCATGAACAGTTTCATGTTAATGTGATATGTCCATCTTTTCAACTAGTAACCCAACATCTTTGACACCCGTTTGTCTCAAAACAAGCTGAAGTGGAGATGGAATAAAGCAGTATTAGGGTGACACAACCAACGGGTTGATCACCCGTTTGCCAGTCACTTCGATTACGGAAACAACAGCAAATGGATTGATTTGTCGTTGCCCTAAAGACGCCAATAGGCGTGATGGGAAACAATGGCAAAGAAAACCTATCTGCTGTTGCCCTAAGACGCCACTAGGCGTAATGGCCACTGACTGCTTTGACGGTCGGTGGCTAAGGACGGAAGAAGAAGAAGAGGGTGACACAATGTTTCTCACATTAGTTTACAAACTTTCCAGACGTAGCTGTTTCTCATTTACGCTTGTGTACTTTCTTTACGCTCATTTCTTCTGTCTTTCTCTCTCTATCTATTTCGCCAAATACAAGCCCTATTCTTGATTTGTTTTTTAAACATGTATTTTTGTCGAGTTCATCATGAGAACCCATCTGACGGTGTAAACATCAAAGAAGCGATCGCAAGAAGAAGAAGAGTGTATTTTTGTTTTCTAAAACATCAAATTGAAACCATAAAAAACTACAGCGAAGCCACCAATGTTTGAACCAGATAATTCATATTCGTATCACAACCGTTCGATGTACATTAAAGTTTGCATGCATATCCCTTATACAGCTGTTATAAATCACTGCTGGAGCCAACCTATGGAGCTATTCGGATTGCCCCAGGCTAGAGTTTATGCCGAAAAAATCGTTCCCTATCCTTCAGTGCTTTTCTCGTTTTTTTTTTTTACACAACCTTTCTGCTCTACTCAGTGCACTATGATAGCCTTTTTTTGTTCACCCAAACCTGTCGTAACTCCTCTTTTTGTGTGCCTACTATATTTTTGAACTGTTTCGGGCAATATTCCCGATGTCTTCTATTCCTAATTGTCTTCTACTCTTTAGTGGTGTCTTTTACTGGCTTCCCTGAAAATGGTTAGCTTAAAAGATTGAACGAACATACTTTATCAGGGCATGAGAAAGATTGTTCCAGAGATGAGCAGCGTCGAGTCCTATAGCAAATATTGTCTTAAGCGTGTGAAATGTTAGAGTCTTCACAATACGTGGTTCAGCTTTATGAGATGGGGTAAACAGTTCAATTCCTCAATGTCTTTGCCTTCCCTAACTCAGGAGCATAGTCAGATACCCATTTACAGCTGTTTAGACTAGTGCTTCACGATACCAAGTTCTGAACTTCTCCAACAATTTTACGTGAAATAAATGTAGGCTTAGTTTCCTACTTTTGTACCTCAGCTAGAATATGTATGAAAAACAAGAATCTGCGGCACAAATAATGTAAGCGGACATTGTTCGATAACTCGTAGACGAGAAAAAATAATAAAGTTGGAAGTGTTTCATTGTGTAAATAAACTGCACATCCAGGGAATCTGAAAATGGTAACCTATTCTAGAACAATGGACAAGGTGGTCACTGAAGTCCCGTAAGTAAAACGCGTCGGTGTAAGAAGTCCACCGGCCCTTTGACGTGGCTCGGTTTATCTAAAGTCCTGATAGTTTTTTTTAAATCCAAGGTGCAAGTAGAAACAGAAGGCTCTAAATTGCGTCTTTCAAAAGTTCTTAGATGGTACTAGAACATTGAGAGTGACACCTTTGTAGGCAAGTGGCTTTGTTATTGAAAGTATATATTTTTGTCTATTATATTGAACCATTGTTTTGTTCGACGCTGGGGCAGTAGTAAATTGTATAGGGAAACAATAATGTTGTGCTTAATGTTATAGTGAATAAAAAGATATAAATGTATGAAATTAAACTACACAGCAGTGGTAGGTCATTGCGTTACAATGCATTGATCTCTGTGTTGATGCAGGACATATTATATCTTAGATTTACATACGACACGACTAGATACTCTTCCTTCCAATCTGCTGGTATTTCTTCTCAATCGCAGACTTGAAAGAGTAATTAATATTATATGTCTGTGTAGTTATCAATATGTTCATGGGTGGCCTCTACTTAAAATGCCATCTTTGTCAACAACTTTGTCATCTTTGAGAAGCGCAATGGATTTCCTTATTGCTCCCTTGTTTTGTCTTTCACAGTTATCTCGATAGATTATTTTAGATAATAATTGTCACAGAAAGGGGAATACTTAAGAGGTGCTACTTTGTAGAACCGATCAAAACAAAAAATCAAAGCAGATCCTTTTCAAATGTTGTAATAATTTCCAAATCCGTCCGCTCTACCGAGGAGTTCCTATCTGGATAAACAGAGTGTTCCTGAAATATTACAGAATACTTCTGAGATTTAATTATAAAATTAAAAGTCTTAATTATAAATTCTACTTAGAAAGGCTATACAAGCAGTTTCTTGACATACGCTAACTCATGAGCTGAGTCAGGTACACATTTACAGTTGTGTAGACTCGAGCGTGATGTAAACATATATCGAACCCAGTACCTTCACCGCGAGAGACCCGCGCTCTAACCACTCTGTTAATCGAACACTCGCCTTACATCTAGTTACTGTTATGAGACAGAAGAGCCAGGTCACATGCAAAATATGGAGTATCAAGTTGTTTTGTTGGAGTCAATTGAATTCCATTTTTATTGATTGATGTTCGTTTTGTAAACAATTGATTGTGTTACCTACAATAAATGCAAATTGTTTACACTGTGAACTATTTACATTTGATTTTGTTTCTGTGTTCATGTTTTTTTTTTCTTTGATTGTTTACATAAATTTTATTTTATTGTTGAGTTTTTCACGCTAATTATTTTAATATTTTGTTTTGTCAATTTCCCCTTTTGTTTTATTAGTATTACTTGCCAATGGTCACAGGATACCCAAAGATATGAGTAGGCAGACAAATGGACGTATGAAGGAAACATGTTGCTATGGAATACATTCATAAAGACGTTCCCAATCATAGACAAACGTATAACGATGAAGATCTAAAAAAAAAAAATTATAATAAAAATATTTTTTAAAATATAAAATGGAGGCGGAGATGTATACAGAGAAGTCAAGTATAAAAGAAAATTCATATCTCAGTGGCCACTGGAAAAATTTCAAAACATATTCAAAGATAGGACAGACGCACAAACAAGATGTGCAATAACCATCAAGGACAACAAAGATAACGTTAGAACCAAGATACTTTTCCTTAAAGATACCCTATCAGATAAAACTGCGTTAAGGAACTTTAAAATAAATATAAATACAAGAACAGGAAAATAGTTAGCCTTTCAGAAGCACTAAGGGAGACCAACAATTAATCCAAAAATGCATAGTGGTGTTGTCCCCTTTTGTGCTCAACATGGGGACTTCAAATTGAAAACTATGTGGTGCACAAAAAGGCTTTGAGGTGAATGTTTCTATGTGTGGTTGTGAGGATGATGTCAATTTTTGTATGTGTGGCTTCTCAGTGGTGTAAAGTAAATGAGAGAATTTACGTCCAGAAACTAATGTGAGAAAGATTTAGTGATTAAATTATTGTGAAAGACAAGAACACTGGAAAAAATAATATGTAAAAGTGAGGAACATGAATTATGGGTAACTTAGCGGTAATGAAAAAATTATGAGACGATAACGAAGAACATGACAACATTACACAGATTACGTCACGTGGTATGGAAATCTACACTCAGTTTATTACATTTATTGATGAAAACAAACAAACAGACAAACAATATACCGTAGTAGAAATATGTACACATGTAAAGTGCTTCGAAAACTGAAATACATAATAGTGAAATAATTAAAAAAAATACACTAATAAATATAAACGAAAGAAACATTTGAAAACAAAAAAGATTGGACCTACAAACAACAACGTATTTAAATAACTTTACTAGGTCCAACTTATTTATAAGTTCCTGTGAATGCTGCTTTTGCATGCTGCCTTTGACTTTCTAAACTCAAAAGCAGAGTCAGGTACCTATTTACAGCTGGGTTGAATGGAGAACCAGGTTTCGAATCATGAGCCCGGTAACTTCACCACAGCTTAGCCAATCAGACACCGACAAATTTAGTTATTATCTATAATAGAACGAAAAGCGCTTTCCCGCCTTACTCTGTTGAGGAAACCTGCAACTGTCAATCTTCTTGCTGGGTGGCTTTCCAACAGTTTCAGCAACCATTCTCTGTCAGAATGATAAAACAAATGTATTAGAATTGTCTTACAACTAAATTGTTACTGTGTCTAAGTCTGAAAAAAAAAACAAGAATTGTAATTAATGAAGCAAGAGATACATGGAGAGTGAGAGAATTGTAAATAAAACAGTTCCTGCAATCTAGTGCTCCAGTTTCTATGGCAACCATATTATATTCGTTGCCTTGTGCAGTTTCCGTGGTGTCTGTTATGAGACAGATAAAGAACATGATTACTGTTCATTCAGACAAGATCACTGATGTGGAACTGAGCTTAAGAGTGATAATGACACAGCCACCGCTACAAGACCATGTGAATAATTTATTCAAGCTTTCAACTTTAGTGGTGTCTCCATGCTCCATAGGGATTAGAAAAAAGGAGAAAGATTAAAAATAATTTTAGTTTGGTTGGTCGTTTTATTTTAACAATTAAAATACTGGTTCAACAAGCATGTCGTAAGAGCCAGCTAACATGGGGTCTTGAATGGGGTTGACGACCTAATTTTGTAAAGCAAATTGATACAGAAACCACCGCTGCTAGAGCACAGGATTCCTTGAGTGTAATAGGATCAGCTGTAGTGGTAGCTCTATACTCCAGCTGGAGTGAGAATGAGGAGGAGAGAGAGATGAGAGGTAGAGATGAGACAGAGAGATGAGATAGGGAGAGATGAGACAGAGGGAGAGATGAGAGAGATGAGAAAGAGGGCGGGGAGAGAGAAGAGAGGTAGAGATGAGACAGAGAGATGGAGAGAGATGAGAGATAGAGATGAGACAGAGATATGAGAGGGAGAGATGAGACAGAAAGGCCATTTGAAAAATGATGCATATCATCAGCTATCCAGGACAGAACAGGTCATCATTTTTCGGCTACGCACTGGATACAACAAATACAAAATTAGTGCAACAGATCTCTGCACATGCGGTACCAACCCGATGACGGTCGAACACCTCCAGCAGTACTGCCCAACCTACAGTAATGAACGGAGTAGCATATGGCAACAACCCACTTATGTCAACGAAAAACTGTTTGGAGATGTCGGGAACCTTGAGTTGACTACTGCCTTCATTAGAGTCATAAATGTGGAAGTCTGAAGGCGAACGAAGAAGAAGAAGAAGAAGAAGACAGAAAAAGAAAGATGAGACAGAGATATGGGAGAGAGCTGAGAGATAGAGAGATGAGACAGAGAGATGAGAGAAGGAGAGATAAGACAGAGAGAGAGGAATATATGAGAGATGAGAGAGATGAAAGGTACAAATGAGACATAGAGAGAGATGACAGAAATGAGACACAGAGAGATGACACAGAGAGAGATGAGACAAAAATACAGGAGACAGAGAAAGAGAGAAATGAGACACATGGATGGGACAAAGGGAGATGACAGACGGAGAGATGCGAGATAAGACAGAGAGAGATGAGGCACTGCGAGATATAACAAAGAAAAAGAAGAGAGATGAGACAGAGAAAGGAAGAGAGATGAGAGAGATGAGACAGAGAGATATGAGGAAGAGCGCAACAGAGAAAGAAAGAGAGATGAGACAGAAGAGATGAGATAGAGAGATGAGACAGAAAGAGATGAGATAGACATATGAGATAGGGAACGAATCAGAGATGAAACCGAGATGAGACAGAGAAAGTAAGAGAAACGAGACAGATTAGACAGAGAGAGATGAGACAGAGAACGAAAGAGATGAGACAGAGAGATATGCGACAGATAAAGACAAAGATGAGACAGAGAGATAAGAGACAGAGAAAAATATAGAGATGAAAAATATAAAGAGATAGACATGAGACAAAGAGAAATATGAGAGAGAGGGATGGGACAGAGAAAACTGAGACCAAAAAAAAGTAAGAGGTGAGATAGAGGAGGCAGAGAGAATTGAGACAAAGAGAGATGAGACAGAAAGAGAAAGAGATCTGACATGGAGAAATATAGAGATAAAAGAGAGAGATGAGACAGAGACACGAGAAAGAGAGAAATAAGACAGATAATGGATAGATGAGAGTGAGAGAAATTGAGACATAAGAGTGAGAGAGATAGAAATAAAAAGATGAATGAGAAAGATGGGAGAGAGAAAGGGAGATGAAGAGAGAGAGATGAGAGAGAGAAAAAAAGAGAAATGAGAGAAAAAGAGAGGAGCGAGAAGGAGAGACGAGAGAAAGAAAGAGAGATGAGAGAGAGAAAAAGAGAGAGATGAGAGAACTGTTTTAATTTTAAAATGTGCTGTCATATAAATTAAATATAAAAGTAACTAATCCAGTTTTCAAGTTATTTGAGAGAGAGAGAGAGAGAGAGAGAGAGAGAGAGAGAGAGAGAGAGAGAGAGAGAGAGAGAGAGAGAGAGAGAGAGAGAGAGAGAGAGAGAGAGAGAGAGAGAGAGAGAGAGAAAAATGTAAAGGATGAGTACTGAAAGTTCATAAACTCAGTGTTTACAGTTGTAAGTCAAAATAATGAAGGTAAACAATTCTGTACCTGATATTTGAGGGCAGGTCTCGCTTTTTTCTCGCCTCGGCGTAATAATGAACATTGTCATCGGGATACCGCTCCAGTACCAGCGCCCACATCACAACACCAAGACAATAAGAGTCCATCTGAAACAAAAATAACAATGTAGTCTTAAGATTGCGATAAAGTTCTGTGAGGATTAGAAGAATATAAAGTATTGTGTTAAATCATTACATAAAGAGCCAAATTTTGCTGTACATAAATATTATCTTTATCATCCACATAAATATTATCTTTATCATCCGCATAAATATTATCTTTATCATCCACATAAATATTATCTTTATCATCCACATAAATATTATCTTTATCATCCACATAAATATTATCTTTATCATCCACATAAATATTATCTTTATCATCCACATAAATATTATCTTTATCATCCTGCAGCGCTTCAAGGAACATAGAACATAAAAAGATTATTCCGAGTCTTCCTATCTCATGTCATCAGTTCCAGTTTGTTCTCAGTCTTTTTTGTCTTTTTTATTTCTGTTACCAGTTCTCTTCTGCATGCACTCACTTACCATAACGATTCCAGAACAAAGACTGAATTGTAATGCTATCAACAGGTTACCTCAGTGTGTTATATTCATCGCCAGCGTCTTCTTCTCATATCTTATTCCATTGACATTTGTCTAGTTCTTGTCATCAGTTTCAAATTGATGACCTTATCTTACAATTTTCATCCTTCTGTTCTACGAAAGTACCCAAATATGAAAGTTGCAACTATTAGATTGTTGTCTTTGTTTTTCTCCATGTTTCATGCCATACGATAGGACTGACTTGACATCTGAGTTGAACATTTTGAGTGGTCTTGACTTGATTGAATCTTTTTTCTATACATTTCCCAATGTAGTTAAAGCTGATCTTGATTTCTGTATCATGATTGTGATGTCGCTGTCTGTCCCTCTAACTTTGTCTATGTTGTAGCATAGATATATGATTCTACATCTTGTAGGGGCGTTTCTTCAAGTGTAATCCTTTTGGTATTTAAGTTGTCACTCTATGGACTCTTTTAATTTTAGAAGAATGATCCCATTTAAAACTTTCCCTGACACTGATAGCAACCATAATTCTTATGTAATGTGTGCACTCAAGTAGATCTCCCTTCTCAGGCAATTTGACTAGATATCCTTTTTTCCAGTCTTCTCTCCTCCAAACGTTAAGAAGTAATTTAACAAAACTATCAGATACAACATATGTTCCATATTAACTGAACATTCGTATTAAATAAATAAAAATAATGTATTGCCAAATATTGAATATTTGTATTATACGACACATTGCATTGTTTGTTTTCTTTATGTTGGGTCCCATTGAATTAATCTTCATGTTTACTTATTTATATGTACTAAAGTAAATGTTACAAATGTATTACTTTTTTCAAGCACCTAAGAGGAAATACTGGAATAGAAGAAGAAAGACAAAAGGAGATGAAGCAGCAGGTATAAAGAGTAGCTTGAGATGTGAAAATGTCACTCTTTATTATCTTTCCCGGCACTGACAGTAACATTATTTTTCTCTAATTGATGCTCTCTTGTCAGCCTCCCTTTTTAGGCATCTACATAATTAAATACTGACAATTTGTAACGCCAGAAATGTTGGCTGTTGTTGTTACATAAATGAGGATAATTATTTTTACATTAATCTTAATTTGTAATTATGTCTTCTTAAATAAAATGTTAGATCAAATAATGTTCAATTAGCAAATAGTGTACGCTGAAGTGGAGCAAGAAAAAAAAAGGAGATGAAGTAGCAGGAAGGAAGAGCAACATGAGATATGAGAACTCGAAAAATAAGAAGACACATTCGTGTTTAGAGAATTACAGTAGAAGTAATTAGTGAAGCCGAGTCTTCAGATTACAAGACAATGATAGACTTGGAAAATACAAGAGAACAAATAACACAACAAGTTTAAGAAAGTAAGTATACTCACTTTGTAAGGATTCAGTTCCTTGTCTGCTGGTGCTCCTACCCATTCTGGAGCAAAATAACAAGGTGTACCGCCACATTTCCTTTTGGGCAATGTCTGTTGGTCAGGGAACATCTCCTCCGCCAGTCCGAAATCTCCGAGGATAGCGTTGAAATCAGCATCTATGAAGATATTGTCTAATTTGACATCAAGATGTGCTACATGGTTCTTGTGCATGTATCGAAGGGCACAAGCCACTTGAATGACACAGAGTTCAGATAACTCAAGGCTGAGCTTTCCAACGTATCGGTCTAATGTGCCTCTCTGATAGTAGTACATACTGAAGGCCAGGTACTCTGGACACTCACCAGCGATGAGACATTTCATCAAATATGGGTGATCAAAAGACTGCATAAACTGCACTTCAGCATGAAAAGCCTGCTGATTTCTGGCTTTTGTCTCCTGATCCAACAGCGTGAACTTCTTCACTACTCGTCTGGCGTCTGTGTCCTTCAAAGGTTTGGTCAATACTATATCTCCACACACTCCCTTGTCAATCACCTCTTCTGGCTGGAGCTTGAATGTGCTAAAGAAATCTCCATCTACCATGTACACTTTAGGACTGCATATAACGGACTGGGCCATGTTGGTAGCTGATACAGACTGATACAGGCAAATCAAACTAGCAATAGCAACTACCTTCTCAAACTTGAAAATGCAAAATGGTAATCACGCATAGAAGAACCTTCAACAGTCAGCAATAATCCAGAGCACACACTATTTCTCTGTTTGGAAACAAACTAGGCAGATACAAATTTAGTTGAGCTTATATACACTTCGTTTCAGCTCACAATTAAGAAATCATTGTTAGAATTATCGCGAATCCAAATGACCGATTTTTCCTACCCCCGGGATTGTTGAATCAACAGTGGACACGACCATTGTTAGAAGACCGCCAGGTTCAAAGAAATAATATACCTGACATCGCCGTATTTATATAAACAAACTACGTGACCGGGATATCTGAAACCTGTAACGCCAATAAGAACAATGAAGATGTTGGTCAACCGTGTCCGGTAAGTAAAACAAGAGCAGTGACCACGGAACTGCCAGTTTTTGTAATTGGATTAACTTAACAAATGATTTTTTGGAACACTAAAGACGTCAGTCCCAATTTGTAGACTATTGAAAATATATCTTTCAAGTTGTCTTAGATACAACGCTCCCCAAGAGACCTTTAAGTGACACCGTTCTAATTAAGACCCATTATTGTCTCTAGGGACTATTATTAGCGTTCTTTCTCAATGTATTTGCTTGTAGAACTGTGTGAAAAATATCAAATGTTAGAAGATAACATGAAGAAAGTAATCTGATGTTTCGTTAAGGATAAAAACACGAATGAGAAAAGTTAAACTCTTTATTTACTCGTTAACCTTACTTTCTTTAGGTGAGGGTACAAAACATGAATGAGAAAGGTATCATTCTTTATTTATTCGGTAACATTACTTTCTTGAGAAATCTTAAACTTTATTTATTCGATAACTTTACTTTCTTGAGAAATCTTAAACTTTATTTATTCGTTAACTTTACTTTCTTGAGAAATCTTAAACTTTATTTATTCTTTAACTTTACTTTCTTGAGAAATCTTAAACTTTATTTATTCGTTAACTTTACTTTCTTGAGAAATCTTAAACTTTATTTACTCGTTAACTTTACTTTCTTGAGAAATCTTAAACTTTATTTCTGCCTATAATTATCATCATCACCTTTCAGCTCCCCAAGGAGCAAAGGCCTGTAATAAACTCATACATATTCTTCTGTCCCGTGACATCCATTCTAGATATCTCCGTGTCTTTAATTCTGCCTCTGATATTTAAATTATTTTCCTTAGATCATGACATTACGAAATCATTAAGTGACATGTCTCCAATTGAAATGTATTATTGTTTCGAGGAAATAATTTTGTCGCTAATTCTGAACGAATTTTGGCACAATCGCATGAAAATATAAAATTGAAGAAGATAACAGGACTAAAATAAGCTGACGTTTCAGTTGTTATAGTAAAACTATGCATTTATTTGTTAAGTGCACTGATAGTGACTTGTATTAGAGCCAGAAAAATCAGCTTTTGTGTTTACATGAAATAAAATTATTTTAAATCTGAGATGTATCAACGATGTAACGCAAGACTGACCAGCCAGACAAATTAATAAAACTAACAAACAAAACAATGTGAACACATAAAATCATCATATTTGCTTTTTTCGCTCCTCATGGAGCACGGAGTCACAATACCAGCTGGTCTCTTTATAGAACGCCTGCATCAAATCATTTATGAGCTCTTGTACCAGTGGTTTCTGTAGCACTTTGTGAACATAGATAAGTACATTATTATTGAGGCAACCAAAGATTACGATCGGGTTGTATCTAAACTAAATGTTTTCTGTAGCACTTTGTGAACATAGATAGTATATTATTATTGAGGCAACCAAAGATTACAATCAGGTTGTATCTAAACTAAATGTTTTCTGTAGCACTTTGTAAACATAGATAGTACATTATTATTGAGGTAACCAAATATTACGATCGGGTGGTATCTAAACTAAATGTTTTATGTAGCACTTTGTGAACATAGATAGTACATTATTATTGAGGCAACCATAGATTACGATCAGGTTGTATCTAAACAAAATGTTTTCTGTAGCACTTTGTAAACATAGATAGTACATTATTATTGAGGTAACCAAAGATTACGATCGGGTTGTATATAAACTAAATCTTTTAATGTAAGAATAAACTGTAATATATTCGAAGGAGAAACAATAACTTTTACCTGTATATATTAGATGTTTAATAAAGGGTTGTCAAATACATGAAACAAATAGCTGACAGCGAAAGCCAAGTACAAAATAAGCCTGTAAGTACGATATTGAATTGACATTAACGTCCACATAATTCCTTGTAAATAACCATTAACTTCGAATCATCAAGTACTGTGTGTCATCAGCTTATAGAATAGAAATATTAGCACATTAACAGAGTAGAAATATGAACACACTGACAGAGTAAAAATTTACACACTGACAGAGGAGAAATATGAACACATTAACAGAGGAGAAATATAAATACAATGACAGAGTAAAAATATGAACACACTGACAAAGCAGAAATATGAACACGCTGACGGATCATTCATCATGTATATATCAGCTGACACTGGTCTTCAAAAAATTCACACCAAACCTTTCTCTCCTGCGACATCTGTTCAAGATTATTTCATATCACCTTTATCTCTGTCATCATATCACCTTTATCTCTGTCCCTCCGTTTCTTCCAACCATTAACTGAAGCTGCAATTAATGGACTTCAGAGTACGGGCCTACTGCAATCGAAATCTGCGAGATGTGCTCTCTTTTTACGGCCATGTGACTTCACAGTACAAGCCATCAAGGATTCTGACACCGCAGTATATGATTTACTATTCAGTTGCCCTCAAGACTCTATCGAACCGTTATACCTTTCAATTTGCGACACCACTGCGTACCCAGTCATCACTGGAAAGTGGTTGATTGCGAACAATGACGTCCCGTGATACTCTACGTTTTCCAGCCATGAGCTCACAATTGTATTAGACGTCACAATATTCGAACCATTTGTGTACTATTTTTTAAACATACTCAACAACATCACATTTTTTATTTTTTAGTGATTCTCAATTTACTTAACTGTATGTACCTTAGTTTGTTCAACATTGACTATTGTGCGATTTTAATTAGATTTCAATCGGAAACAAAAATGACATATACTGAACTTATTTAATGTGTGAATAATTTCAAAACATTTGACTTTCAAAGATACCCATATATTTCTATCACTATTTGTGCGAATTTGTGACAATCTTACTTACCGACTTGGTGATTTCATGACACTTTTCATAAATTTAAGTGTAGATTAATTAATAACATTTTAATATTCCATGAACAATTTGGGACACTTGTGACAGTAATTTTAACTTAATTAGTTTCGTATTTAAAATAAACTATTGCATCTCACCCTAATTATATTATGATCGGGCATCATTAGCGCTTGATATTTTTGGCACATAATTCATGTGGCCATGTTAGCATACTTGCTTAAGCGGGGTAGCTGATTCTTCCTACACCCTTTTTGGACTGTGTTGTTTCATTCGAGTGTGTTATTTTGCGCATTGATTTGATTTAATTGTTTCTTACTCTTATATTTTTACGCATACATACTTACATTACTCATTTTAATTTCGTTCATTTTTTTGACATTTTTCTCTTAGCATCTTGTTTGATTGCTGTCAACATTAGTCATCATTTCTTTTCATTCTTCGCTGCTGTTATCTCATTTCATTTGCCACTTCTTAATTTGTATTTGGTACATTTTGGTACATTATGTATCATTTTTTTTGTTTGAGTTTGGAATTTGTTTTCCTTTTTCACACTACATCAAACTTACTATCTCATTATATTAACTTAACATTAATTTTGTTTAATTGTTTATTGTAAAATGGACTTTGATTTACTTCTCCGATATATTTTTAAAAACAAAAACAGATTCGCTTTTTTTCTCCGGGGGGTGACGTATATTGTTAAGTCCTTTTTACGCGTGGGAGTTAAGTGTGTGAGACTTACACATGCCAGTTTAGTTTGGATAGATGTACATGTAAGCGTATCTGATATAGATGTACGGTGTTTAAATAGTTATGCGCACATTTCTACATTATCATTGAATGCAGATGACTGAACTTCTTTGCGCTGATTTATTGCTATACAAATCATACCCTTGAGGCATTGTAATATTTCGGTCCTCGTTGATGGACGCATATCTGCCGGTGTTCTGTCTCTAAAGTAAAGAGAAGACCTACACTTATATTGAAGTACTCAAGAGTTTTATGCCTTAGGGTTTATTCCCGGAATTCGTTTGCATTATTAATTACTGCCAGTTAACGGCCCGTTTCAAAGTCTCTTGTCTCAAGACCCAGATCCCCATTTTGTCAAGGCAGTACTTCCATTGTATCTGTCATGATCAATGGCTAGAGTGACCCTCTGACATTAGGAGCGAGATTATATGCCTACACGATATCTATATTCTTCAAATCGACGAAGGTAATTTGGTCAAGTCGTTTGACCTTATCATTATTGAAACCGGTATGGTCAATCAAGGACATATTGTTCAAGATGTATTTTCCTGATATGAAACTATGATGTATTTGTCCACAATGAAACTATGATGTAACTACGTTTGAACTATTCGTCTACCAATGATGTCATTGTCTTCGTCTGCCTACAATAAAATCGTATCGTCATTTAATGTACAACATGGGTCCAGTGTACATTGCGAACAGTTGGTCAAGTTGATGACCCATCGTTTCCGTGTTGTTGATCTCGTCCCTGTTGGTCCGCCCTGACGGCCCACATCACTATATTCGCGTTGTTGAATTTGTCGGCCACCTATAGTAAGCCCGACCTTTCCTGACAACATCAGTATTGTCAGCCTGTACCACCCCAAACACATAACTCAAATCACGAGTTAACAAATTGTCGCTTTAGAATTACTTTATTCTATCCCCACTTGTGGTCAAAATTGATCTGAGGTCATAAATCGAGATAAAATACTGCGTACATCATCCTACACAACATCTTACAGTTGTGACAGCCTGGTCGTTGTATCATGGATCATATTATATGGCAATGTCTGTCCAGGTTCGCTTACCTCTGTGGTTAGCTATGATATGCTGTATACCACAACAGTCACACACACACAGCACGTGATGCGATAACGCCATGGTAATTTGAGTACTGTTTATTTACATATGAGAGGATCATTGCAGTCTGCTCTGACCTTCACATTTGGTCCATCATAGACTATATATACTGAAGCACATTAAAAATGCACCACCTGTATAATCCAGGAACAGAGTGTGAAATGTAAATATAAGTGTTTACAAGTTTACATATTTTGAATCTTTATTCATTTTCCTATGAATCCATGCTGGTCATTAATTTGTACATTTGATTGTTATGAAATTCATTGCATTCTGTGCAGGCAAAGGAGAAAACCAAAAATACAACAAATAAAAAAATTCATTCACACTATCCTCAGTATCTGGTATGTCCACCATGTGCTTGCAAACAAGCTTGGCAGCGGCTCCGCATGGAACGCACAAGTCTCTGAAGGAAATTCCGGGGAATCAAGTCCCATTTACGTGTAAGAGCAGCTTCGAGCTGTTGCAGATTAGCTGGAGAACCTTGCCTGTAGGCTCTGCATCCAAGCTCGTCCCACAGATGTTCTATAGGGGACATGTCTGGTGATAGGGCAGGCCAATCAATCGTCACAATGTTCTGCTGCTGTAGATATTGCTGCGTAATGCATGCGGTGTGTGCACGTGCGTTATCCTGCTGGAGAAGCTGCAAGTCTGGATAATTTGTGAACGCAGGAACAACCAATGCACCCAGAAACTCATCTCGATATGTCACAGCGTTAACATTTCCACGGAAGACGTGAAGAGGCAAGCGATGGTGAAAACTGAATCCTCCCCAAATGTGAATACTGCCACCTCCAAATCGGTTGTGCTGACGAACACAGCAATCTGCAAAGCGCTCTCCACACCGTCGCCAAATCCGCATACGTCCATCAGCAAAGGATATGTTGAATCTGCTCTCGTCTGTGAATAGGACAGCATTCCACTGCAGTCTAGTCCATCTGACATGTTGCTCTGCCCATTGCAGGCGCTGCTGACGATGTCTGTGAGTCAAGTTTGGCCCAACATAAGGTCGTCTTGCAGTAAGGCCTGTATCACTGAGTCGTCGTATGACTGTCATTCGAGAGACTTGCCCACGTCTACCCACTATTGCTCTTGCTGTTTGACTTACCGGGAGAGAACAATTCCTTAGGTGACTCAGCACAATATGACGATCTTGCGCAGGGGTAGTAACTCGTGGTTGGCCACTCCGAAGTCTATCCCGGCACTGCCAGTGGTTCCGTAACGTTCATTGAGACGTGCAATAGTGCTGTGGTGGCAATTCATCCTTCTGGCAATGGCCCGCGAGCTCATTCCGGTCTCCAACATACCAATGGCTCGTTGGCGGTCGTTTTCAGATAGTCGTGGCATTTCAAGCACATGTACTGGGTGTTTTGTCTCAACGGCCTTTTTATACCGAGTATACTGCCACAACGCGTACACATTTTCAGAGTTATAGCTGTTGGGAATCGTGTTGCACGGGTAACTTTCATTGTTTTCATGTAGTCTGTACACAAACCCGTGGGTTGAATCATGCATTTTCCATTCCTGCAGCCATTTGCTCTCTACCTCATGGCAAACACGGGGAAAATCCATTCCAACACTTTTTTTTCCAGCTTCTCGGCATCAGTATATACAATAGTGGTGCGTTTTTAATGTGCTTCAGTATATATTATGTAAGTTCTTTCTTTCCTCACTCTCTCTCTCTCTCTCTCTCTCTCTCTCTCTCTCTCTCTCTCTCTCTCTCTCTCGTTCAGTATCGGATCTACACCTTCTGACCTTTTAACCATCAGTGATCATTCAGGTCTGCCATCAATGGTACCTATACCTTGTAGCGGTATGGCAGCTTGTGTACCCTGACAATCCCCAGAGCAATGCCGGTGGGAGTTTTACTCCTGGTAGGTTCAACCAAGCTGGACTGGTCTGTGTGGGTAGGGGTCAGACAAAAGCTGGTACCCTGGTCCACCAGGTTGGGGGTTTTAGCATAGGGCTGACACCCCTGTCTATGTAAAAAAAACAAAAAAACAAAAAAAACATTGAAGTTACGGAAACAACAATAAATGAACAAACGTTACTGCAGGATGGACATTCGGAGTCTGTGGCTCGTATGACTGTCAGTGGTGAAAGCCGAAAGGAAGCCACTGACATGAAAACGGATGTCCTGACCGCAAAACAGGATACAAGAATAGGAATTTGGAATGTCAGGACAATGAACGAGACAGGTAAACTAAGTCAGGTCACGGCAGAAATGAGAAACTATAGGTTACACATTCTAGGGATAAGCGAGAGCAGATGGACAGGGGCAGGAAAAGTTAAAACAGCAACAGGAGAAACAGTACTTTATTCCGGAAGAGAGGATGGACAGCACAATGAAGGCGTAGCCATTATTCTACAGAAAGGAAAAGAAAGGACATTACTGGAATGGAAACCCATCAACAACAGACTGATAAGATTAAGATTGAGAGGGGATTCACCAACACTACAATAATACAATGCTACGCACCAACGAATGATAGCGATGAAGAGGTCAAGGATGAATTCTATCAACAACTGCAGAAAGAAATGGAAGACACACCTAGATATGATCTTGTTATAGTAATGGGAGACCTCAATGCGAATGTTGGTACACACTATACATATAATGAAAGAACAATGGGGAAATGCGGCAGCGGAACAGCAAACGAAAATGGGGATAAACTAATAAGTTTCTGTAGCATTAACAACCTGGTCATTGGAGGAACACTTTTCCCACATAAAGAAATTCACAAATTAACATGGTAATCACCAAATTGGCGGGACAGAAACCAGATAGACCACATCATGGTTAACGGTAGATGGAGACATGCATTACAAGATGTGAAGGTAAGAAGAGGCGCAGATGTGGAAAGTGATCACCATTTAGTAGTAGTAAAACTGAAAGTGAAGCTAAGAAGGGCTGGACCAACTGTAACTACACAGAAAAGGTTTGACATCAGCAAATTGAAGGACTCCCTTACCAGAAAAGCTTTTGCGGCCGACATAAAGAAACGATATCAATTTGCCAAAAGTCAGGAAAAGACATTGACTGATGATATAGACCAGAATTTCAACACCATTTCAACAATATACAAGGAATGCAGCAAATCGTGCTTGGGATTCCAGGAAAGGAAGAAGCAGGACTGGATAACACCAGAAACATTAAACTCCATAACGATGAGAAAGGAAATGAAAAGAAAGAAAATAGAAGCGAAGTCCCCCAGGTTAAAGCAACTATATAGCGAACAGTACAGTCAGCTGGACAAGGAAGTTAAACGCCAAACCCGAGCCAACAAAAGGAATTTCCTAGACGATCTTGCAAGACAGGCAGAGGAGGCAGCACTGAGAAATGAACAAAGCACAGTATACAAAATAACTAAATTCATCAGAGGAAAACGAGGTGCAAACAATATTACATTAGTAAGAGATAAGGAAGGTAATCTCATCACGACAGCAGAGGGACAGGAAACAAGATGGGCAGAGCACTTCAGAGAAACTCTGAACAAGGAACCACCAGAGACACAATTGAATGTTCCTGAAGCTGAAAACGATCTAGATGTAAATACAGACATTCCACGAAAAGAAGAAATCATCACAGCAATCAAAGGGTTAAAGAACGGCAAAGCCCCGGGCCATGATAACTTAAATGCAGAGCTATTTAAGACAGACCCTGAGCTAGCAGCAGAACTATTAGAACCACTATTTGCACAAGTCTGGAAAACGGGGACAACACCATCAGAGTGGAACAAAGGAATAATTGTCAAATTGCCCAAGAAGGGAGATCTTGCAGACTGCAATAATTGGAGAGGAATCACTCTTTTCTCAGTTCCCAGCAAAATACTAGGCAGGATAATTATACAGAGAATTTAAAAGGCAGTAGACCACAAACTGAGGAAAGAACAAGCAGGATTTAGAAAGAACAGAAGATGCGTAGATCATATATTCACTCTCAGGAACATTATAGAGCAGTGCTCAGAATGGCAAAGACAGCTTTACATTAATTTCGTTGATTTTGAAAAGGCTTTTGATAGCATACATAGGGACAGTTATGGAAAATACTGAGGGCTTATGGAATTCCAAGCTGCATAGTGTCAATCATAAAAAGTCTCTATGCCAACTTTACGTGTAGTGTTGGACAGAGCAACCTAACTTTGAGGTGAAGACAGGAGTACGACAGAGATGCCCCTTATCAACCACTCTATTTTTAACAGTCATAGACTGGGTGATGCGCCAGACAACAGAGGGCAGTCCAAGAGGAATAAGATGGACAACATTTTCTACATTGGAAGATCTGGAATATGCAGATGACATTGCACTACTAGCACATTCACATCAACACATCCAGGAAAAAAACGGATAGACTTAATAAGTTTAGCCAGCAGGTGGGCTTGAACATCAATTTAAAGAAGTCTGAGGTCATGACGCTCAATGTGAGCAACCCTGAGCCCATATCAGTAAGGAATCAGCAACTGGTACAGACAGATACCTTCACATACCTAGGAAGCATAGTAACACCAGACGGCGGGGCAGGCAAAGACATCAACATCAGAATGAAAAAGGCAAGAACAGCCTTCTTTAGCCTAAACAACATCTGGAAGTCCTCCCAATACAGCACAAGCAAAAAATTAAGATTATATCAGAGCTGTGTGCTTTCTGTGCTTCTCTATGGTGCAGAATGCTGGAGAGTTACAGAGAAGGAAATGTCGAAATTGTCCTCTTTTCACACAACATGCCTAAGAAAAATTCTCCGAATCTTTTGGCCGAATACCATCACCAACCAAGATCTGCTTACTCGGAGCAAGCAAGAGGACAGGCACACCATCATAGCTGGCAGACGCTGCAGCTCGGTTGGCCATGTCCTCAGAAGAGACCCCGATGCCATCACATGAACAGCAATGCAATGGACCCCTGAAGGAAAACGAATGAGAGGGCGACCAAAAACAACTTGGCGGAGGACTGTGGAGGCTGAGATGCAGGGAATGAACCAGAGTTAGGGCAATGTACGAAGGATGGCCGCCGACCGAGCAAAGTGGAATTTTCTGTTGCCCTACAAGAAGCCACCAGGCGTGATGGCCACTGATTGTTTTGACGGCCGGCGGCTAATGATCAAAGAAAGTGCTGAAAGGGAACTGAAAGATAATGAAGATAGATAGATGCACTGTTTTCAGCTGTTAATGTATATGCTCTTGATAAGTCACTTCACTTTATCTTATGTTAATCTTGTATCAGTACCAGCTAGTTTTTCATTTTCCTTAACCAATCTGTCGGCCTATACATTCGCGTGTTTATTGTTATGAGATGGGATCTACGGTGTTACAAATGTAAATGAGTGCTGCTCTCGGACATAAAATAATACCAAGCATTATACTTTTATTGAACTAAAAAGAGAAATCAAGAACCAGTAAAGCAAGAAATACATTTATATCCGCATTTATTAAGTGCAGATTCATAAATGTTAAAATGCACGGTATGTTTATAATAACTACTCTTGTCGAGAAGCGTATCTGAAAGCAAAAGTTTACGGTCTCGAGTCAAGAATGTAGCAATGGCTGCTGTGAGTTCATGTTGGTCTTATTGGATTTATGTGATGGCGTCTACCAATCTGCCTCTTGGTCTTTACGGTACCCTGAAACTATCAATTGTTGTAGGTGCATGGTCGTAATTTATGAGCTCCGTTCTCATGAGATGTCCAAACCTCTTTTACTTTCTGTCTTTATATTCATGATTCAGGAGAAGACATTTAAGTGAAGGGCTCACAGGGTACTCAACCAGGGATCATCCAGATGACGCCGTCGTCTCGCTGTGTGAGTCAATCGTGAAAGAGCATAAAACCAACTTATCACCACCAAAAATTATTGTTGGATTTCTGGGGATATATCATACATGTCAAACGGACATATATGTTTAAGCATAATTAACTCCGTAATTAATATGTACAACTGCAAACATAGAAGAGAAAGAAAGAGAGAGAGAGAGAGAGAGAGAGAGAGAGAGAGAGAGAGAGAGAGAGAGCAAGAGAGAGAGCAAGAGAGAGAGAGAGCAAGAGAGAGAGAGAGAGCAAGAGAGAAAGAGAAAGAAAACAAAATACACGTCGGAAATGGAAATAAAATCTGGGACTTCAGAAATACTAAACAATTTGCCACCACAACGTAAAACTCTAGACAATAAATTTAAGAGATATAATGTTTTCCATTCAGCAATGAAGAGGTTTTAAAATTGACTACAATAGCAATAACAATAAATTGTTAGTCTACGGAAAGGGGAATAATGGGGACATTGTGGGATGGCCGCTTCCAACAGAGAGACAAATGAGGCTGATGAGCTCAGCAATGAAGTCTTCTTACTGAAAGTTTGAGTGTCCAATTAGCAAAGAAGTTAAAGCGCTTCTCTCTTGCGGCACAGTTATCCTGTTCCGGGATCAAAACATGGTAACTTCAAGGTCCAATCTACCCAGCTGTTAATAGGTGCCTTACTCTACTCTTGCGTTAAGAAAGGCCAAGGCAACGAGTAAGGGAACAGAGTAGCCCCCGCCCTAATTTCTCACTATGTCTAATAACACTATTATTCGGCGTATACAAGACACTTTTCAAGACGTTGAGTCATAAGTGATAGCTAACATTAAAGAAGCCGATTTTTTTGGCCAGACAGTTTGACGAGTAAACTGACATCGCAAGAAAAACTCAACTCCTAGCATTCAGCAGGTTTGTTTGTAATGGAGACATTTCTGAACAATTTTTAAAACGTTAATGAACATTTTTTAATCTTAACACTCGTTTTTCTTAATAATAGAAACTCTTTTTAAAAAAAAAATAATGGTGCTAGTTGACAATTTTAGTACCTAGTACAGTGTTCCGTGACCATAGGTTGAAAATCGCCAATATAGACTATTAAACCTCAGATAGAACAACATGTGTGCTTTGATAATGATGATTTATGCTGGCACGAAAACCACACTTTTTTTAAAAAATAAAGTTTTGCCTCCTTTTGGCGAAGCGCATCCCGTTCAAACTAGTCGGTTATATTAGGGCGTATGTCCAAATATATAATACCCTTAGGATTAATGTAAAACCACACTTTTTTTTTTTAAATGTTAAACTAATTTTTATTAGATTTTCCAGTAAATTAACATTACGTTAACACCTGGCTTGCTCTAGAATCCTTAGGAACCTTGTGTTTGTCCTGGTCCAGGCTGCCCTTCACGAACAGGTCTGAACCTAATGGGGGGAGTTCTGTCCTTTCTTGCCTCTTTGGATCTGTTCCTCACAACTTTGGAGTGGATAGCACATGAGACACAATACAGGAGCTGGCATACAACTTGGGAAGAGCATACATTTCATAAACACTGGCATCTGAGATATCCCTGATAGCTGCAGCTTCGACAATGTTCCTGATCACAAACTTTTTAATGGCCTTATCCTTGGGGCAGCATCTTGCACAATGTGTGCAGCGCACATATTTAACATGGCCTCGGCCTTTCTTGTTACGTCCGTTGTTTCTTCGCTTCACAGGTTGCCAATTAAAAATCCATTTTTTTAAAAATGTAAAACTGTTGCCTCGTTTTGGCGAGGTGCGTCCCGTTCAACATAGTCGGTTATATTAGGGCGCATGTCCAAATATAAAACGGTTTGATTTGTACAGTTATTGAACTTTGTTGCTGAAATTTTTTATTTTAACTTACAAACCAGTTTAGTATTAATAACATTTAGGTCTCAAGTATTTTAATTTGATGTATTTTCTATAGCAGTAATTCACTGCGTTAATTTATTTTTTCGCCAGCTCCGCGCTTTATTTACGTTTTACTCCAGGGAATTAGGTTTTTTACAAGTTGTTCACTGCAGTTGTCTCCCTTACATATTATTTAATTAAAATATTAATGTCCAAATGCGGTGACAGTCTTTCTGCTATTATTATTCACATTGTTTAATTATTGTCAGGTTGTACTTTTATATGTCAATTTCAATCTAAAAAACTTTATTTTTAAAGTTATTTTGATTGTAATTATAACACTCAAGTAACTTATTTCATTGTAATGTTTATCTAAATGACTTTTATCTTGGTGTGTAATTGCCAACTGGGTTAGCATATTTTTCTTTCTTTTCTTACCACTGCTTGTGAGTACAGAGAATTTGTGAGCTGGGCATGTGATCATCAGAAATAGTTTATCCGTCAGACGAGAGTTTTAGCTTTTTTTTATGTTTTCAATATGCCAATGTTGTAATACTGTATTTATGAATCTGCACTTAAAAGATATACATAATTACACAGTTCTTGCTTTCTCTGATCGTTAGCTTCTCGTTCGGGTTCAATAATGCTAAAGTAATTGTTTTCTTATCTTATTTCTTTGTGTGCGTGTGTGTGTGTGTGTGTGTGGTGTGTGTGTGGTGTGTGTGTGTGTGTGGTGTGTGGTGTGTGTGTGCGTGTGTGTGTGTGTGGTGTGTGGTGTGTGTGTGGTGTGTGTGTGGTGTGTGTGTGTGTGTGTGTGTGTGTGTGTGTGTGTGTGTGTGTGTGTGTGTGTGTGTGTGTGTGTGTGTGTGTGTGTGTGTGTGTGTGTGTGTGTGTGTGTGTGTGTGTGTGTGTGTGTGTGTGTGTGTGTGTGTGTGTGGTGTGTGTGTGTGGTGTGTGTGTGTGTGTGTGTGTGTGTGTGTGTGTGTGTGTGTGTGGTGTGTGTGTGGTGTGTGTGTGTGGTGTGTGTGTGTGTGTGTGTGTGTGGTGTGTGGTGTGTGTGCGTGTGTGTGTGTGTGTGTGGTGTGTGTGTGTGTGTGTGGTGTGTGTGCGTGTGTGTGTGTGTGTGTGTGGTGTGTGGTGTGTGTGTGCGTGTGTGTGTGTGGTGTGTGTGTGTGTGGTGTGTGGTGTGTGTGTGTGTGGTATGTGGTGTGTGTGTGCGTGTGTGTGGTGTGTGTGCGTGTGTGTGTGTGTGTGGTGTGTGTGTGTGTGCGTGTGTGTGTGTGTGGTGTGTGGTGTGTGTGTGCGTGTGTGCGTGTGTGTGTGTGTGTGTGTGTGTGTGTGAGTGTGTGTGTGTGTGTGTGTGTGTGTGTGTTTTAATTTGTGCATTTTCATTTCCCCCATACTGTCTCTCAAAATATTACAGTATCTTGAAATATTTATGTTTCTGTATTTCTTGTAATTCTTCTGTGTATTTTTCATTATGTCCAAGAGTTGATGCATTTGTGTCTTTTTCTTAGTGCTGTTATAGAATTTAATATCCATATTTTTATAAAGGCTACCACACAGTCGTATCATTCTATCGTTACGTGGGAGTAAAAACGATTTGCTATAATGTCTTTTAGTGGAAACGTCAAGTTCCAATATGGGCATGCGTGAGTGGTGTTGTTGTTTTCTTTTTTAATGACATTATTGTTTCCCTTTTAGATTCAGTAAATAACGCGCACCAAACAGGCTTTTGCAAAGTCAAAGTTCCTTAGAAAACGTACTACTTGACAACTCAAATATTTAAAAGAAAATAGTGACCAGAAAATGTATGTTCCGCTACAGTAATTGTCGTGGAATATTCTAATCCACATATATAAATTATTAGGTAAATATGAAGCCTAACAAATATAATAAATAAAGGAAGAAGAATGGTAAAGAACAGTGCTGTCACAATGACAGTACTCGAAATCCCCTTGTTTTCTACTGCGTATGCAAATTGTAACGTTTCACGTTGATATTAAGGGCCTTCTGCAACATACACGCGTTTCCCAAACACACAATAAAATGTGCTGCCTTTCTAAGAAAAACCTTGAAATATGCAAGTTGACCTAAATTTTAAATTCCATTCATGTCTTTTTCTACACTATGTTACAAAAAACAAAAGACAGATGGACTAAAGGATAGCGAGAAGGGAGAGGCAGAAAGCCGAACACTAAACACGCGTCGCGCGATACACAAATGCTGCCATCACGCGTGTAAGACTACATGCACTAACTTTTTTTCAGACGGACAGTGATAAATTCACTACCCTTCCCAGAGTTAGGTTTTAAAATCACAAAAAACGCTTATTAGGAAAGATAACAATAGATGGGTTTACGTTTGAAAACATTACAGTACCCAGACAGCACATCTTCGAAACAGGAGGTAGAACAAATTGCATATTTTGAACGCAGCCACGTAGCTCTTTTAAATTTGGATATTTGGGTTCCTTAGGGCTTGCTGACAAAGAATATGTAAAACGTTACGCAAATAGTCCAGGAATTAATAAATTATAACCAAAATAAAATAGTGGGGATGCCTGACAACATGAAATCATTTCTGCTCATAAAATTTTTTTATAACGTGTTTGAAAAAACCTTACGTTACAGAAATAGCCTACCATGTAAACTCCAAATTGATTGGAGCGCAACAAATGAAAGACTAACCACGATTGGTCGGGCTATAAATACTATCTTGGTTGTTAGGGAGACGTAGGAAGGTAACATTTTTCAAACACTTGTCGAAACGTGGCTCCATTGGCTAGACTCGCTGATATACTCACTTAGGAGCGTTAGTTCGAGACCACTTGTTTAAATAAGCTTGATAAAGCAACAGTGCGTTGAAGCCAGCTCATATTTTGCTAAATAAAAGCCTGGAACATAAGCAGATGGGAATTTGTGCCAGTAAATGTGCCAGAATTCATTGCTAATCAACGTATCTGTGTTTATTCTATGAATTGTGGTAAGCTTGAACCATTCAGTATCTTTTACTGAAAATTGAATGTGAATTGTTAATTTATGCCTGTATATATATGTGTAGTTCAGTGGCAAACAGGAGATAAAGCCTATAATGCTCCAGCCTGAACAGAGGGTGTCGGAGGAAAGTAAAACGGCATGGAATGGCCAAATAGTACACTGACACCTGGATGATTGACTAGAAAGAAATAATGCTGGAATGGCAGAGGCGTGGTAACCATTAAGGAGGTTAATACTGGAATAAAGTATTTCACATGAAGCTGATAGTTGGCCTAACGCTCTGAACTCAATGTTTGTGATGTGTTGTGATCAGTGTAAAAAGAGAGTATAAGTTAGTTATGAAGTAGAAGGTACATCCTTCTTGTTTTCAGGGACCGTGGTCTTGATGGTACTGAGCAGCACCTGGTCAGAGCTTTGCTGAATCCAGAGTCGGACAGCATACTCCTTGGTCCATTTAGCTATCAGTGAGGTGTCTCCTGAGCCCAGGGGAGAATTCGAGCAGAGGAGTCCTTTCCTGCCGCCATCACGCAAGATAAGCTGATTTGGCCAGCTGAGCTCAACATTATGTCCCCTCATCTTGAAATGACTTTGTAAAAATAACATTAAGAGGGGAATTTAATTGTCTTAATATCAGGAACTGAGAACATCTCCAATACTAGTCCCTAAAGACAAACTATTGAAGTCATGATGACAAATACCAACAGAGCTTGAACAAAACAAAACCAGTATTACCTCATATTACTACTACACACTGACACACATAGGATATTTTTAATAATATATGTCACTACAATATTCATATTGATAAAGTCTGTACATATACTTGTAATTAAAATTGATTGTGATTCCTGGTTCCTTTGTATTTGAATCAGGACACATATACCTTTATGACAACAATGAATACATATTGTTATTTGAAAAGTTATCAGTGACTCCTTAAGATATTCTCATAGAGTGTTATATGTATGTGAGTGTCACAGTGTTGTCAAGAGTAGTGGATTAAATTAAATTGTTTATCTGTCTGTTGTTGTGACTTACACTTCATCATACACATACCCTAGACACATAACGTAGTCATCACACTATTCCAGAATAATTCTGACTGAGATATATAGATATGTGGTAGCAAGTAAGGTTATCTATAATACACTACTCTTAATAGATATAGATACCTTCACAGCTGATCTCAGTCAGTACACTAAGTCCCCTATAAATATTTATAACATCCCACTTCACCACAGTAATCTATTTTTACATACAGAATCACCTCTTTATGTCAGATCACAATGAACGATTTTACTAGTTATTAATAACTAGCAATAACCCGTCAAAAGTGACAGGTTTTTAATTAGTGTGTTGTTTCTGTTACATGTATTACAGATGGTACTATTACTACTGTGGTTATTTCATTGCAGGCGATATTTGTACTGAAAATTATATGGATGTATTAAATATAACAACTTGGAGTAACCTTCGTAAATGACATGTGGAGAAGTGATAATGATATAATGAACCGGAAATTTACTAAATAAATAACATTTCTTTTATGACAAGTCTCGTAATTGTTCGTGCATTTTTAAAAATATTGCCCTGGTCGACATACTGCCTCTGAGAAGCCATGGTCGATTTACTGCCTCTGAGAACAACGTTTGAAGTTTGATGAAAGTCACCGCCTAATATGAGCACCTTTCCAACAAATGGTTGAATGTCATACATAATTTCCCTGAGGAGCAGATCGATGTACATTTTTAGAGTGTTGTGGTTTCTATGGTTTTGGCTTCCTTCCTATAGTATAACCAAACTGTTCATGCACACAGTCATCTGCGCATTTTTTATTGTTGAGTGTTACTTAGTGGGACCGCCCGACGTACAAACGGCGAGAATTACCCGTCAATAACGACGGAAGTAAATCATACACTTTAATATATATTTAAAATATGAGTTAATTCAATTTAGAAGTTCTTTGGTGACAACATTTTTTTTGTTAAAGTGCGTTGATTTGTTTCAAAGAATGATCCCTGATAAAAAGTGTTTTTAATAAATACTTTCAAGTTTTCATGATTTGTTCACGTTGTTGTCGTATTGCTGCTGTAGCCTGATTTTCTTATTGTGAATGACGATATGCTTGTCTTCGTGATGCTCCATGTTGTCGTCGTATTGCTGCTTCTTTAATAGTCTCACTTGCTCGTTGTGAATGACGCGATCGTCTCTTCCTTTTAGCGTTTGCAGTTCACGTTGCAGCCATCTTATCATTTTTATCCATAATATTAAGTCTGCAATACTTTAAATAAAAATTTTATCTTGAAGAAACAATCAAAAACTTACATTTTAAGGTTATTTTAAAGATAATGATGAGTTAAATCCATATCCCGAATGAAACTGGACAGAAGAATATCTTGATCGTCTGTTTATTTAATCTGCATCCCCGCACCTTCATGTCTCCAGTTCATGTACTGTTTATCAATTGTGTTGGCTTCTTTCCATAACGAAACTGTTCTTGCACACCGTCATTTGTACACTTTTCTATTTTCGGGAGAGTACATATAAGAGAAACAATACAGTTATTGTCTAACTTTCAACCACAGTTGCACCCCTTAGCTGTGATTGAAAGTTAATGTACTCTCTCGAAAATAGAAAAGTGCGCAAATGATGGTGTGAATGATGTGACCGACCGACGTCCTTATGGCGGGAATTATGGTATTGGATAATTAGCTTTAATCATTTGTGCGTTAATTCAGTAATATAATGAGTTTGTAACTCATTTATTCGCACTGTTTACTTTTATTTTATTTTTATTTAACGTTACATAATAATTTAGAAGACGACTGTCGTAGATTTTTGATAGGAGTATTAAGACTTGGGTTAGGTCCCTTCGGAATAGGTTGGAATGAGTGATAGATACAGTGAGAGCTGGTGAAAAGCAATAGAAGTTCCACACGTGAGATGATATAATGTGATATAGAGGCTGTCTTTGAGAATCGAGATAATCTTCTCTCACTCTCACCTATCTTCTACGACCGTTTTTAAAGGCGTCAGACAGTCTAAACACAGATATATATATATATATATATATATATATATATATATATATATATTAATATATCTCTATCTACTCACGGGCACGCACATACACGTGACGACAGGTAAACACACAGACGTGGGAAAACTATAACAATGGTATACAGATAATTGGGATCGAGCTGACCAACGCACTGATTTTTTTTTTGTTCAAGAGAGATATTTTAATGATCATATCAAAATTTCTCACAACACCAAAAATTACATCAAGGAAAACATGTACAAATAGTCATAAAATTTAAGAAAATGCTACAAGGATGATAGCCCGTTAGAATCTTACTCTAGGTTTAGCCCACAGCCCCGTTAAGAGAACAGATGATGGCCCAAAGAGTTATAGATACGTAGGGTTGAGGCTAAGAGTTTTTCTTCTTTTCTCGTAAATGTATGCACAGAGTTGAATAATCTGATTTAGCCTAAGAAGTAAAGAAACTCTATCAAATAGTAACAAATTCTGCAGGTTAAACAAAAAGAATTAAGACAGTAAATGGGTGACAATATACAACTGTAAAATAACACTCTGATTTGCGTACACTCATTCATTCAGCCATGGCCATGGGTACACAGTTATACTCACAACTTTGCTCGCTGCCTCTGGGAACATAATAAATTCTAGGACCTTCACACAGACCCGAAAATGCAGTCCTTGAACAAGAAATCCCCAGTTCCAAAAGACGTACTAAACTCTCAGGGAACGATTCCTTGGGTGTTCAAATTTTTCGAATGTCTGATTAAGTCACATAAAATATTGTCCAGGCACAAAAGTTAGCAGAGCACAATGTCATTAGCTTTGGTTTCAAGAATTTAAGGAATGTTAGATCGGTGTCTACTTTCAGGAAGTTACTATATTTGGTCACCACAGTACTAGTCAAAACTCTGTCGGAATGTTTCTGATCTTTGCTTGCCACAACGGGCTGAATTGTACTGAAGAGTTATT
Source organism: Oreohelix idahoensis (assembly GCA_024509875.1). NCBI lineage: Eukaryota > Metazoa > Mollusca > Gastropoda > Stylommatophora > Oreohelicidae > Oreohelix > Oreohelix idahoensis. The sequence continues at coordinate 375,252 of JAMPIV010015176.1, forward strand.
CTGGAAGAATTAATTCTGGCGCGAAGGCCTCTTACTTCATTTAACTGTTACAGTTCAGGTAATGAAAGTGATTTGTTTCTTCCCAAATAATGTTCACGTACTAGAACGCTGGCAAAGTTGGGTACCACCGTTTCACTATATAAAAGAAAGAACACATATCAAATAATTTACATATATGTACTCAATATAACTTACATTTTAAATAGCAAGCCGACCGCTTGACTTATAATTAAAATTTTCCGGTGAAATAAGTTATAAAATCAATCATCATGAATTCAGGAATATCTGCGTATTCCGTCACTATTCACTGATGTCGCATCTAGCATTTATAAGTTTGATATAAAATATTCACGACTGAGTATTTAGCAGTTAAATTAACTTCATTATAGCTACATTATTGTTTAGTAAGCTAAGATATAATTTATTATGTATTTCCACTGTAACTCGTCGACTTAGAGAATATAACAAACTATAAATTAAGCACTCTGTTCAAAAGAAACTAGTTAAAAATGAAATAATCTACTTAACACTTTATCATTTCACAAAATACTAGATTTAATATATTACCTCACACAGAACTACAGGATATCGTACAATTAAGAATTATACGCTTATATTTCTGGAAGTCTAGAAGTTCGACAAATTGTCGCAACAAACTAAGAAACTTCGCTTATACAGCTCTACTCTTCGCAAACCACCTGTCTACTGCGATTTATTGAGCAAGAATGAAAATAAAGTTTCAAACTAGGTTTAATATCTGAAACAGACAAAGGATGAACTATTATTTCGTAGAACGAAATGCTCTCCCCTTTCCGGCTTAAACGATACGTTTAACACCTAACATGTCGTAACTGCCACCTACTGACCAAGATGTACGCGTGTCAGTTTCAAATCTCAGACAACCGTCTGCTCTGGGCGAAAGCGGGTTGGCAGTTTTAGCACCTACGTTTAGAATGACCAACAGTGAGTGCCGTGTCAGGTAGCGATTTTACACTTCGCCGAGAAATTCAGCCTGGGCAAACGTTTTTGACAGGTGAAATTTGCAGACGATAAGTCGGCCCTATTTCTAAGTATGAAGCACATTCACAGTTTCGTCCTCTGACATCTACGTAATAGAATTTCGTATCCCAGTATGAGAAAAACACAAGGTAAAGTTTGAGGATACTGAGAAAATATTTTTCGCAACCGAGTGATGCGAAAAATACAGGAAAAAACAAGTTCGGAAAGATAATAAAATAAAAGGATTCGGGTGAGAGAATAGGAAGAAGATGTAGGTAATTTAATGATATAAAACCTACGTGACAACGACCATAATCATTTATGGGAATTAATTTTTTCAGCCTTTTAAACAGAAAATTATTTAGTTTTATAATATTTATTAACTGTATCTGGTCACTGACCTTCAGTTCTATATATAGCTTAAACCTTCAACAAACTTAAGCCACGCCCTCCTGTCAGGTGACGTTAATTTCACACGTCTTCCACATTCCTTCTATTCCTGTCTCCAGTTCTCTTCTCTATTTGTTTCACGGTCTCCCCCTACCTTTTACCCCGAGGATTCTAGAACAAAGACTGCCTTGTAAGGCTATCAACATGTTTTCTCTGTGTGTGCACTATGCATCATCAACATTATTTTTCGCATCTTTTGTTCCACTGGTACTTGTCATGTTCTTGTACTCAGTTCCACATGAGTGATTATCAACTGTTATGAGTTTTTGTTTATTTATCACGCTTGAGAAGTTCTATTCATTCACATCAAAGTACAAGATGAGTACTACTCACATGCACAAAATAAAAACAGTAGAGGAAATGGGCGGCTGTGGACAGAAAATAGATTTAACTGGGGACACGAATGACATATTGAGACACGCAAGTAAATATAAGAACAGCAGAATAATTACAACCATTTGAACAAAATGGTAAAAACGTATTAGGACAAAAGACATTATCTGGTGAGAAAAAAATAAAAAAAAAACTATTTGAAAAATTCATAATTTTTATTACGGCATAAAAAAACGGCAGAGTAACTAAAAAAAGTTGCCTTTGAATTAGACGATCAAGAGAAGAAACCACGTGCCACGAAAATAAAAATATTTCACAAATTATATTCCCAATAATTTAATTATATAAACACAATATCATAAAAATAATAATAATTAAGCAAAAATTAATAAACATGAGCTTTTCTTAAGGTAATATTACTTGAAATTAAGCGTGATTGAATGAAACATGAAATATAGTTAGAGGCTAAAAAAATTATTTCTAAGACAAACATAATTAACGAAGTTATAAATATATGTTCGCACAAAATCTCCATTATATTACTCTAAAAAATTAAGTAAAAACTAACACACACGCTCACACATTTAGACATGAAGACTAAGAAAAAAAGATACATCATAATAAAGTATAGCAATAACAGATAATCAGGGCGTACAACAAAAAAAGTAGTTACATTAGTTACCTCATGATTCATAAATAGCGATATAGTGACAACAATATATTGTAAGATATCAGACGAAAATAATAACAATAATAACACCAATTTATAAACGACACTTCTAAGAGCAAGTAGGAGAACATAATTAGAATACGAAAGTTGAAATCACAAAATACAAGCACCATTTTTGTTGTGAAAAAAAATCATTTTCAGACAGAAAACCTAGATAAAATAAAACTAAATTATCAGAAAGGTGTATGGCCATCATTATATCAAATAAATGTATTTAGGAATAAAAATCACTACCAGCTTTAAAAAAAAAAAACAACAAGAAAAAAACAAGATATCAAGTCATCACAAAAGTATATCAGTAGCTAAACAACATGTCCTGTAAAGGAGAATAATAGTCAAACATGGCCATCACTAAGAATGGGAAACTATTGTAGTCTTAATGACAGACAAAATGACTTAAAATATCAAATAGTTAGAAATGACTTAATATATATATAGGTAGAAATGACTTAATATGTAATATAGTTAGAAATGACTTAAAATATCAAATAGTTAGAAATGACTTAAAATATATATAGGTAGAAATGACTTAAAATTGATATAGATATAAATGACTTAATATGTAATATAGTTAGAAATGACTTAAAATGTAATTTAGTTAGAAATGACTTAAAATGTAAAATAGAAATGATAGTTAGAAATGACTTAAAATGTAATATAGTTAGAAATGACTTAAAATGAAATATGTATTATGGTTAGAAATTACTTAAAATGTAATATGGTTAGAAATGACTTACAAATTTCATATAGGTAGAAATGACTTAAAAATATCACACACGTAGAAAAACGTTTACAATTTACTAAAACAAACACCGGACTTAAAAACACAACATGCAAACACAGCATACAGTATAGAACAAATAAATATAGACATAACACATCGCTGTCATTAGATAATTCTAGCTTCTGTCAATAACGTAGCGATACACGCCATCTCGTCTCAGTCTGACCAGAAACCCTAATACTGTCACCCTTCTTTCAGGATTTCTCTCCAACAATTGTAGTAGCCAGTTCCTGTGAGAATAATAAACAAACATAATCGATGTGTCAGTCATTGACAATGTCTAAGACAGTTAGTGACATCAATAACACTGGACAACAAGTTTTGACTTTTTGCGTGTATCTGAGATTAAACCAAGTTACCTTTATGTTGTTTGGGCTGCTGAATATGAAAATGGCCGTTAAAACACCAGATTAGCTCTTGTTTTTTTTTTAAATATCAATATAACAACTTTTACACATTTGCATATACATATTATCATAAGTTAATAATGCTCATAGCGAAAATGATTCACAGCGACGCATTTGTGCCTGTCGCTTGAAATGAGTTTCTGGAGCATCTCTCACAAGGGTCCAACAATAGTCTGCTAGCATTGCTGCATTCCATTTCCCTTGGTACCTTTTTTCGAGGGTAGTAATGTCCTGATGAAATCGTTCCCCATGCTCGTCACTGACAGCACCGCAGTTAGCAGGGAAGAAATCCAGATGGGAGTGTAAAAAGTGTAATTTCAAAGACATGTTGCACGCTAGCCTCTCGCAGCGCTGCAAGAGGGTTGCTGCAAGAGGGTTTCTACAAGCTCCTGGTAATTGTTAGCCTTATTGTTTCATAGAAGGTTTGTGGCCACTTGCTGGAAAGCATTCCAAGCTAACTTTTCATCACCTGTGAGGATATCATCAAAACGCTGATCTCGGATTGTGGTGAAGTGGGATGTTATAAATATTTATAGGGGACTTAGTGTACTGACTGAGATCAGCTGTGAAGGTATCTATATCTATTAAGAGTAGTGTATTATAGATAACCTTACTTGCTACAACATATCTATATATCTCAGTCAGAATTATTCTGGAATAGTGTGATGACTACGTTATGTGTCTAGGGTATGTGTATGATGAAGTGTAAGTCACAACAACAGACAGATAAACAATTTAATTTAATCCACTACTCTTGACAACACTGTGACACTCACATACATATAACACTCTATGAGAATATCTTAAGGAGTCACTGATAACTGTTCAAATAACAATATGTATTCATTTTTGTCATAAAGGTATATGTGTCCTGATTCAAATACAAAGGAACCAGGAATCACACTCAATTTTAATTACAGGTATATGTACAGACTTTATCAATATGAATAATGTAGTGACATATATTATTAAAAATATCCTATGTGTGTCAGTTTTGTAGTTGTAATATGAGGTAATACTGGTTTTGTTTTGTTCAAGCTCTGTTGGTATTTGTCATCATGACTTCAATAGTTTGTCTTTTGGGACTAGTATTGGAGATGTTCTCAGTTCCAGATATTAAGACAATTAAATTCCCCTCTGAATGTTATTTTTACAAAGTTATTTCAAGATGAGGGGACATAATGTTGAGCTCAGCTGGCCAAATCTGCTTATCTTGCGTGATGGCGGCAGGAAAGGACTCCTCTGCTCGAATTCTCCCCTGGGCTCTGGAGACACCTCACTGATAGCTAAAAAGACCAAGGAGTATGCTGTCCGACTCTGGATTCAGCAAAGCTCTGACCAGGTGCTGCTCAGTACCATCAAGACCACGGTCCCACAATTTCATGGAAATAAACACAGATACGTTGATTAGCAATGAATTCTGGCACAATTACTGGCACAAATTCCCATCTGCTTATGTTCCAGGCTTTTATTTGGCAAAATATGAGCTGGCTTCAACGCACTGATGCTTTATCAAGCTTATTTAAACAAGTGGTTTCGAACTAACGCTCCTAAGTGATTATATCAGCGAGTTTAGCCAATGAGGCCACGTTTCGACAAGTGTTTGAAAAAATGTTACCTTTCCCCGTCTCCCCTAACAACGAAAGATAGTATTTATAGCCCGACCAATCGTGGTTAGTTTTTCATTTGTTGCGCTCCAATCAATTTGGAGTTTACATGGTAGGCTATTTATGTAACGTAAGGTTCTTTCAAACACGTTATAAAAAAATTTTATGAGCAGAAATGATTTCATGCTGTCAGGCATCCTCACTATTTTATTTTGGTTATAATTTATTAATTCCTGGACTATTTGCGTAACGTTTTACATATTCTTTGTCAGCAAGCCCTAAGGAACCCAAATATCCCAATTTAAAAGAGCTACGTGGCTGCGTTCAAAATATGTATTTTCTACCTCCTGTTTCGAAGATGTGCTGTCTGGGTACTGTTATGTTTTCAACCGTAAACCCATCTATTGTTATCTTTCCTAATAAGTGTTTTTTATGATTTATAAACCTAACTCTGGGATGGGTAATGTATTTTATCACTGTCCGTCTGAAAAAAAAGTTAGTGCATGTAGTCTTACACGCGTGATGGCAGCATTTGTGTATCGCGCGAAGCGTGTTTAGTGTTCGGCTTTCTGCCTCTCCCTTCCCGCTATCCTTTTGTCCATCTGTCTTTCGTTTTGGTAACGCAGTATAATTAATGTTAGGATTAATTTAGGTCATTACGCAGGGCCTCTCAATGTTTTTTCCAAGAAATACAGCACACGTTTCATTGAAGAAGGCGGGTAATAATACAGTAAGCTTTACTATCAACGTGAAAGCGTTACAATTTGCAGACGAAGCAGAAAACAAGGGGGATTTCGAGTACATTCCTTGTGACAGCACTGTTATTTTTCCATTGCTCTTCTCTTTATTAATTTTATTTGTTAGGCTTCATATTTACTTGATAATTTATATATGTGGATTAGAATATTCCACGACACCTCCCCTCTTAAAACAGACATTATATGTCAGTCCTTTATTCTATATACACATAGAGAAATTTTTTATTATTTCTGGGGTTTACGGTGATTCTCATCACACGGATGGCGGCTTAAAAAATCAGCTCCCAAATTGGTTTTTCCAGATATATACTCGATGCTAAAATTATATGGAGCCAGAAGCAAAGACCATCGGAGTAACCTAGAGTTCTCATGCTTAGCCTGTGCTAGAAACGATAAAGGTTTGTGATCTGTTTGCAACTTAAATGCCTTCCCATATAGATAAATATTGAATTTCTTTATTGCCCATATTACTGCAAGACATTCTTTTTCGCTAGTTGAGTAGTTGATTTCAGCTTTATTCAACTTTCTGCTAGCATATGCCACTGGGCTTAATTCCCCATCCAATGCATCTGATTTCTGTAGTAGAGTTGCACCTAACCCAATATTACTTGCATCCGTCCTTACTATGAATTCTTGACTTAAGTCAGGTAATTTCAAAATGGGTTTACTTGTGAGCTTTTCCTTCAATTCTTGGTAAGTCATTTCACATTGTGGTGTCCATGTAATGCGATCTGGATGTCCTTTACGTGTCAATTCCGTTAAAGGTGCACATATGGAATTACAGTTTTTGATATACTTCTGGTAGAAACCACATAATGAGACAAAGGATCTCACGTCCTTCTTGGTTTGTGGTCTCGGGGCTTTCTGTAGTTTCTCTAAATTCTTTGGGTCAGGGGTCATGTTTCCCTGATAAACTGTGTGTTCCAAAAATTCCAATTCTTTACATCCAACGCAACATTTGGTTGGTCGGGCTGTTAAATTTGCCTCCCTAAGTCGATCAAACAGCATGTTCAGAGAGTCAATGTGTTCCTCAAATGTTTCTGTTGCTATAAGGATATCATCCATAAAATTTGTTATACAGGGATTATTCAGAGGATCCAATAATTTTCTCATCATTCTAGAGAAGACACTAGGCGCATTCTTCAATCCAAATGGCAATCTATTAAACTCATAGTGTCCTTCTGAGGTACTAAAAGCTAGGTATGGTCTAACCTCAGGCTTTACTGGAATCTGATAGTATCCTTTACTCAGATCCACTTTGGAGAAATATTTAGCTTTATTTAGTCTGGCAAACAGCTGATTTGTATCCGGCAATGGATCCACCTGTCCTTCTGTAATAGCATTCAGTCTCCTGTAATCTATACAGAGTCTATGTTCTCCAGAGGGCTTCCTTAAGAGTACAACACCGGAACTATACGAAGACTCACTGTGCGAAATAATTCCTTCCTTCAATAGATAGTCTATCTCTTCCTTCAAAGCTTTTTCCTTAGCAAACGGAATCGAATATGGTTTCATACAGACAGGTGTGGAGTCTATGAGTTTCATATCATATTCCAATAGGTTTGTATGCCCTGGTCGGTCTGTTAACACCTCTGCATGATTATTTAGAACCTGTTGCACTCTCTCTTTCTGAGTTTTCGTTAAATGTGTACTGATTTTCACCTGTGCTGCTGTCTCACAGGGGTGTAATGGATATTCAAATGTTGAAAGTGGTTCCTTTTTCATCTCCATGGCGATGGACAAGGTCAACAAGTGTGTCTCTTCCTGATCTTCTCTTTCCAAATATTTCTTCAGGAGATTCACATGATAGATTTTTTCTTTCCCCTTCTTATCTATCTTATAATTTGTTCTAGACACCTTCTCTAAAACTGTATATGGACCCTGCCATCCAATTTGTAACTTATTCTGACTCCCAGGCAAAAGAAGCAGTACTTTCTCTCCCACAGCCAAATTTCTGTCTTTCGCCTTCCTGTTATAATAGGCAGCATGTTTCTTCCTGGCTTGTTTCAAATTTTCATTGGCAAGTTTCCAGCCAGTTTTCAACCGAGTGGTCAGCTCATTCACATATTGGTATGAAGATGTAATGTTTTCCTTTGCCTTTTCATCAGTCCACGTTCTTAACAAAGCTACATATGGACCTTTAATTGTGTGGACCTATTTGTCCATGCACCGGTATGGTCTCTTCCACTCGAAGCTTTATAGTGATGATTTTTCCTCCCAGAATTATCATTCACAAAACGACCGCTACCAATTTTTCTTTTGGGGCTTTCTCCCCACTTAAAATTCTTGATGAGAGATTTCCTCTCTACATCTTCTTCCTCCAGTTTGTTTAAGTCCGATTGAGGGATTGTCGGCTTATCCTGGGGTAAGACATCCTTTTGCACTCTCCGCATAGTGGCCATTGTAAAACAGTTAAGTGAAGCTTGTCCGTGAAAAGGGGCTTCCCATTCCATTTGGTCCACTTTATCAAATCTATTTTTCCTTTTATTCTCAGGCCTAATTTTTCCCCGTGGCGTGTCCAGGTCCTGATCCATGTTCCCACTTGTGGGTGTTCCCTCATGTGCTATGCTACACCTTTCTACAAAATTTTCAATGTCCCATCTTGCTTTCGGCCAATAATAATTATGAGCCACCTTTTGAATGATGGTACCTATCTTTTCATGGTCCCCATCTGGTTTCACATGTAGGCTCCTTATTAATTCTGTCCTATATCTTTTTGGAAGAACCAGCTGTCCGTGACCATTGGATCTAGCTCCAGTCTTCCTATACATCAACTTGTTTTTCATGTAAAAATCTCCCTTGCCTGGAGTTGTATGACAAGTTGACAATTTTCTGAAACAAGGCTTGAGTGTTTTATCCCCAGCCTGTGCCTTCCTCATCTCTTCTGGAGTGGTATCTAACATAATATCCTCCTCCTGTCTTGAGGTCGACCTGACCTGAAGGGTTGCCATATACACAGGTTTCCTTCTGCAACGGTCAGTGTCATGATTGTCCATCTGACAATTTTTACACCACCTTTTTCCTTGGTTGAAAGATTTTCTTTCATCATATTTCCTTTCATCGAATTGTGGGAATTTATTTTTATTTTCATACCGTGGCCTATCAAACTGGTGCTTACCTTTATTTTGATCCCTAGGATCAAATTTATTAAAGTTCTGTGGTGCCCTAAAGTTATCCACTTGTTTCTTTTTATTACCTGTTACCTCTGCTTGAGCTGCTTGATACCTTTCAGCAACATTTAGCAACTCATCCAGCCTCTCTGCACCTTGTTCCATGAGAAACTTTCTCAGGTCTGGAGCCATGGACTCTCTTAGTTGCTCTATAAGGACCATTTCCTTAAGATCTTGGGTTTTCCCCAGAGAAGTCCATTTCTCCAAGTATGTCTCTATTCGTGCAGAGAACTGGTGATAGGTTTCACCTGACAGTAGTTTAGCATTCCTAAATTTTTTCCTATAAAATTCAGCATTCTTTTCATACCTTAACAAAAGAGCCTGCTTTAGCATGTCATAATTTTCCTGATCACCTCTGCTCATTTTTGCAAAAACTTCATAAGCTGCCCCACGAAGTCCCTGAGATAACTTTAAGCTCCACCTTTCTCTCTCTAACCCATATGTGGTAGCTAATAGCTCATACCTATTTAGGTAGCTCTCTATATCATCGTCTTTCTCAACAAAATGATCTAAATGAAAATTCATAGCTGAGGTTGAGGCTCCTTGAGTAACCGTAGCATCAGAGGCAAAGGGACTGGCACCATTTTCAGGAGCATGGCCTTGAAACTCAAACTCCCTTAGTCGTAACTCATGTTCCCTTTGTAATCTTTTATCTTCTGCTTCCCTTTCTGCAGCTAATTTCCTCTCTTCCCTTTCTGCAGCTAATTTCTTCTCTTCCCTTTCTGCAGCTAATTTCTTCTCTTCCCTTTCTGCAGCTAATTTCTTCTCTTCCCTTTCTGCAGCTAATTTCTTCTCTTCCCTTTCTGCAGCCAATCTTCTGTCTTCTCTTTCTGCCTCCAATTTCTTAGCCTCAGCCTCAATCTGCAACCTCTTAATTTCAGCCTCAGCTTCAAATTGTAACTTCTTAATTTCCCTGTCAGCCTCTAACTTTCTTTCGGCTTCAAACCTTCTTTCTTCGCGTTCAATAAATTTGTCACATTCCGTAGTAACATAGGCAACCATAACTTGCCCATCTAATCCTAACTCTTTTGCAGTCTGTACAGCAGCAGATCGAAACTTGGCCAGGTCCGCCATTGTCTATCAGGTAAATTTCTACAATGTCTAACCAACAATTTAATCTCTAAGTATATCTAATGGACAACACAGGCACCGTGAGCTCAACCTTATTTAATGCCACCCAAGGATACCTTTTAATTCTTATATTCCCTGAAGTGAATTACCCCCAATATTTTAAATAGGGAAAGATTCAAAATCCCAAGAGCGAGACCCCAATATATGTGGTGAAGTGGGATGTTATAAATATTTATAGGGGACTTAGTGTACTGACTGAGATCAGCTTGAAGGTATCTATATCTATTAAGAGTAGTGTATTATAGATAACCTTACTTGCTACCACATATCTATATATCTCAGTCAGAATTATTCTGGAATAGTGTGATGACTACGTTATGTGTCTAGGGTATGTGTATGATGAAGTGTAAGTCACAACAACAGACAGATAAACAATTTAATTTAATCCACTACTCTTGACAACACTGTGACACTCACATACATATAACACTCTATGAGAATATCTTAAGGAGTCACTGATAACTGTTCAAATAACAATATGTATTCATTTTTGTCATAAAGGTATATGTGTCCTGATTCAAATACAAAGGAACCAGGAATCACACTCAATTTTAATTACAGGTATATGTACAGACTTTATCAATATGAATAATGTAGTGACATATATTATTAAAAATATCCTATGTGTGTCAGTTTTGTAGTTGTAATATGAGGTAATACTGGTTTTGTTTTGTTCAAGCTCTGTTGGTATTTGTCATCATGACTTCAATAGTTTGTCTTTTGGGACTAGTATTGGAGATGTTCTCAGTTCCAGATATTAAGACAATTAAATTCCCCTCTGAATGTTATTTTTACAAAGTTATTTCAAGATGAGGGGACATAATGTTGAGCTCAGCTGGCCAAATCTGCTTATCTTGCGTGATGGCGGCAGGAAAGGACTCCTCTGCTCGAATTCTCCCCTGGGCTCTGGAGACACCTCACTGATAGCTAAAAAGACCAAGGAGTATGCTGTCCGACTCTGGATTCAGCAAAGCTCTGACCAGGTGCTGCTCAGTACCATCAAGACCACGGTCCCACAATTTCATGGAAATAAACACAGATACGTTGATTAGCAATGAATTCTGGCACAATTACTGGCACAAATTCCCATCTGCTTATGTTCCAGGCTTTTATTTGGCAAAATATGAGCTGGCTTCAATGCACTGATGCTTTATCAAGCTTATTTAAACAAGTGGTTTCGAACTAACGCTCCTAAGTGATTATATCAGCGAGTTTAGCCAATGAGGCCACGTTTCGACAAGTGTTTGAAAAAATGTTACCTTTCCCCGTCTCCCCTAACAACGAAAGATAGTATTTATAGCCCGACCAATCGTGGTTAGTTTTTCATTTGTTGCGCTCCAATCAATTTGGAGTTTACATGGTAGGCTATTTATGTAACGTAAGGTTCTTTCAAACACGTTATAAAAAAATTTTATGAGCAGAAATGATTTCATGCTGTCAGGCATCCTCACTATTTTATTTTGGTTATAATTTATTAATTCCTGGACTATTTGCGTAACGTTTTACATATTCTTTGTCAGCAAGCCCTAAGGAACCCAAATATCCCAATTTAAAAGAGCTACGTGGCTGCGTTCAAAATATGTATTTTCTACCTCCTGTTTCGAAGATGTGCTGTCTGGGTACTGTTATGTTTTCAACCGTAAACCCATCTATTGTTATCTTTCCTAATAAGTGTTTTTTATGATTTATAAACCTAACTCTGGGATGGGTAATGTATTTTATCACTGTCCGTCTGAAAAAAAAAAGTTAGTGCATGTAGTCTTACACGCGTGATGGCAGCATTTGTGTATCGCGCGAAGCGTGTTTAGTGTTCGGCTTTCTGCCTCTCCCTTCCCGCTATCCTTTTGTCCATCTGTCTTTCGTTTTGGTAACGCAGTATAATTAATGTTAGGATTAATTTAGGTCATTACGCAGGGCCTCTCAATGTTTTTTCCAAGAAATACAGCACACGTTTCATTGAAGAAGGCGGGTAATAATACAGTAAGCTTTACTATCAACGTGAAAGCGTTACAATTTGCAGACGAAGCAGAAAACAAGGGGGATTTCGAGTACATTCCTTGTGACAGCACTGTTATTTTTCCATTGCTCTTCTCTTTATTAATTTTATTTGTTAGGCTTCATATTTACTTGATAATTTATATATGTGGATTAGAATATTCCACGACACGGATGTATCTCTGAACCGTCAAATACACCTTCCTTGATTTTGGCCTCACTAAGTCTTGGAAATTTGTCACGAAGGTACAAAAATCCTGCCCCATTTCGATCCATCGCCTTTGCAAAATTCTTCATTAGTCCAAGTTTGATGTAGAGAGGAGGGAGCAAGATCTTGTGGGATTCTACAAGTGGTTCGTTAAGTACATTATTTTTCCCCGGTTCAAGTAATTGTCGTTGGGGCCAATCCTTTTTCTTGTAGTGGAAAGTCCTGGCACGACTGTCCCACAGACAGAGGAAACAGCAACATTTTGTGTAACGCTGCTGTAGCCCCATCAAGGTGGCATGACCTTCAGGTCACCACAAATCTGCCACTTATACTTGTCATAGTTGATGGTGTGTAACAGTTGTTTCATGTTGTTGTACGTTTCTTTCATGTGGACTGCATACCCGAGTGGAACAGATGGTAAAATGTTACCAGTATGGAGCAGCACAGCTTTTAAGCTCAACTTTGACGAATCAATGAACAGCCTCCATTCGTCGTCTTTGTAGTTGACGTGGAGTGCTGCCATCAGACCCATAATGTCAAAGCAAGCAATGAGGTTATCTGTCATTTTGAAATATGGAAGCAGATGAGCACGAAACACAGAAACATGCACATTCTCTTCTAGAAGATTCCATTGCTGCAGTCTGGACCCCAGCAGCTCTGCTTTATTGTTTGGCAATTCCAGATCTCTCACTAGATCATTCAATTCACTCTGGGTAATTTTATGTGTCTGTGCAGACTCTTCAACAGGCACGAAATCAGGATCTCTTGATGTAGATGCTTTCATGGGTTACGGATGTCCACTGGTTTTATTATCTTCTTCATCATCCAGAGTATAAGATTCTGGTGGGTCCGGAAGTCCTTCCCCGTTAAGCACTGGCCGCATAGCAGAGGGAATATCGGATAGGTCACAGGCCGCTTTTTCTTCTTAGAAATACCATGTCCAATTGGAGGAGTCATGCAAAAGTAATAATCATTAAGATGGTCTGTTGGATCCCTCCACACCATTGGAACTGCAAAACGCATCGATCGTCCTTTTTGGTTCAACCAGCAGCGCAGATTCGTTGCACAGAATTGACAACATATGTGTGGGGTCCAATACCGGTCCTGGTCACCGATCTCACAACCAAAATAAAGGCTGTAAGCTTTCTTTATCATCGGTGTAATAGGTCGCCTTTGTGATAGCAAAGTTATTTGTCCAAAATGTAACAAAAATAATCCGGACTGTTCACACATTCACGAGGCAACTTAAAGGACATGTCTGCACTCACAGAATCCACAACACAAATGATGACAAGGAGGAAATGGGGTTGCAATGACTGCTACAGATTGCGTCATCAAATTGGCGCTCAAGTCTTTCCGTCTCGTGAGAATCACGCGCCAGGGCTATAGAAAAGAGAAGGAATGGGTCATTCGCGTCGGGAAGGTGAAGCCACCAGCCTACTGAATATCTCTCTCTCTCTCTCTCTCTCTCTCTCTCTCTCTCTCTCTCTTTCCCCCCTTCCCCCACTCCCCCCCCGCCCCCCACAGATCTTGAAAACTAGAGCTAATTCGCGATATTTAAGTTCATGTTCGTGATCAGCATTCCCAGATTAGTTAAAAATAGCTACTTTTGTTTCGGATACATTTTGGCTGTTGTCCAGTGTAATTAATGACACACATTAAGGAAATCTGTTGATAGAATTACAAGGCAGTTTTTTTTCTAAAATCCCCAGGGAAAAACAGGCAGAAGTAGACCAAGAAACACATAAATAAGTGAGAGCTGGAGACAGAAGTAGACCAAGAAACACATAAATAAGAGAGGGCTGGAGACATATGTAGACCCAGAAACACATAAATAAGAGAGGGCTGAAAACAGAAGTAGACCAAGAAACACATAAATAAGAGAGGGCTGGAGACAGAAGTAGACCAAGAAACACATAAATAAGAGAGGGCTGGAGACAGAAGTAGACCAAGAAACACATAAATAAGAGAGGGCTGGAGACAGAAGTAGACCAAGAAACACATAAATAAGAGAGGGCTGGAGACAGATGTAGACCAAGAAACACATAAATAAGAGAGAGCTGGAGAGAGAAGTAGAGCAAGAAACACATAAATATGAGAGAGCTGGAGACAGAAGTAGACCAAGAAACACATAAATAAGAGAGAGCTGGAGACAGAAGTAGACCAAGAAACACATAAATATGAGAGAGCTGGAGACAGAAGTAGATCAAGTAACACATAAATAAGTGAGAGCTGGAGACAGACGTAGACCACTAAACACATAAATAAGAGAGGGCTGGAGACAGAAGTAGACCAAGAAACACATCAATAAGAGAGGGCTGGAGACAGAAGTAGACCAAGAAACACATAAATAAGAGATAGCTGGAGACAGAAGTAGACAAGGAAACACATAAATAAGAGATAGCTGGAGACAGAAGTAGACAAGGAAACACATAAATAAGAGAGAGCTGGAGACAGAAGTAGACCAAGAAACACATAAATAAGAGAGAGCTGGAGACAGAAGTAGACCAAGAAACACATAAACAAGAGAGAGCTGGAGACAGAAGTAGACCAAGAAACACATAAATAAGAGAGAGCTGGAGACAGAAGTAGACCAAGAAACACGTAAATAAGAGGGAGTTGAAGACAGAACTATACCAAGAAACACATAAATAAGAGAGAGCTGGAGACAGAAGTAGACCAAGAAACACATGAATAAGAGAGTTCTGGAGACAGAAGTAGACCAAGAAACACATAAATAAGAGAGGACTGGAGACATAAGTAGACCAAGAAACACATAAATAAGAGAGGGCTGGAGATAGAAGTAGACCAAGAAACACATAAATAAGAGAGGGCTGGAGATAGAAGTAGACCAAGAAACACATAAATAAGAGAGAGCTGGAGACAGAAGTAGACCAAGAAACACATAAATAAGAGAGGGCTGGAGACAGAAGTAGACCAAGAAACACATAAATAAGAGAGAGCTGGAGACAGAAGTAGACCAAGAAACACATAAATAAGAGAGGGCTGGAGACAGAAGTAGACCAAGAAACACATAAATAAGAGAGGGCTGGAGACAGAAGTAGACCAAGAAACACATAAGTAAGAGAGGGCTGGAGACAGAAGTAGACCAAGAAACACATAAATAAGAGAGGGCTGGAGACAGAAGTAGACCAAGAAACACATAAATAAGAGAGAGCTGGAGACAGAAGTAGACCAAGAAACACATAAATAAGAGAGGGCTGGAGATAGAAGTAGACCAAGAAACACATAAATAAGAGAGGGCTGGAGATAGAAGTAGACCAAGAAACACATAAATAAGAGAGGGCTGGAGACAGAAGTAGACCAAGAAACACATAAGTAAGAGAGGGCTGGAGACAGAAGTAGACCAAGAAACACATAAATAAGAGAGGGCTGGAGACAGAAGTGAAAATGATGAGAAAAACGTGGAGAGAGCAAGAGCTTATGGCACGTGACAGGAAAGTTTGACATCTGTATGTTGAAGGTCATTTCTCCTTGGGGAGTTAAAGAGTATAAAATACAACAAATTGATCACAACTGACTATAATCTCAATGCTGTTTTTATTTATTGTTTTTCGTTTGCAAATATATCGACTAATGTCCGTTATGAACTTTAGAAATGCCTTCACATAAAGTATTGATTTTTTTAATTAAGCATAGTTTTTTTTTTTTTTTGTTTTGTTTTTCTAAATTCATTACATTAATAACAAACCTTAAAATTTGGTTCTATTAACTGACATATTCATTATGTCATAGCAATTAAATTTAGATGAAATGCGAAAAGTCACAAACGGCTGTGTCAATGTTGGTCAAAACAAGAAATATTAAAATGTGACAAGAAAACAAGCTGCATGTAGAGTTTCTTCGCCGAGTGAAACAATGTGATTGTGGTTACAACAAATATATAAATCAGATATCGAGTTAAATAAAAGTGCGTAACGATAGGACTAAAGGAAAAACTACGGCAGACATTTTCTTTCTAATGTAAACATTGTTTAGAAGTTAGATTTAGACAGAAGTGATTTACTGTTGGTAAGTATGACAAGAGAGAGAGAGAGAGAGTATATACCAGGGACACAAGATAATGAAAATGAGGTCACTGACTTTTGTACTTAAAGAAATCAACATCATTTAACGATCTAATGAACTAGTCGTCAGCTTTAGGATCTTCTTCTTTTTTTACTCTCAGACGTCGACTTGAATATGTTCAAAGAAAACAGTAGTCAGCCTGAGACTTTTGGTATCTCAGTGACGTTTGTTCAGGAATGGTACTGGTGACGACCATATGGGCTTTCTCTATTATTCATTTGTTGGGTACCTTTGAAGTAGATGTTCAGCACTCATCTTATTGTTGCCACAGTTACACCTATCAGTAGTTCCTATCTTCAGCTTGTTGAATAGAGAATATCTTTATCAGTTGTGTCCTGTGCGAAGTCTGAAAATTACCACTTATTCTTTTCTGTTTAGCTGGTAATATGCATTATTTGTTTGATAGCCCGGATGATCTACTTCCCACTTGTTCCTCAATAATCTCTTGGCCTCTTCATAAGTTATGATTGTGTCAAGTTGAGATAGCTTTCCACATTCCTTTGCCAATCTGTTAGCCTCCTCATTTCCGAGGATGTTGCAATGATCCACTGTATCACAGTTCTTTTGAACTGCTGGCATAGTTCTTGGAGTTTTACTCTCAGGTTATCCAGGTCGGCTTTATTCTGAGTTTTCAGAACTGAAATTACTGACAGAGCATCTGTGAAGACAGCTACTTGTTTCTCAGAGCTTTCTTCTGCCAGTAGGATTTCTGTTGCAGTTTTTAACAATTCCGCTTTAAGATAATGTTTATTATCTTCAAATCATAAATTTCATTGTCACGCATATTAATCCTATTGCTACACTGACGCATAAAGAGGAAAATAACTTGCCTGACATTTACAGGCAGCTCTCCATTTGTCCTCGTCTCGAAGTAATAATTGAGGTTGCTAGAGGGTTCCCTTTCTGACACCAGCGCCCAAAACACAACACCGAGACAATAGGAATCAAGCTGGAAATATGAAATAGTAAAGAGTATTTTATGACCTATGAGAGAATATAATTTATTATAATTACGTTAAGTTTCTAATAAGCTATAAAAAAGAGATAGCTTAGTGCAGAAGAATCGATTGGCTGAGCGGTTAGAGCTATTTCCTCTCGTGGCACAGTTACCAGGTTCCGGAATCAAAACCTGGTAGCGTCACGTTTTAGTATACCCACCTGTAAATAGGTACCTAGCTATGCTCTTGAGTTAAGGAAGGCGAAGGCAGTAGAGAAGGGAACTGGTGACCCTACTTAAAATAGCATGACATAGAATAGTGACTCTCTAACACTTCAAAATTCCTACAGCAGTTTTTAACTACCTTAATTTTTTTCAGAAGAAACTCTATCAAGCAAAAATCTAATATCCCAGGAATCATTTCTGCGGAAGAACATGAGTATTTATTTAAAGTAAATTGTTTGCTTTAACCAACAACGTCACTGTATTTGTGTATGAGGTCAATGATGGCTAGCTCTTGCAGTTGGTTTACAACCTCTGGGAATGCGAGACCTAACCTCTGGGGATGTGAGACCTAACCTCTGGGGATGTGAAACGTAAGCTCTGAGGAATTGAGACCTAACCTCTGCGGATGTGAGACCTAACCTCTGGGGATTTGAGCCCTAACCTCTTTGGATGTGAAACCTAACCTCTGATGATTTGAGACCTAACTTCTGGGGATGTGAGACCGAAAATCTGGGGATGCGAGATCTAACCTCTGGGAACGTGAGACCTAATCTCTGGAGATGTGAGAGCTTACCTCTTGGGATGTGAGACCTAACCTCGGGGGATGCGCGACGTATCAGATGTTTTAGAAGGCAAATCATCATCAAATCCTTTTTTTAATGGACCACGGAGTCCCTACTTCAGCTGGGCCCCTTGTAGGAAGCCTGCACCAAACTATCATGTACCCTTACAGCAGTGGTTTCTGATACAATTATTTGACATCATGAGGTTGACATCCCCATGCAGAAATAAAAATCGCAAGTTTTTACGACATGCGAGAGGCAGCCAAAGACGTATTCTTTCTTTGTCTCTCCAGGGACCACCAGTAACTACATATAAATAATTATATAACAACATAAAACACACAACTCAAATGTATTTGTATAAAATATAATATTGACAACGTGAATCCAATACTGAGGCTAAGCTGCAGTTTTAAAACAATATTTTATGCAGCATAATTGCAAAGAAGCAGCAGCAGAATGTTTGTTAATTTAGTAAACTTATAATCACTATCAAATATAAAATGGTACATTTTTATGTATCTTCTTCTTCTTTGATCCATAGCCGCCAACCGTCAAAGCTGTCAGCGGCCATCACGCCTGGTGGCGTCCTGTAGGGCAGCAATAAAATGATTCCACCTTGCTCGGTCGGCGGCCATCCTTCGTACAGTACAGAACCAACTCTGGTTCATTCTTTGTATCTCGGCTTCCACAGTTCTCCGCCAAGTTGTTTTTGGTCGGCCTCTCTTTCGCTTTCCCTCGGGGGTCCGTAGCATAGCTGTTCTTGTGATGGTATCGGGGTCCCTTCTGAGAACGTGGCCAACCCAACTCCAGCGTCCGCCAGCTTTGATGGTGTGCATGTCCTCCTGTTTACTCCGAATAAGTAGTTCTTGGTTGCTGATGGTGTTTGGACAAAAGATTGGTTTTTTTTAATTGTTTTTCTTTTTTTATGTATGCTAAGATTTATTATAAAGTTCAAACATATTTAAAACTATGTCTTAGTCATCGTTTAGATTTTGATCTGTATGAAAAAGCTTCAATTTTTTGTCAGGGTTTTTTTTTTAATTCAAAAGAATTAATTTTGTTTAAAAATGTTGAAAATTACTCATAAAAACATTCGTATTTCATATACGTATAAGGACCAGTTTCTCACTTTTCTGGACTCACCAACATTCACTAACTATGTAAATAAAATGCTTTTTTTTATACTGATCATTTTACGTAAACAGATATTTTTCATTGTTGTATATTTTGAGAGCAAGAAGACAATCGGGTGGAAGGTTTCTTAAGTTGCAATAAAGGGTTGCGGACCTCTAAAAGTTTAATTTTAACTCAAAGGCCGAAACGAGGCTGGAAGCGTACATCCGCAAAACCCCTAGAAGCCGAAACGATGTTGGGAACGTCACTTTTGTGTTCCGTGAAATGTGTTCCATATTTTCATAATTTGGTATTTTAACATAACTAAAGTTACTTTTTTTTTATTCAGAAGAGCGCTATCTTTGAGTTGTGATTCGGAAACACGCTTGTTCTAGCTAATTTCACTGTGAAAAAATTGTAAATCTGTCAGCTTTCGATCGGTGATTATTGTTGCTTATACAGACAATGTCTAGCGAACCAACCACATCATGTTTATCAAAACGTAGGTCTTTTTTATCTGTAGAAAAAGCTAGGGAACTGTGTATCTTTGACGAGTTTAGTGAGAATGATGATTTCGAAAGTGAAAATGATGATTTCGAATTTGAACTTAACGAAGAAGCTAGTTCTAATGAGGAGGGGGCGTGGTCACAGCCAGGCTCTAGTGCTACAAAACGACATCACTAAAAGTCCTTCATATACTAACTCTACATTCATTTATCTTTACTGTGATATATAATATGTGTGTCATTGTTGTGTAATAACTCAGAAACTTTAGAATTTATAAAGATACTGCTTTAAGGTACAAAAATAATTCTGGCAAAACTGATGAAAAAATTCCGGCCTGCAAGAGTGGTAAGAAGCCGTAAATCTCAAATCAAATCAACTGACATTGTCAAACGCCCTGCTATGAATGGTGAATGTATTTTATTGGCATAATTAATGACATTTTGATACACAAATCCACCTAGCTCACTCGCCAAGAAAGCCTACGTGATTTAGCTTTCCGACATCACGGTTATGTCATTATTATATATTGATATCATCATCATCCTGGTTATGTCTTTTTTATATATTGATATCATCATCATCCTGGTTATGTCTTTATTATATATTGATATCATCATCATCCTGGTTATGTCTTTATTATATATTGATATCATCATTGATACCGTCGCGAAGTTATTTCATTGATAGAGTTAGTGTTATTGTGTGGTTAAATGATACCACTGATACATCTAAGGTTGCTGATCCACTAGAATGTTAGGCCACCACTGATAATTCTATATAACTGAAACCAGTGGTAGATAAGTGATGAAGGAGTAAATGTGTTCTCCTTATCTAGGCCACGCCCCCTCAGGGCTATTTGTAAATATGTCCCTACTGTCACTGTGCCTGGCATGTTCAAAGTAAGTGTGTAATGGTACATTCATCCATCACAGTAACACACATAGAAGCCATGTAGCGTAGAACGACTGGTGAAGGTTAATGAACAGTTTTATTAACGCTACACACACAGTCACGATAACACAGACGGAAATTACGCATACAGTACAAATCATAGGTAAGTCAAATCATAAGCTCAAAACACCCCACAGAGCTCCATTATAAATCGTGGTGCACACCTCATATAAATGCACGTACAACACTCCTAAAGAACTGCGCTCACCGCAGTTATAAATATGGCCTCATAACTTATAGCATAATGATGCACTTCTCATTGAAGATGACCATCACGATTTTCCTCAAAGGACTCCGTCCTCCTTCTCCACCAAGGCTGCTCCCCGGCAGTTTAATAATCATCGTCAGCTATATATATCCAAGGCCTAATCATAAATAGTGGTGCACTTCCTCTAGAAGATGCACATCACCATATTCCTCAAAGGAAAGACTGCGCACACAGCAGTCTGCAGTAATATAACCTGCATAATATCTATCTATGGCCTACCAAGTCATGTCTTCCTCTCAGACTCTATATATGGCCTAATCTCCTTCACAAAATGTCTATGGCCTACAAAGTAGTCTCTCTACCTCTCGGACTCTTCACAGCGCCTAATTGTAGACTCCTTCACAAAAATATCTCATAAGCTGCATCCACCGCAGTCATAAATATTAATACATACCATCCTCCAATAATCTAACACATGGGAGAATACATATGCAGGAAGAATATTCAGATACAGGCCTGTTCAAAAGTCTCCATCGAGACACACATTGAAAAACACTCTACCATTTTCACCGAACACTGGTCGGGACCACACACTTAGAAAAACACCAAAGTTGACTTCACCCTGTCAACATCAGAACCCGACTCTCAGCGGTCACAAAAACTCCCGCCTAAACAGTCACGGGACTTCGCAGTTCACCCCCGCTCAGTCCCTTCCACGGACTAGCCGTGCGAACTATTTACAGTTCTAACAATACAGACCAGCGCTCATGAATCTGTACCCTATGACCTCTATCAATATTTGTTCACCCAATTTTACCGTTAATCTAGTCTACAAGCGATGTAACCCTTAATTTACTGTGACCAACCCATATACAAAGTATCACCTCCCTTTTTAACCTTAACATCTTACCACCACCCCCGGAGAAAAAATGATTTATCATTTTTTGCCAAAAACTACATCAAAGAAAAATGAGGGGTCAGCTAAACTCTAAAATACTCATATAAAAATTAGCTTATGTTAAGGTTATAAAAATACATCGACAAAAAATATAAAAAAGTGTACAATAAAACAAATTATGCACAATAATCTGCTAAGTACACTAAATAAACAGTTTCAAACAAAGTTAACTATGATCAATGTAGATCAAATAGTATACAATAACTAGAAAGTAACAGACAAGATCAAGCAAGGTAAGCATGATCAACATCAAAAATCAGCAATGAAATCAATATAGTAATAAAGATCAATAATACCATATGATAACAATCAAGTAAATCAATTCCTTACATTCAACTAGATAAAACCGACATAAAAACTACCTCATACCAAACCATATAATTAACATAACAATCCTGAAGAAGGAAGTATAAGAAATATAAGAAGTAAACATATACAAATAGAATTAAGTGACACCAAGATGAAACATAGAAGCATCACGAAAGTATAACTGCTTCAAAAGAAATGAAGTGAAACGAAGAATCATCCGAAAAGAAAGAAGAACATTCAAGAAATGAATGTATAGAATAAGTAATAATACATCCTAATAACTATCTAAACCAACATTGTATTGTAAACAAATACAATCATGACAGAAAATCATCGAACAGAAAAACATAGTATATATATATATATATATATATATATATATATATATATATATATATATATACTAAACACTAACGAAGGATATAACTAGATAATGCATAATAAATAATTTAATCAAATTACAACACTTATTCATAATAAAATGAAATATCACAGGCATCACACACAAAAAAGTGTGATTTGTAAAAACACAAATATCACAATCTCAAAAGAAAAAAAAAAATTATTATCTTTCTCTCTTTTTTTTTTTTTTTTTAAATGTAGAAATCAATATATTATTACACCTAGTGTACAATTAAGCACTGAACACATAAAAAATACAATACTTTCACAATGAAAAACAAATACATTCCTCAAAATTACAATACAAAAAAGTTTCTTAACATTAAGTTAAATAAAAATAGTATTTTAAATTTTTACCAGTTTCAACCTATAATTAATAAATCAAAAGTGAAACGAGCTTTTAACAAAATGTGAGACATAAAGATATATTCCCATCTCTAAGTAAACACAAATGAGCACCTACAAAAAAACCACACTATTAACATCATACCAACTTGCACATATAAACATAACATTATTTCTCATGAAAAAGTGTTTAAGTCAGACTACTAAATTCTTCCAACAAACAATAATATCTGCTATCTCTGACAATTCTACATATACAGTTTAGATCCAAAATAACATTTCACAACACAACAATTTCTTCATATAACCTTTATATAAGGTAATATATTAACTAACCATGTAGTCAAATACGAAAAAGAAAAAAAAAACAAATTTAGTAACCAAAAAATTCTTTGAAAGCGACTAACATATAATCATAACTAATGAGTTGTGCTTAGGGCTGACAATCTCATTATATAAAAAAAACTATTCTAACAGTTAGTCCTACAAAATCGTGTCAATGTTTTGATGTAACAACTTCACAACAGACCACATATGGTCAAACATAATATGAGCAAATGAAATAGTCTTCAGACTAGTGTATGTCAATACAAAAAATCCATAATTTCATTAACAACAAAAATTAACAATCAAAGACAAGTCAATACAAAATGAAATGTTACAATTCATTACAATGATAATACGTACAATATTTATCAACAATACAATTATTTAAATAACAAGATAGAGTACAAATAATGCATAAATATGGACATACACAATATCCAATGAAACATTATACAATACAATCATATTATACTATACAATAATACATTATCCTAAAAAATCAAGTATAAGAAACATTGTAGTAATCTTGAATCAATTTCTAAAGAAAAAAAAATAAATAGGTTACAACTCCGGTGTAGTATTCTGTACCGCGCGGGATGACATCGAATAATGCAGGGTCAACAAACTGGCTGGGTTACGCTTGACTGCACACACGGTCGTAAGGTAACAAACATTTCTGTCACAGGTAAAGGAAAAAACAGGCACGCTGACCTTTATCGCACAGCTGCTACTGTTTGAAAAATACAAATGAAAATCTTCATTTTAATCAACTGTAAGATTATCATGAAAAATGGATAGGTTAAACACACAATTACCTATGAAAACATCTGGTTTCCATATGATGTCACCAACTCTTCGTTCACACATAATGTACAACCCAGGAGACTTGGGTCAACCTGACCGAAAATGACGGTCATCACGCCAGTAGTAGGCTGAAATAAAGTGACATACACAACAACGAGATTCTCTCTCGTAATCCAAAAAACATAACAGTAGTAGTACTTAGGACATCAATAGTTACTGTTACTTTATTTACTACCAATGACTTTGGGATTTTGTTGCACACAGTTAACCTGGTTAAGTGTAGTAATATTTTGAGAGTTATTATCTCTATTACTATTCCCCTTATCATTCCATTTGTTCTGTCTAGAACTGCAATCAGCATTGTTATGCTTAACATATCTTCTAGGATAGAAGTATCTAGTAAATGAATCTTGTTGACTCCTAGAACAATTATTACCAAGTTTGTAATCTTTAATGTAACTATTCCTACCATAATTTCTCAGCTCTTCAGAATCAATCTTTTGAAATCCGTTAGACTGTCTGGAAAAACTACCATTTAATGGGCTTCCCTGGTACTGTCTAACATTATGGTTATCTCTTTTACCAGAACTGTTGTTATTCTTTTCTGTGTTAACATGCTTATCTGCTCTATCACACTGTCTATATTTGGTATGACAAGCAGTAGAACTGATCGAATCCTTATGGTTACCACCTTTATGTTTGTTATCTTTATTACCAGAATTAGATATTACACATGAAGTATCTTTGCTGGTCTGACGCCAATAGCCATTAATATTCAATGTAGCGTCTTCCGTACGTGGGAAATTATATCTGCCACGCCGAGATTTAAAGCTATCATGTTCCATTTTCGAATTCGCTAAGAGTGTATAGGGCAGGCTCTTTGCTTGTTTATTAACAACCTTCTGTCTACTATTGTCAACCTTAGTAGTAGATAAATCTTTGATGCCTAAAATCACATCCACTAAACCATTCACTATTCTACTCAACTCCGTAATCTCTTGGTTTAGTTTCTTATTTAAGTTATTACATGTCATAACTTTACATCTTTCTTCTGTAAGTAACTTCTCAATCCTAACCATTTTCTTTCTCTGCACCGTTAACTCTTCTAACATCTGCTTATCATCATTTTCCTTATTTGTTCTCCTCTGTGGTTCTAATTTTATTAATTTCTTCTTTTGCACCTCTTCTATCTGTGGCTGAAGTAGGGCCACCTGAGCTTGAAGTCCATCAACTTTAGCAGCTTGTTGCTTTAACTCATTAATCCTCTCCGAAGATACATTATCCTTTTCTTTCAGTTGGCTACTGAGAATATCATTATCATTTAACACATTATGGAGCATATCTATATACTTCTTCTCACGTACATTGCTCTCGACCTTCGACTTCTCATACATTTCTCTCTTATTTTCAATCTCCTGCTTGAGATTACTAATTTTGTCTTGATTATGTGCAATCTGTGTTTCCAAGTCTTTTACTCTACTGCACGCAGATTCTAATGCTGCTTTCACACTAGAAAGCTCCAAGTTTGATTTATGCAAATCACTTGTGAGTTTAGCCACTGTTTCTTGTAACTTATTCCTTTCAGCAATATCCTGCAAACAATTTTCTCTTTGTTGTAGGGCAATTCGCTTGTTGTTCTTCATCCGCTCCTTCTCTTCTAAGTCCTTTTTGTTATCATCCTGCATGTCGTTGCAGATTATATTGTGTATAATCTTATGCATATAATTGTGTCTAGCCCGAGTATAATCATACACCATCGGACGTAGACATTCTAACAACTTTGCCAAATCTCTAGCCATGATCATTTCAGGATTTGAATGAGGGTTATCATCAGTAAAAAACTTTATGGCTTGTACAGCATTTAACAAAAAACCATCCACAACGTATCTATCTAGTGCAGGGCCTTTTAATCCCTCGCCATATTCAGCTTCATTAGCTAAAAACTCTAGTATAGGCCTCATATCCTCTGGATCTGTATCACAGTCCATGGTGATTCAATCACTGAGTGTACAAAATTTATAAACCACTTATAATTCTTATAAGATTATGTTACATAGCCATCAATCAATTATGCATTAAATATCACCATAATACGCTATCAACATGAAATACTCAATAGCATACACAATAATATTGGAAGGCTCGACAACATCATACAGAGACACAGTTTTCAAATATAAAACCACTTATCTTGTAAGTAGAAAACGGTCTTGTTCTTTCTCTGTTACCACTGATGAGCATCAGACAACACACCATAAGCACACTCCCTTGTTGAAAGTTACAGGAACCGCTACTGAACTCGTCGTTAACTGTCACTTCTGGTACTTGAATGCTGAAACTTGAATGCTGCAAGTATGTTATAGGAAGCATGTAAACATTAGACACATCACCGTGTCACCGATTATAGGTCATGAGCGACAGCAAACTGTCTGTAAGCAATGCTGGTGTCAATAAGGCTTGAAATGTTTTACTGCCGACTCATTTAGGCTGGAATAATGTGTCATAATCATCTGTTCCTAAAATGACACTAGTCCACTCTTTGCTATTGTCATATGAATACTAGTCCGTAGGCATAGAAGACGACATAACACAGATAAAGCTGACCTGGATTCTCAATCGAAGCTCCGCCCACACAAGGCTAACTACTGTCACAGCTGAGAGAACTTGATAGTGCATACGCCACACACAAGGCACACTAAATACAGGTCAAGGTCTGGTAGAAACAATCTTACCCCGTGAAATCATGAGCCTTACGTCCGAAAAGTTGGCCCACTACTGATAATGCTGTTCATCAACAAATGCTAGCTGACATTCCTAAGTCTATTTTATATGTATGTATACGCCCACACAGAGCCATAATAAATGAATAGGTGAACGTTACGTTCTGAATATTATGCCTGAACACAGCCTCCTTGTAATCTTATCCTTTCAACGCGAATTTTGCGGGTTTTAAATTCCAACTTTACTGAAAACCACCACTGATACCGCCGCGAAGTTATTTCATTGATAGAGTTAGTGTTATTGATATTGTGTGGTTAAATGATACCACTGATACATCTAAGGTTGCTGATCCACTAGAATGTTACGCCACCACTGATAATTCTATATAACTGAAACCAGTGGTAGATAAGTGATGAAGGCGTAAATGTGTTCTCCTTATCTAGGCCACGCCCCCTCAGGGCTATTTGTAAATATGTCCCTACTGTCACTGTGCCTGGCATGTTCAAAGTAAGTGTGTAATGGTACATTCATCCATCACAGTAACACACATAGAAGCCATGTAGCGTAGAACGACTGGTGAAGGTTAATGAACAGTTTTATTAACGCTACACACACACAGTCACGATAACACAGACGGAAATTACGCATACAGTACAAATCATAGGTAAGTCAAATCATAAGCTCAAAACACCCCACAGAGCTCCATTATAAATCGTGGTGCACACCTCATATAAATGCACGTACAACACTCCTAAAGAACTGCGCTCACCGCAGTTATAAATATGGCCTCATAACTTATAGCATAATGATGCACTTCTCATTGAAGATGACCATCACGATTTTCCTCAAAGGACTCCGTCCTCCTTCTCCACCAAGGCTGCTCCCCGGCAGTTTAATAATCATCGTCAGCTATATATATCCAAGGCCTAATCATAAACAGTGGTGCACTTCCTCTAGAAGATGCACATCACCATATTACTCAAAGGAAAGACTGCGCACACAGCAGTCTGCAGTAATATAACCTGCATAATATCTATCTATGGCCTACCAAGTCATGTCTTCCTCTCAGACTCTATATATGGCCTAATCTCCTTCACAAAATGTCTATGGCCTACAAAGTAGTCTCTCTACCTCTCGGATTCTTCACAGCGCCTAATTGTAGACTCCTTCACAAAAATATCTCATAAGCTGCATCCACCGCAGTGTCACGAAGTGTATTCGCCTTCTTTTCTCTCTGTCAATCTGTTCTCATACCAAAACATTCCTTTTCTGTAAATTCTCTAGAAAATCTACCACGCATAAAAACACATCAGGAGATCTCCCATTTGCTTCGGAAAATAAATTCCTTTTTCTTAAATCGAGGTTACCAGCAAACCACTGTGACCTTTTACCGCTGTGAACTTTTACTTCCGCGCCCTGAATAATTACAGTTTAGCCAATGGATAGGGAGCGCGGATTATTGTCTTTTGACCTTTGACGTCAGCAACCAAACTGAAACCTGGAGAAATTAGGCGCGATTTTCAAGGCATAGTCTGGTAAGCCCATTCTCTCGCTAGGCAGCGACCGGCCTGGACAAGATAGTCTGGTTAAGAAATACCGGTCATTTTAAACAGCGGTGGTTATGAGCGCAGCGAGTAAGTGATCTATATTGTTATATGAATAACATGAATTAATCATATGTTTATCTACAACATATCATGTCAGTATCATATGTTTATCTACAACATATCATGTCAGTATCTTTTGTTTTTCACTGTGACAGAAATTAATATCCTTGATTTTGTACAGGAGACAACAACATTATGTATACTGAAAGTTTCATCTATGAACTACGCTTGTCTTGTTTTATACTGAATGATTTCTACTAATTCTACTGTATGATTTCAGCCCTGATTATTCTTGTCATATTTTAATCCTGAATTGATTTCTGCAAATATCCTTATTATGTTTTAATGTGTTATGATGGTATTAATAAGGTATATGAATGCCTATCACATAAACTTAGAACTATGTAATAATGGACTGTAGCAAATTTTATAAATGAATATGTTGACTGACTTGTAATTCAGTGGTTCTCAAACCTTGGCAGCAATGACACCCCAACATGTTACAGCAAAATAGAAAACTATTACCCAGTGGTTCTCAAACTATTGTTGACAGTGACCCCAAATTGATTTTATTGCTCTATGGGCACAAGGTAGACCAGTGGTTCTCAAACTTTTGATGACCACTGCCCCAAACTTCACAGTGGGTGAAGCTAATGGCCCATATGTTGAAAATCACTGCGGTAAACAAGCTGGAAGCCAGATATAGGTTTAGATCCACCTGTTTGCTTATAACATCAGTTATGCTATAGTACTTTATAGATAATAAATAGTACTTTGTTATTGATGTTAGCTATGAATGTTTGTTAGATTTCTGATGGACGATTAGCGTCCAGCAGATATGGGAAATGACTTCTCTGGCATGATTACTAATGGAGCTTCGATTGTTTGTCAATCCAGTCCTACCAACCAGGTTGTCATACCAGAAGACTAAACCATAAGCAGTGTTCTCAAGGGCAGACTTAATCCATCCCAGCTGGTGATGCGCCCTGAGTCAAGACGGAGAAAGCAGCTTGCCATCCTCCGAAACCCTAAAAAGACCTTGCTGGACCTGGAGTGCTTTGACATATTGACTACATAAATTCAGCATCTGAGATGAGTATCTGTACATGCCAGCAGAACCACTGCAGAATATTCCCATTGTCCTATGATTAAAAATTAATTCTGACATGGATCAGAACCATTCATAGATTAGGGAACATATCATATAGTTGTATATTTTAATATATTGTGAGATTCTATTTTCATTTTTGAAAACTTTACATAACAGAGTCTGTTGTTATTTTCTTTGTAATATTTAATTGGGTTGTATAGTTTTAATAACATAAATCTACACCCTGGGGGCAGAGCCAAAATTAAATAACACTATTGGGTCAGGATATTTTTTAATGTGGCTGGGCACCAAATCTCTTATCCATCTATATGTACTATACATAGTCCTTTGTAGGATATCGGATAAAGAATTTATCGCCTAGAGAATATCCTGTTTAGTTTCACCAGAATTCTTGTAGAAAGTTTTTTGAGTGGACTAATCCCCGAGGAGAGACTGTGCATTCAACTTGCAGTCTGGAAGAGTTTCCTCTAGAGGTTATCTTTTATTCATTCCATTCAAGCTGTCCTATCTCCTCAAAACCATTTCACGACAGTGGGACGCTCGTGTCCGGGATCTACTTTTTTCATATTTAGACACTTGTCTGAGATATGAAAACTCTTATCTTTCCTAGACCACTACTGCTGTAGGTAATTGTCACTTATTGGTGTCCAAGTCTAGGATTAGATTAAAGAGGGGACATATAAATTACCCTAGACTAAAGTACACATAAATTTTTACAAGAAAAACAGATTTTAAGTTATGTTATGAAAACTATTCTTGGTGGTACTGCTGGTTATTAGTTACATGTTGTTAACTAATATTTAAGTTATATTTTATGTATGCTGGTTTTAAATAACATAGGTTGTTAAAATACTTTAGTTTAGTTACGGCTATAGAAAGTATTTAGGCCTGTATTTATTTGATAGTGAGTTAGAGATCTCATACTCGCTCAGCAAAACCACTGCTGTTAAAATGGATGAGATAGAAGGACTGAAGAAATGGACAGCGCAATCATATAAGATTGGAACATTATCTGGCTTCTCGGGAAGTTTGCTGGAAAATTATGTCTCGGAACAGGTAGAATGTTTCATGAGCATAATGGGGCAACAGAACGAATGGAAAGCAAAATGCAAGGAAGAGAATGTGGAACATGAGAGACAAAGACAAGAAAAATCCCTCCAGTGTAAGGAAGAACTGCAAGAAATGGAAACTCAGTTTCAACCTACAAAAATGGAATCCAGGGATAAACTTGAATCTAGGAATACTCATCATGCCACTCCTTTGCCAGTTGCATCACCACCCTCAGCGGTAAATATAACTGCATCACATGAAGCCAAGTCTATGTCTCAGAATTCAGGCTCAGACAGAGCAGAGGCTAGGATATCTAAACAGAGACCTCTAGACTGTCCTGAAAACAAGATTAAGCACAGCTGTGCAAATAATCTGAAGAGACCTTCCTCATCCTCAGCAAAAACTCACAACAGGCATACCAAAAACAACCGCACCAACAACCTGGTAAATAGGATCGCTCAAGTAAATAGGATCGCTCAAGTAAATAGGATTGCTCAAGTAAATAGGATCGCTCAACCAAATAGGATCACTCAACAGAAAAGGATTACGCAACCCTATGGGAAGGGAAGGGATGTTCTAGAGCATCACCTGTCGGCCACCCTACATCAGTTAGACTGTAGGCGCCGAGACCCAATCCCAAAGACTTCATACAAAGCTAAGGTCCCTACCATGGATGGGAACTTGACGAAGGCCCGGAGTGGATACAGGGATTCTCAAAATGTGGAGACTGCCACAGTAAATGGAGAAGAAATCACCTGTTTGTATTATCAAGGTCTTGGGTGTGATGCCCTTGTCTCAGCCTCAGTTGTCGACCCTGATCAAGTCACCGAAGAGGATGTTGAGGTAACAGCACCCATGATAAACAACAGAAGGATGATTTTGCCTTTAGCTTATGTAGAAGTTAGGTCGAACTTTGTAAACGGCAAAGTAAAGGCCGCAATATTGGATGAGCGAATTTACCCGATACCTCAAGGAGGGAAATATATCATCTTAGGAGACTCAGCACGATCCAGAGACGGCGTGGCTGAACAGGCTATGGAGACTCCAATGCCTAACTCATCTTCCAATATTTTCACTGAAAAGTTGGAAGAGTGCAAAGGGATTGACCACCCCAGTGCACTTAATTCTGAACAAGTTTTGATAGTCTCACCCACTAACTGCGTGCAGAAAGTGAAGCCGGGCCAGAGTTTCTTGGTACCTGGTGGGATGAAACATGTTTCAGAAATATCTTCCTTTAACATGGGAGAAGCAGCTGTAGAGGAACAGGAACCTCAAGCACTTAGTCTTCACTCCGTTCCAATAACCTCACCCACTCTCTGGGATCAGAAAGTGAAGCGGGTTCAAATTTCCTTGGTACCTGGTGGGCAGGAACAACTGGTAGACTTATCTTTCTCTGTCACTGGAGAAACAGGGATAGAAGATCATACACGCTCTCATACCTGGGGAGATAGGTATGTGTCCTTAGGCAGGTCAAGCAATATGACTAAAATAAGGTTGTGTATGAGGTTGGCAACCTCATCATGCAAAACTATTTGCTATAGACCGCATTGCAAGCAGAGTGTAGGCTTTAATGCAAGCTCTTTGCCAGGAGGCAAGCTACAATGTAGGGTCCACAAGGAGGAACATAAGAGAGGGAAGATCATACGAGCAGGATTGCTTAACGTACCTCAACTCCTTGACAATGAGGAAACGGATAGACATGTGTGGATTACAGGCATACCGTTCGACAGAAGGAAAAAGATGAAACACTGAGATGGAATTAACAAGAGATCTGAAACAGGAAGGTATTGGCAGACAGAAGAGAATAGTCGGCTCAACTTAAGTTAGCCGTAGGCATAACTTTTAAAAGGGGGCCTATGTCACGAAGTGTATTCGCCTTCTTTTCTCTCTGTCAATCTGTTCTCATACCAAAACATTCCTTTTCTGTAAATTCTCTAGAAAATCTACCACGCATAAATACACATCAGGAGATCTCCCATTTGCTTCGGAAAATAAATTCCTTTTTCTTAAATCGAGGTTACCAGCAAACCACTGTGACCTTTTACCGCTGTGAACTTTTACTTCCGCGCCCTGAATAATTACAGTTTAGCCAATGGATAGGGAGCGCGGATTATTGTCTTTTGACCTTTGACGTCAGCAACCAAACTGAAACCTGGAGAAATTAGGCGCGATTTTCAAGGCATAGTCTGGTAAGCCCATTCTCTCGCTAGGCAGCGACCGGCCTGGACAAGATAGTCTGGTTAAGAAATACCGGTCATTTTAAACAGCGGTGGTTATGAGCGCAGCGAGTAAGTGATCTATATTGTTATATGAATAACATGAATTAATCATATGTTTATCTACAACATATCATTCAGTATCATATGTTTATCTACAACATATCATGTCAGTATCTTTTGTTTTTCACTGTGACAGAAATTAATATCCTTGATTTTGTACAGGAGACAACAACATTATGTATACTGAAAGTTTCATCTATGAACTACGCTTGTCTTGTTTTATACTGAATGATTTCTACTAATTCTACTGTATGATTTCAGCCCTGATTATTCTTGTCATATTTTAATCCTGAATTGATTTCTGCAAATATCCTTATTATGTTTTAATGTGTTATGATGGTATTAATAAGGTATATGAATGCCTATCACATAAACTTAGAACTATGTAATAATGGACTGTAGCAAATTTTATAAATGAATATGTTGACTGACTTGTAATTCAGTGGTTCTCAAACCTTGGCAGCAATGACACCCCAACATGTTACAGCAAAATAGAAAACTATTACCCAGTGGTTCTCAAACTATTGTTGACAGTGACCCCAAATTGATTTTATTGCTCTATGGGCACAAGGTAGACCAGTGGTTCTCAAACTTTTGATGACCACTGCCCCAAACTTCACAGTGGGTGAAGCTAATGGCCCATATGTTGAAAATCACTGCGGTAAACAAGCTGGAAGCCAGATATAGGTTTAGATCCACCTGTTTGCTTATAACATCAGTTATGCTATAGTACTTTATAGATAATAAATAGTACTTTGTTATTGATGTTAGCTATGAATGTTTGTTAGATTTCTGATGGACGATTAGCGTCCAGCAGATATGGGAAATGACTTCTCTGGCATGATTACTAATGGAGCTTCGATTGTTTTCAATCCAGTCCTACCAACCAGGTTGTCATACCAGAAGACTAAACCATAAGCAGTGTTCTCAAGGGCAGACTTAATCCATCGCAGCTGGTGATGCGCCCTGAGTCAAGACGGAGAAAGCAGCTTGCCATCCTCCGAAACCCTAAAAAGACCTTGCTGGACCTGGAGTGCTTTGACATATTGACTACATAAATTCAGCATCTGAGATGAGTATCTGTACATGCCAGCAGAACCACTGCAGAATATTCCCATTGTCCTATGATTAAAAATTAATTCTGACATGGATCAGAACCATTCATAGATTAGGGAACATATCATATAGTTGTATATTTTAATATATTGTGA
Organism: Oreohelix idahoensis; assembly: GCA_024509875.1. Lineage (NCBI taxonomy): Eukaryota > Metazoa > Mollusca > Gastropoda > Stylommatophora > Oreohelicidae > Oreohelix > Oreohelix idahoensis. The sequence continues at coordinate 409,544 of JAMPIV010015176.1, forward strand.
GATTCTATTTTCATTTTTGAAAACTTTACATAACAGAGTCTGTTGTTATTTTCTTTGTAATATTTAATTGGGTTGTATAGTTTTAATAACATAAATCTACACCCTGGGGGCAGAGCCAAAATTAAATAACACTATTGGGTCAGGATATTTTTAATGTGGCTGGGCACCAAATCTCTTATCCATCTATATGTACTATACATAGTCCTTTGTAGGATATCGGATAAAGAATTTATCGCCTAGAGAATATCCTGTTTAGTTTTACCAGAATTCTTGTAGAAAGTTTTTTGAGTGGACTAATCCCCGAGGAGAGACTGTGCATTCAACTTGCAGTCTGGAAGAGTTTCCTCTAGAGGTTATCTTTTATTCATTCCATTCAAGCTGTCCTATCTCCTCAAAACCATTTCACGACACGCAGTCATAAATATTAATACATACCATCCTCCAATAATCTAACACATGGGAGAATACATATGCAGGAAGAATATTCAGATACAGGCCTGTTCAAAAGTCTCCATCGAGACACACATTGAAAAACACTCTACCATTTTCACCGAACACTGGTCGGGACCACACACTTAGAAAAACACCAAAGTTGACTTCACCCTGTCAACATCAGAACCCGACTCTCAGCGGTCACAAAAACTCCCGCCTAAACAGTCACGGGACTTCGCAGTTCACCCCCGCTCAGTCCCTTCCACGGACTAGCCGTGCGAACTATTTACAGTTCTAACAATACAGACCAGCGCTCATGACGCTATCTGTACCCTATGACCTCTATCAATATTTGTTCACCCAATTTTACCGTTAATCTAGTCTACAAGCGATGTAACCCTTAATTTACTGTGACCAACCCATATACAAAGTATCACCTCCCTTTTTAACCTTAACAATCATCATCCTGGTTATGTCTTTATTATATATTGATATCATCATCATCCTAATTATGTCATTATTATATGTTGTTATCATCATCATCTTGGTTATATCTTTATTATATGTTGATATCATCATCATCCTGGTTATGTCTTTATTTCATATTGATTTGATCATAATCTTGGTTATGTCTTTATTATATATTGATATCATCATCATCCTGGTTATGTCTTTATTATATATTGATATCATCATCATTCTGGTTATGTTTTTATTATATATTATTATAATCCTCATCAAGACATGGTACGCAACCAGACGATACGTCAAGGCCTAAAATGCCACCCCCTACAGACCCAAGTAGAACAGTCCCAACTAAGATGGTTTGGCCATGTCTGCAGAATGGGAGAAGATCGGCTACCATGACAAGCATGGGAAACAAAGAGCCAAGGATCCAGACCCCGAGGACGACCCAGAGTCCGCTGGGAGGACAACATTAGACAATCTTTGAAGGACCTAGGACTAGAATGGAACCAGGCCAGGAGGAAGACAGCCGATAGAATAGTCTGGCGCTCTCTCTTCCAAACCTCTACACCTCACGGTAGAAGGGGAACGACTAAGTAAGTAAGTAAGTATAATTCTCATCCTGGTTATGTCTTTATTATACATTGATATCATCATCATCCTCGTTATGTCTTTATTATATATTGATATCATCATCATCCTGGTTATGTCTTTATTATATATTGATATCATCATCATCCTGGTTATGTCTTTATTATATATTGATATCATCATCATCTTGGTTATGTCTTTATTATATATTGATATCATCATCATCCTGGTTATGTCATTATTATATATTGTTATCATCATCATCTTGGTTATGTCTTTATTATATATTGATATCATCATCATCCTGGTTATGTCTTTATTATATATTGATATCATCATCATCCTGGTTATGTCAATATTATATATTGTTATCATCATCATCTTGGTTATATCTTTATTATATGTTGATATCATCATCATCCTGGTTATGTCTTTATTATATATTGATATCATCATCATCCTGGTTATGTCTTTATTATATATTGATATCATCATCATCTTGGTTATGTCTGTATTATATATTGATATCATCATCATCCTGGTTATGTCTTTATTATATATTGATATCATCATCATCCTGGTTATGTCTTTATTATATATTGATATTATCATCATCCTGGTTATGTCTTTATTATATATTGATATCATCATCATCCTGGTTATGTCTTTATTATATATTGATATCTTCATCATCCCAGTTATGTCTTTATTATATATTGATATCATCATCATCCTCATCATTGAAGTTTAGCTCGCCAAGGAGCATATCATTCAGCTCCCTAAGGAGCAAAGCGTTCAACAACATCTTACTAAGGCTTCCGGTCACGTGTCATCAGCTTCAGATCTTTCCCTATTTTCCTCAACATGTTTATTTCTGTATCCGAGTATCTTCTCCCTGTGTTTTTTGGTCTCGCTCGTCCTGTATCACCCTAGAGATTCTAGAACATGTCGTTGTCTAGTAATGATATCAACAAGTTTCCATAATGTGTGTTCTATCCATCGTTTGGGTCACTTATCGTCTCTTGTCTCACTGGCGCTTGTCTGACTAATGTCATCAGTTCCACATTAGTGATCGTATCATACCACTTTAATCCTTCTATTCCAAACGAGCACAGATTTGTAAAAACTGTAGTTTTTTAATTTGTTGTTTTAACAATTTCAGAGCCATACAATGTGACTGACTTTACATTTTATTAGATGATTCTGATTTTTTTGTTGGTCTTGATTTCTTTTTGTCGCTATATGTTTTCAAATGCACCACCAGAGAAACACATGGGACGGATAAATACGTATATAGCACTTATTCTAAATGTACCTTCAGCCATTAACAAAGACAAAGAGATAACCCACAAAACATATAAACAAATATACTCACTTTGTAAGGATCCAGTTCCTTGTCTGCTGGTGCTCCTATTCGTTCTGGAGCAAAATAACAAGGTGTACCGCCACATTTCCTTTTGGGCAATGTCTGTTGGTCTGGGAACATCTCCACTGCCAATCCGAAATCTCCGAGTATAGCGTTGAAATTATCATCGATAAAGATGTTTTCTAGTTTAACATCAAGGTGTGTTACATGGTTCTTGTGCAGATATCGAAGAGCACACGCCACTTGAGTGACACAAAGTTCAGATAGTTCAAGACTGAGACCACCGAGATAACGCCTTAAGGTACCTCTCTGATAGTACTGCATGCAGATAGCGAGATAGTCGGGGCACTGGCCAGCGATGAGGCATTTCATCAAATAAGGATGGTCAAAAGACTGCATAAACTGTACTTCAGCTTGAAAAATCTGTCTATTCCTGGCATTTGTCTCTTGATCCAGCAAAGTGAATATCTTCACTACTCGTTTGGGATTTGTCTCTTCATCCAGCAAAGTGACTTTCTTTAATACTCGTTTGGCGCCTGTATTTTCTTCAGTTGTGGCTAAAACAATCTCTCCACACATTCCTATGTTGATCACTTTTTCTGGCTGGAGGCTGAATGTGGTAAAGAAATCCTTGTCCATTTCATACAAGTCGAGACTGACGATACAAGATTGAGCCATGATTATTAATCGTCAATATAGGATGCTCTAATCTTGAGGAAAAGAGTACACACAGTTAGACAGAAGTAATCGCACACAAATCTGCCTATCTACAAACTGACTGAAAAGAGAATTTGCAACTGGTTTTATATGTACCCGTGTCCACTTTGTATTATTTTATCTTTTTAGAGCAACACCACCAAGAACGTTTACGTTATCCACCTTCCAAAGCTGGCGCTTAAATAATGTGGGTGGCTATTGTTAGAGAACCCTCAGATGTGAACACATAATGTAGTTCGAGGTATGTCACTGAGTAAATAAACCAAGCAATCTGGGACACAGATATTGGTAACCCGACCTAGAACAATGGACAAGGTGGTCACCGGTGTCCGGTAAGTAAAGAACAACAGGTGTCAGACGAACACTGCTCTTTGATTTGACTCTGTTTATCTAAAGCCCAGATGGCTTTCTTTTTTCTTTTAACCCAAGGTGCTAGTAGGAAAGAAGACTTTGAAATTGCGTCTTTAAAAATTTCCTAGCTGTTACTAGAACATTGAGAGTGACACCTTTGTCGGCAAGTGGCTTTTGTTGTTGACAGTAGATATCGCTGTCTTTGAGCCAACGTTTGTTCGACGCTGGAGCAATGGTCAATTGTATAGGGAGAAGTGATTTGATATATACTGGTATAATAAATGTTAAAAAAAAAATGCGTCAAATTAAACTACACAGCCATTTATATTCATATTCATTCATAACCCTCCACTCCCAAAGGAGCATAGGCCTTCAACAAACACATGCCAAGTACTCCTGTCACGTGCCATCATCTCACGTTTGTTCCACGTTTTCCTCATAATTTTCACCTCTGTTTCCATCTCTCTTCTCCGTGTGCTTCTTGGTTTACCTCTGCCTCTCTTGCCCTGGGGGTTCTAATACAAGGACTGCCTTGTAATGCTATCAACAGGTTTCCTCAGTGTGTGTCCTATCCATCGCCATCGTCTTCTTCTCATCTCTTGTTCCACTGGCACTTGTCTGGTTCTTGTTATCAGTTCCACGTCTGAAAGGTGACTGCATTACTACAAATTGCGTTCTGTGTTGGTGCAGGAAATAATATGTATTGGGTACACAAGAATCTATCTTGTCAATCAATCTTTATTGTCAATCAATCTGTCTCGGCAATGAATCTATCTCGGCAATGAATCTATCTCGGTAATGAATCTATCTTGTCAATCAATCTATCTCGGCAATGAATCTATCTTGTCAATGAATCTATCTCGGCAATGAATCTATCTCAGCAACAAATCTATCTCGGCAATGAATCTGTCTCGGCAATGAATCTCTCTCGACAATGAATCTATCTAGGCATTTAATCTATCTCGGCAATGAATCTATCTTGTCAATCAATCTATACTGTCAATCAATCTATCTCGGCAATGAATCTATCTCGGCAATGAATCTATCTCGGCAATGAATCTATCTTGTCAATCAATCTGTTTCGTCAATGAATCTATCTTGTCAATGAATCTATCTCGGCAATGAATCTATCTCGGGAATGAATCTGTCTCGGCAATAAATCTATCTTGTCAATGAAACTATCTCAGCAATGAATCTATCTCGGCAATGAATCTATCTCTGCAATGAATCTATCTTGGCAATGAATCTATTTTGGCAATGAATCTATCTCGGCAATCAATCGATCTCGGCAGGGAATCTATCTTGTCAATGAATCTATTTCGGCAAAGATTCTATAGTGGCAATGAATCTATCTCTGCAATGAATCTATCTCGGCAATAAATATATCTCGTCAATAAATCTATCTCGGCAATGAATCTATCTTGTCAACGAATCTATCCCGGTAATGGATCTATCTTGTCAACGAATCTATCTTGTTAATCAATCTATCTCGGCAAGGAATATATCTTGTCAATGAATCTCTCTCGGCAAAGAATCCGACTCGGCAATAAATCTTTCTCGGCAATGAATCTATCTTAGCAATGAATCTATCTCGACAATGAATCTATCTTGTCAATGAAACTATCTCGGCAATGAATCGATCTTGTCAACGAGTCTATCTTGGCAATGAATCTATCTCTTCAATGAATCTATCTCAGCATTGAATCTATCTCGGCAATGAATCTATCTCGGCAATGAATATATCTTGTAAATCAATCTATTTCGGCAATCAATCTATCTCGGCACTGAATCTATCTTGTCAATGAATCTATCTCTGCAATGAATCTATCTTGTCAATGAATCTATCTCTGCACTGAATCTATCTTGTCAATCAATCTATCTCGGCAATGAATCTATCTTGTCAGTGAATCTATCTCGGCAATGAATCTTTCTTGACAATTAATCTATCTCGGCAATGAATCTATCTTGTCAATGAATCTATCTTGTCAATCAATCTATCTCAGCAATGAATCAATCTTGTCAATGAATTTATCTCGGCAATAAATCTACCTCTGCAATGAATCTATATTGTCAATCAATCTATCTCGGCAATGAATCTATCTTGTCAATGAATCTATCTCGACAATGAATCTTTCTTGTCAATGAATTTATCTCGGCAATGAATCTATCTTGTCTATGAATCTATCTTGTCAGTCAATCTATCTCGCCAATGAATCTATCTCGTCAATGAATCTATCTCGGCAATGAATCTATCGCGGCATTTAATCTTTCTTGTCAATGAATCTATCTCGGCAATGAATCTATCTTGACAATGAATCTATCTTGTCAATCAATCTATCTCGGCAATGAATCTATCTGGTCAATGAATCTATCTCGGCAATGAATCTACCTTGTCAATCACAGCTGTTGGAGACAATAAGAACATTTATTTAGTTAATAAATGTATTTATTCACTCATTAATCCTCGAAACCATCTGGAGCATAACCTTTCCATAACTTTATGATAAACTTCCGGTTCTGTGCCGTCCGATCAAGATTTTTCCAGGTTACCTTTATCCCGTACATGTTTGTCTCCCACTTCCCCTCTACGTGTGTTTTTTTTTTAATGTTCTTCTACCTCTCTTAACATGGACATTTAGGGAACAAGGAAAGTCGTTCAAGACAGGGCGTCCAATCAAATGTCGGCGGGTAGATCTAGTATCTTGTTCAGCTGGTACTTTCCTGTTTACCGTCGTCAGTTCCACATTTTTGATCTTACCATACCATCTCAATATCTTTGTTATAATGGCATTTGTCTGTCTCTTGTCATCAGTTCAACATTGGTGATCTTGTCATGCCATCTATTTATCTTTTTCTACTGGCATGTCTGTTTCCTGTCATCAGTTCCACATTGGTAATCTTGTCATACCATCTATATATCTTTTCTACTGGCATTTATCTTTTTCTTGCCATCAGTTCCACATTGGTAATCTTGTCATACCATCTATTTATCTATTCTACTAGCATATGTCTTTTTCCTGGCATCAGTACCACATTGGTAATCTTGTCATACCACCTATATATCTTTTCTACTGGCATTTATCTTTTTCCTGCCATCAGTTCCACATTGGTAATCTTGTCATACCATCTATTTATCTATTCTACTGGCATTTGTCTTTTTCCTGCCATCAGTTCCACATTAGTGATCTTGTAATACCATCTCAATGTCTCTGTTCTTCTGGCATGTATCTGTGTCTTGTAATCAGTTCCAAATTAGCGATCATGTCATACCATCTCAGTATCTCTGCTCTACGCAGAAACATCAAGTGGCAGACTGATTAGAACGCTTGCTTCTATAGACAACGTTACCGGTTTCAAAGCCAGGTAACTGTTAAAGAAAGAATATTAATGTATTTTGTATCATCAACACATATAGGCTACTACCAGTTAATTTTGCGGTAATATGTCTGTGTTAAATCATGGTTTTGCATGGGTTTTAACTTATATTGAACGCTACACATTTAGTACGTCACCAGTTGATAATGACGTAACGCGTTCTGCACTAATTTATGCTAACAGCTAAGATCCTTGGCCTTTCGTTATCTGTGGTCTTCATCGTAAGACGTATTTTATCCAAGCTCCTAATATTGCGGAGGAAGAGCTCTAAGTGGCATCTATTATATTCTTCGAAGGCCGCCACTAATTCATCTAACATGATTCAGAACTTAGCGAGAAGTTCGTGATATTACTGAAGAAATATTCCAGTATATTTTTCCATTCACGTTGTCTGGCCCACATTACTTGGGTAGAATTCACCTCTAGTACAGCGGCCAGAAATGAATGTTTGAGATGAGACTGTTGAATGATTTCGACGATTATGTATGTACAATATGCCATGCCAATACCCAAGATGTTGTTATCTCTGATGTGAATTAAACGTACGGATATATTGTGGACCCTCCACCTGAAGACTTGAGTTCTTCAACAATTGATGTACTGTGTAATCTTACCCATATACATTCGTGTTATTAGTACGATGCATGTATTTTGTATGATCGTCATTCTATATTCAACTAATACTGCAAGAAGATAACCCCCACCTGTAACTGTGGCGTCATGCTGCAGTCTACCTAATAGTAAATGGTTAAGTAGCTCTGACCTTGAGTTAAGGAAAGCAAAGACAGCAAGCAAGGGAACTGGTTACCTCATTTCATATTGCAGAGACTTAGTATATGAAGGTCTCTAACACTTCACTCCGACTAAGTAAGTCTTTAACTACTTGGTTGACGTTTTTGTTTTTCTCTATGCTTCAGCGTCATACAATAGAACTATAGTGACATGTGAGTTCAAGATTCTAATTTTTGTGGTGGATTTGATGTCATTTAACTTCTATACAAGCCCCATACAATGACTGTTTGTGTCTTTTTTTGTGCATTTGTTTACTTATTCTGAAATCGCTGCCTGTTACTCCAACTTTGTCTATATTTATGCTTAGTATTTGTGTATGAATCCACATTTTGCTGTGATGTTTTGCTATCATTTGCTGCGTTTATTCTCATTGTCTTGTCTCTAACCGCTTAGCCAATTAGACAGACAAAGTTAGTGGTAATATTGTAAATTGAGAGTGCTGTTAAGTGTCTATTCAAAGTGAGTACGCTCAGGGGTTTAGAGTTAGGAGTTAGGGTCTGGGTTAGACAGAAAATCATTCACAAACGCTAACCCTGACCCTAACCCTATTAGCAACAAGATGGACGACATCACAGTAAACTTTTATTCAACCAAAATGATTGTGAAAAAACTACGCAAGTATTTGAGGCAAAGTAACTGGTGGAAACTAAGTTGAGACATATTGAATGATTACCTTAAGTTGAAGAACTGTTCAATCATCAGTCAAAACCATTTCGCTCCCCAAGGAGCGTAGGCATTCATCAAACACATGTCAAGCCCTCCTGTCACGTGCCATTCACTCAAGTTATTTCCTCTTATTATTTTTCATTGTCACTTCTGTCTCCAGTTCACTTCTCCGTGTGTTTTTGGTCTACCTATGCCTCTCTTTCTTCCGTATCTGCTTCATCTTCCAGCTGTTGGAGTACTATGTGTTTGTTGGATTCTGTGATTGAAAATTTTTTCTCTTATTTCTTGAAAATTTTTCTCTTATTTCCTGATTTCTTAGATATCCCACATTATACTGTTGTCTATAGCTATATGCTGTTGTAAATTTGTTGAGTTTTAATTTTGTTTTAGCCAACAGAAGATGGTGGTCTGATACACCATCTGCTCCGCTACATACTTTCACATCATGCAATGATGACCTAAACTTCTTACTTATGCATATGTGATCAATCTGATTCTCAGTTCTGTGGTCTGGTGATATCCATGTTGCTTTATGTATTCTTTTGTGTGGAAATATGCTTAATCCTATAGCTAGTTGATTTAATACACAGAAGTTTGCTAATAGTTCCCCATTCTCGTTCATCATACCTAATCCATGCTTCCCCATCATTTCTTCAAAGCCAGTGTTGTCTGTTCCTATTTTCGCATTTAGGTCCCCATCAAAATTGTGATGTCCTTTCTTTTCTTATTGTCCAAGACACTTTGTAGTCTGATGTAAAAGTCTTCTTTCACAGATTCTTCTTTATTGTTTGTTGGTCCATAACACTGAGGAGCAGATGTTGTATCAGACCACCATCTTCTGTTTGCTACAACAAAATTAAAACTCAAGAAATTTACCACATCATATAGCTATAGACAACAGTATAATGTGGGATATCTAAGAAATCAGGAAATAAGAGAACAATTTTCAATCACAGTATCCAACAAATACCAAGTACTCCAACAGCTGGAAGATGAAACAGATACGGAAGACCACTGGCAACAAGTAAAAATATATGGAACGAGACATGTGAAGAAGTACTGAGAAAAAGAGAACATCAGCACAAAGCATGGAAAACAACAGAAACCATTAGTAAGATAGAAGACAGGAAAAACAAGGAAGCAGACTTTAACAGAAGCAAAACAAGAAGCTCCAAAGCCAAGGCTCAAGAAGTGTACATAGAAGCAAACAAAGAAGTAAGAAGAAACATCAAAAGAGACAAGATGAAATATATTGATGATTTGGTAAGGGAAGCAGAGGAAGCTGTAGCCAAAAAAAATATGAGGGACCTGTACAACAACACAAAGAAGCTAACAGGGAAATATAAGCAAGCAAATGGCTTCATAAAAGAAAAGAATAGAAAATTGCTTAGTAATATCATCATCATCATCATCTCAACCCGTAACCCATCATGGGTCGTAGGGGTGCCATGGTGGAAGCATCAGCAGACAGGGTTCTCCACTGCTCTCTATCCTCAGCAATGCGTACAAGTGTGGAAAAACCGTGCCCTGCCCATTCTTTGATGTTATCAGCCCAGGATTTTCTTTGCCTTCCTCTTCTCCGTTTACGGGAGTGAAACAGGGGTGCCTCTTGTCTCTATTTCTTTTCTTACTAGCAATAGATTGGGTTATAAAAACATCGACATCACACAACAGAAATGGAATCCAGTGGAATCTGACAAAACAGCTTGATGATCTGGATTTTGCAGATGATTTGGCTCTTCTGTCCCATAACCATAATCAGATGCAAGAGAAAATGAAAATTCTCGATGAGAAGTCACAACAAGTGGGCCTGAAAATACACAGGGAAAAGACAAAGAATATGAGAATAAATGCAAAAAATGATAACAAGGTTGAACTTGAAGAAACACCACTAAAAGATGTAGAATCGTACACATATCTTGGAAGTAATATAGACAAAGTTGGAGGGACGGAGAGTGATATCAAAATAAGAATACAAAAAGCAAGAGGAGCTTTCATTGCATTGGGGAAAATATGGAGAACAAGAGAAATCAAGTCCAAGACGAAAATAAGAATCTTCAACTCAAATGTCAAGTCAGTCCTATTGTATGGCTCTGAGACATGGAGAACAACAAAAACAACAACCAAAAAGATACAGACTTTTATAAACAGGTGCTTGCGTAGAAAAGAAGGACTGAAATGGTATGACAAAGTCACAAATGTGGAATTGATGACAAGAACCAGACAAGTGTCAGTGGAGCAAGAGTTGAGGAGAAGATGCTGGCGATGGATAAGACACACAATGAGGAGACCTGTTGATAGCATTACAAGACAGTCCTTGTTCTGGAATCCACAGGGAAAGAGGGGCAGAGGTAGACCAAAAAACACACGGAGAAGAAAACTGGAAACAGAGGTGAACATGATGAGGAAAACATGGAAAGAACTTGAGCAGATGGCGCAGGACAGGAAGACTTGGCATGTGTATGTTGAAGGCCTATGCTCCTTGGGGAGCTAAAGGGTATTGATTGATGCCTCTCTTTCCAGAGCAAGGACTGCCTGAGAATGCCATTAACAGATTTCCTCAGTGTGTGTCCTATGCATCGCCAACGTCTTCTTCTCATCTGTTGTTTCACTGGCACTTGTCGTGTTCTTGTCATCAGTTCCACATTGGTGACCTTGTCATACCATTTAAATTCATCTATTCTACGCTAGCATTAGTTTCTGAATGTAGTTTTTGGTAGTTGTTTTTGTTGTTATCCATGTTTTAGAGTCATAAAATATGACAGACTTGACATTTGAGCTGATGATTTTTATTTTTGTGTATCCAATGTCTGTTCCTCCAACATTGTCGATATTGCTGATTCTACATCTTGTAGAGGTGTTTCTTCAAGTTGTACTTTGTTATAATTTCTTGCATTTATTCTCATTATCTTTGTTTTTACTTGTGTATTTTCAGACGCACTTGCTGTGGCCTCTCATCGAGTATTTTTATTTAGTCTCACATCTGATTACGGTTATGGAACAGAAGCGCCAAGTCATCAGCAAAACAATTACATGATACATAAAGGTCAAGAACATGAATTATGGGTTAATGTGTGGTAATGAAAGAGCTGTTAGACGATAACGACGAATACTGATAAGCCCAAACAGAATAAATCACGTGATTTGAAAGGCTATGTCTGTATTCCTCTATTTATTACATGAAAAAAAAAATATAGCAGAGATAAATGGAACAATAAACCATGTCTGACATCACATAGACGAAAGAGCAATAAAAAGTTATAACATTAAAAAAAATAGTTGCGATTAGACGTATGGACACAAAATAGCTAATTACATAAACTTATTTAAAAAATGTAAAACCTAAAAAGGTATAAAAGTAGATTATTTTCATATAAATTATTTATAAACAGCTTGTAAGAAAACAAAGCATTCAATAAACGCCGTAATTGAACAATGAACTTAAATTATCATTAAAAGTTACATTCTTATTTCTTTTCCTTTTTTTTTAAAGAATCTTCAACTCATATGTGAAGTCAATCCTATTGTATTGTTCTGAGATATGGAGAGCAACAAAAACAACAACCAAAAAGCTACAGACTTTCATAAACGGGTGCTTGCGTAGAATAGAAGGACTGAAATGGTATAACAAAGTCACAAATGTGGAATTGGTGACAAGAACCAGACAAATGCCAGTGGAGCAAGAGTTAAGAAGAAGACGCTGGCGATGGATAGGACAGACAATGAGGAAACGTGTTGATAGCATTACAAGGCATTCCTTGTTCTGGAATCCACAGGGAAAGAGAACGAACGAACGAACGAACGAACTTTATTTTCAAAGGGTTGAGAATTGGGCACGCAGGCCCGTCTGACATTCTGCCCTTCCTTTCTCTCATCTTTTATACTGATTTCATTTATTCTCACATACATTTTACCCATCAATTCAAGGAATTCAACGTTATAAAGGTAAAATAATAGCATACTCACATTCACAGTATCTAATTATAAACATGAAATAAAGTATGTTGAAAAATACAAACTAAGTATCACCATGAAACAAAATATGTTGAAAAACACTATCATCATCATTAAACCTACATTCGATATTATACCATTTGTTCGGAGGCAGAGTTAGAGAGGCAGAGGTAGACAAGAAAAACACATGGAGAAGAGAACTGGATACGGAAGTAAAAATGATGAGGAAAACATGGAAAGAACTTGAGAGGATGGCACGGGACAGGAAGATTTGGCATGTGTTTGTTGAAGGCCTATGCTTCTTGGGGAGCTAAAGGTTATTGATTGATTGATTGAAAAATGAAATACTTAAAAAGTACCAGCTAAAATTAGGAACAAAATAGATGATAATTATAAATATAAAATTGCCACAGGCAACAGAATTCACAGTTTAAAAAGAGAAATAAAAATAATAATAAAGACAAAAATAAATAAATAAAAATAACCAGTAGTGGAAGTTAAAAACAAAAGACATAATTACATATAATAATTATGGTTGACAATTGCTCACCGTGATGAAAATCATTTACAGAAAAATAAGAAAACAAATGCTAAATGTTTATAATATTGATCAACGTATCTTTTAACATAAAGTAAGTGAAAATTTGGAATAGGAAAATAAAACATTACACATTTAATTGATATTTAAAAAGTTATTTTCACAGAATATGAACAATAATATTCAAATAAAATAATATCTGGTGGAGAAAAAATGCAGTCATTATAAAGTTCTTCTTCTTTGGTCTTTGGTCGCTGACTGACATAGCAATCAGTGACCATCAAGACTGGTGGCGTTTTGAAGGGTAGCAACAAACTGTCTACACTGTGCTCGGTCGGCAGCCATCCTTGAACTGGTGCACCAGCTCTGGTTCATGCTTAGCATCTCTGCCTCCACATTTCGTCGCTAGGTAGCTTTTGACCGGTCTTGCTTTGGCTTTCCTTCAGGAGTCCATAGCATGGCAGTTCTGGTGATGGTGTTAGAGTCTCTTCTGAGGATGTCTTCTTCTTCTTTAATCCTTACCCGCCGACTGTCAAAACAGTCAGTGACCATCACGACTGGTCTCGTCTGGTGGTGCAGCAACAAAGTGCTTCCACTTTGTGTTGTCGGCGACCATCCTTCGCGCAGTGTCCCAGCTCACTTTCAATCTTTGCATCTCGGCCTCCACAGTTATCCATCACGTTGTTTTAGGTCGGCCTCTCTTTCGCTTTCCTTCAGGGTTCCATAGCATAGCTATTCTTATGATGGCTTCAGGATCTCATCTCTTCGCTATGTTTGTGCTCTTGTCTTCTTGGTTGCTCCGAGTTAGCAGTTCTTGGTGATCGGTCAGAAAATTCCAAGAACGAACGAACGAACGAACGAACGAACGAACTTTATTTTCAAAGGGTTAAGAATTGGGCACGCAGGCCCGTCTGACATTCTGCCCTTCCTCTCTCTCTCATCATGTATACTAATATCCTTTCATCCTCACATTTACTTTAAGCATTATTAAGGCATTTATCATTATAAAAGTAATATTACATTTGCAATAATCATAATAATTAAAGTGTTTTTAAAATAAAATTAAAATAATAAAAAAAAAAAACCCAAAAAAATTAATATTAATAATAAATTTGAAAAAATAATAAATAAATAAATAAATAAATAAAATATAAAAAAATAATAAAAATAACAAAAAATAATAAAATTTAAAAAAAAAACAACAAAAAACAATAACAACAAGACATAAGAGTCGAATTCTTCGTACTGTATATTAGTGATTTGAGACATATTTAGAGGTATGTTATGAGAACTTGTAAAATGTTCATACGGTGTTCAACTGAATGACTCAGGGACTTTTTTTTTTTTTTTTAGGTTCATCAAGATGAGGTGGGTAAACAGTTACTTTCCTCGCTGTCTTTGCGTCCCAAACTCAAGACCAGAATCAGACAAGATCGATAGTTGGATAGACATATATGAAAGCAATTAATTTGCCAAGGGTTTAAAATCGGACACAGTCCCCTCTTGCATTCTTCCATCCTCTTGCTCATCTTTTATTACTGTTACTCAAACATTCTCCAGCGTACTGAAAGTATTAATTTAAGGGCAGTGCAACATTACAAGGAAGTATAACAGCATACATTAACAGTACCTGATCATAAAATTAAGAATATAAATTATTAAGAATATAAGTATATTGTAATGAAAACTAGATCATCAGAGCCTCCATACAGTAGATAAAAGTACAACACAATCAGTTAGGGTGGCATATAATCAGCACTCATAAAGTATTTGAACAGTATACGATTGTATGAGGAAGGACTGTGCGTGTTTTTCAAGTCATTGGGAAGATTGTTCCAAAGATGAGCAGCTGAGTAAGCCAAACTAGTTTTAAATAGGTCAAGCCTGGGCTTGGGTACCTGTAATTTGTTTAAGCGCTGACTACGTCTGTCATTGTATTTTAAAAGCGGCCAAAGATACTTTGGAGCATTCTGTGACAGGATTTTGTGAATAAATTTCCATTGTTAAAGAGGAAGCGCTTCCTAAGGGGTAATATTTGAAGATAATTATATAAATCTGTACAATGTGATTGGTGTTTATCAGCAACAAGGCAACAAGAATTTTCATTAGGCAGGTTGTGGGAAAAGAGGATGGTTTGGACATTTACTTTTCTATTATTTTAGAGCTTCTTGTTTTGCTTTTGTTTAAATCTTCTTTCTTGTTTTTCCTGTCTTCTATCTTGGTAATGGTTTCTGTTGTTATCCATGTTTTCTGCTGATGTTCTATTTTTCTCATTACTTTTTCATATGTCTCGTTCCATATATTTTTTTTTACTTGTTGCCAGTGGTCTTCCGTATCCGTTTCATCTTCCAGCTGTTGAAGTACTTGGTATTTGTTGGATACTGTGATTGAAAATGTTTCTCTTATTTCCTGATTTCTTAGATATCCCACATTATACTGTTGTCTATAGCTATATACTGTTGTAAATTTCTTGAGTTTTAATTTTGTTTTAACCAACAGAAGATGGTGGTCTCATACCACATCTGCTTCTCTACATACTTTCACATCATGCAATGATGACCTAAACTTCTTACTTATGCACATGTGATCAATCTGATTCTCAGTTCTGTGGTCTAGTGATATCCATGTTGCTTTATGTATTCTATTATGTGTAAATATGCTTCCTCCTATAGCTAGTTGATTTGAAGCACAGAAGTTTGCTAATAGTTTCCCATTCTCGTTCATCATACCTAATCCATGCTTTTCAATGTTTTCTCCAAACCGGTGTTGTCTGTTCCTCTTTCGCGTTCAGGTCCCCCATCAAAATTGTGATGTCCTTTCTTTTCTTTTTGTCCAAGACATTAAGTAGTCTGGTTTAAAAGTCTTCTGTCTCAGATACTTTTTTTATCATTTGTTGGTGCATAACATTGGATGATGTTTATATTTACTTTCTTTTTGGCTGATTTAAACCTTGCTGTTATAATTCGGGGTCCTATTGCTTCCCATTCTATAAGTGCCTTCTGTGCTTCATTATACAGCATTATAACCACCCCTTCACTCTGGTGGGCTCTTTCCTCATGTCCTGAGGACAACACCGTTTCTCCTGTGATCAATCTCCTCCTCTCTATGCCCTTCCACCGTGTCTCGCAGAGACCCAGGATACCAATCCTGTAATTTACATTTCCGCTGCTACCTGTGCAGTTTTCCCTTGTTCATATAGAATGCGAACTGTTACGCACAGATAATTACTTTTTTCCAAAGTCTTTGTATGATCGTTTTTCGTATGTATGATCATTATTTGACTGAAATGCATGTTATATATATTTTATGGTCAAAGGGACAGAACCCGAAATATCGATACTGCTATTTTTTATGAGTTTACCTCCTCTTGTATAGGGACACGTTCGGTCTATAATGTCTTGAACGAAGCGTGACCATATCTCCTTATTTGGTAGTATCAGTCAACTGTTGTAGATGTTTGAAACCTTTCTTAACGCTTCTGTTCATGTCCATAAAAGGCGCGACTGTGTAAGACTTTTATCTCGAATGTTCTTAGAATCGTCTTATTGTGAACAGCGACTCAGAGATTGTCACTCTGCGCATGTCTCGACTTGGTTTTCGTTGGTTGTTCCGCCCAGGTCGGGCAGTTGAGAAATGGACTGATTAACGAGCGGACGCGACCTGCGTCTTGTGATTCTCTGAGGGAAATACATTGTCTTTGTGAGTTAGTTAGCTAACTAGACTATTTCCCAGTATTATTCAAGCCTGCCTGGAGGCATATGTTCATGGTTGATTTTCCGAAATAAGGTAATTCCTCTTGTATCGAACTTTAGGCTATCATCTAGAGGTTCGTCATTTTGTCGCCTTTTTGCTCGCCTGTGTGATTCAAAATGGAGAGGTACTTTGACTAGGATTAAGTCACCGGTATCTTTATACCTGAACTAGTTATATATCTATGGGTCGCTCTAGACCAACAAGACTATTGTCTGTGTTCCAGGATTCGTTATATCAGAGATCACGTCCAAGTCAGATGGTTAGACTTAGGAAGGTTATAAAGGTCGAGCTGACCTGTAATCCATGTATGCTACTCACGTGCAGACAGTAAACGGACGTATTGTATACATCTGATCTGCTAGCATCAGGAAGGAATAATTATTATTGTCTATGAACATTAAGGATCTGCAGCGGACCACGGTTGCAGAAGTTATATGTATTATTTATCAATCTTCGCTATGATATTTGTTTTCCATACAACTATTGAGTATTGACTTCTACATGACTGTCAGTTAACATGAGTTTGAATGCTGCATTCGTTATACTATGCTGATGATAACATAAGTATCATGACTGTGTTGTGGCGTGCAATAAATGGTATAAACCTAAAGCGAAGTTACCATTTCTATGACTCTACACGTCATGTTGCCTGTGGTGTACCCTGTGAACTGTTCTACTGCAACACACACAGCAACAATCTAAACCAGATAAGACACCCACATCTTGCATTGTAATACCTGGTGTCGATAGAGGTGGTAATTTGACGGCATCCTAATTCCGCCTTTATCAATTCATGGTGGCCAATAGTTGGTTTATTCTGGTACCAACTCTCAAGGGGGTCAACAAACCCAGACATCATCAGCAGACTACAAGACAACATTGCAGTTGCTATTCATCACCTTTGATGAAATTTTTTTGAAAGACGCAGCAGTACTGACAGTTGTTGATATTTTGAAACTACCCGGCGCTGCTCGGCGGTATTGAAGTTTGTCTACAAATAGAAGGACAAGTACCGAGCGAATGGATTTCCTGATCTGTTGAGAAGAAGGACAAGTGCCGTAACAACTGTTCCGGTCTCAGAATTACTGTTGCAGATTCAGAAGGTCAAGTTCAGAAGCTGTTTCCTGTCAGAAGCTGTTTCCTGTTAGAAGCTCATTTCCTTCGTCATGGCAGTTTACGAGAGCAGATATGGATCAACGTTGGATCATTGTCCTAAGAATGCTGATCACATCCTGTTCTGAACTGTGCTGACGTTGTGGATACATAGAAGTTAAGTGGCCTGTTTTGTTTGTGAACTGTGCCCTTATGTTCTAACTGAGCCTTCTGTCTATCACATTTTTCGCACTCTTTATATGTTTACATGTTATATGTTATTTGGATTTGTATTTATATGTTTATATTTCAGCGGGTTTTCTCGGTTGGGCGGTGTCTTTCAGTAGATGATACCACGTCACAGAGGTTCTACTGTTAGCGTTTTTCGTTAGGGACTGTGCGAATTTCCTACTGTGGAATTTGCTAGCGACAATCGTTGCTATATCTGTTTAGTTGTGACGAGTTGTGCTTTATTTTCGTTTTTTGTATATTTTTTTTTGTTTCTCTCTTTCTTTCTGTTTTTTAGTTTCGATTTCAATTGTTTGTATTTGTAGGTCTCCTCTTTTCTATTATTCAGTTCTTCACGTAAATTTTTGTGTATATACTGTAGCGTCATTTGTTTGTCATATCTTCGCATTCTGTCATCATATTCTTTTTAGTTTCGCTGTTTATTTATTTGACTTATGCGAATGTTTTCGTATTGTTTGATCTTTGTTATTGTTTACATTGATACTAATCTTTGTTATTGTTTACATTGACGTTGATCTTTGTTATTGTTTACATTGACTCTGATCTTTGTTATTGTTTACGTTGACTTTGATCTTTGTTTTGTTTACATTGTTGATGACTTTGTTATTGTTTACATTGTCTTGTTATTGTTTGCATAGGTTTTGCATAGTTAGCTTTCACTATTGTTACATATATGCTCATGCACTATTGATCTATAGTGCACTTATCATAACTAACTGGTGGTTTGTTGCTTATGCACTATTGTAGTGCAGTTATGATAAATAACTGATGGTTATGCACTGATTTGGGTAGTGCACTGATAATTAAGAGGTGACTTGTGATATTATTGTACAACTGATAATACAAATTGGTGTCAAGTCTTGTTTCCCACAGAGATTGGAGTAAACATAGTAATTATGCAAGCACTTTATTAAGTCTTGTTGCTATTAAGATTGAAATAAGATAATTAATTATTTCAGGTTCTGTACTCACATTTTAGACATCATGTCTACATTTGAGTACTTTATTGAGCAGGGTAAAGCCCTTGGGAAGACAGGTGATAAATTAGAAGAATTTGCGACTGTTCAATATGCCAAGGCATTGAAGTCGGAGGAAAAGAAAATGAAAGAAAGTTACAGGCTGAGGCTGAGGAAAGAAAGTTACAGGCTGAGGCTGAGGAAAGAAGGTTACAAAGAGAGTCTGATGAGAGAAAAGCAAAAATGGAACATGAAGAAAAACTCTTAGCTTTGGAGTTAGAAAAGTTGAAGTTATCTAGTAATGCTAATGATGCTAATAAGGTATCATCTGCTAATAAGTCTAATGCTGTTGATTTCAAGCTTAATTTACCAGCATTCAATGCTTCAATTGATGATATAACATTTTATCTAGATAGATTTGAAAGTGCATGTAAGGTGCATAATATAGATAAAACATTATATGTTTATCATCTGTCCAAGATACTTAGAGGTGATGCTTTGACTTTGTTGGGTATGGTAGATGTGCCTGACAAGAACAACTATGAGGTTGTCAGGGCGGCATTGTTAAAGAAGTACCAACTTAACGAAGACGGATATCGTCTTAAATTTAAAAACATGTTACCAGAAACTGGAGTTGAATTCTCAGAATTCATCTCAGGCATACGTCTTACTTTTTTACGATGGGTTGAGCTTTCTAAGACAGAAAGTACATTTGAAGCCCTCATGGACTTACTTCTTAGAGACAAGGTTATGTCTTCTGTTAATGAAGCTTTTCTTTCTTTTCTTCATGAGCGTAAGCCTAAAAATATAAAAGAAATGGAAGAATACTGTAGCCAGTATGTTACTGCACATCCTCACATAACCATTAGCAACTCTAAGGTAAAAGAAGGTCTGCCAGTTGCTTCGGCAGCACCTTATGGTCCGAATTTTATGCGTAAATTTCAGGGTAGCCAGCAAAATTTCAATAAAAAGAGTAACCGTAATTATGCCCAGAACCATGGTAATCAATTTCAGGGAGATTCTTCTTCCCAGAACTGGAGACAACCTAATATTACACGGTATTCTATTCACGGTAACTTTAGAAATTTTCATAAAGGTAATCGGTATAGAGGAAAATATTATTTGCAGAGACCTCAATACCAAGATAATAGAGGTTCTCAACAGCATAGAGATGGTAATGACAGTTATGGAAACTGGAACTCAAACCAGGATAAAAATTACAGTAGGGACTTTAATGATAATTGCAGAAGCAATAATGGTCGCGGTAGATCGCAACAAAAGAGAAAAAGATATCAACAGACAAACTCTGTTCAACAAGAAACGCAGGGAGCAGATAAACAGGTTAATAATGATAAAGACCATAATGCTATCGGATGCTCATCTTTTGACTTTGGTAGGGCAAATAAATGTATCCAATGCAGTACTTTATTTGATCCGAAAACCATTAGTACTCTAAGCTGTGGTCATCCTTTGCCCGCTCTTCCTGCTAATGTTGCTCATGATGGGAGAGGTTCTCTTATATTACATAAGGGGCTTGTAAATAGTAATCCAGTCTCGGTGTTGTTTGATTCTGGATGTACTACTGTCGGGGTTAGGCAATCTCTTGTAGATCCATTCTGTGCTACAGGAAAGGTCATCAAATGTGTCACATTTGGTGGCACGTTGGAAAAATATCCTACTGCCATAATACATATTGCTACTCCTTTCTTCACGGGAGAGGTCCACGCGTGTCTACTTCCAAACCCTATTGCGGACCTTATTATTGGTCGTATTCACGGAGTTAGGGAATGTACCCCACAGCAGATTGCTGTTTGGGAAGAGCAAAACATTGAAGCTACCAATACGGTGGTCACAAGAGCACATGCTCTGGATCCACCTCAAACTTCATTAACTAATAATGATGAAGTAAATGAACAAAATAGTCACTTGACTATTACACGTGACTCATTTATCAAATTGCAAGAAGAAGATCCGTCGTTACAAAAATTCTTCATTCTAGCAAAAAAAGGTGATCCTAATCAAAATACTAATAGAAAATCTTGGATTTCTATGAAGAACGGCGTACTTGTACGTATGGTACAAGACTCAACTACATCCACTCATTCACAAATTCTTGTGCCTAAGAGCATGAGGGTGCAAATATTGCAACATGCTCATGACTCGCAATGTGCTGGACATATGGGTTTTTCCCGTACAAAGTCGAGGGTTCTTGCGGCTTTCTTTTGGCCATTTGTGAGCAAGGACATACGAATGTACTGTCGCTCTTGCAAAGTATGTCAGGAGGTCAAATCTAAAGGACCACGACATGCTGCGCCTATTCAGGCTGCTGACATTCCAATTCGCCCTTTTCAAAAAATGGCAATAGATATTATCGGTCCTTTTAGAATTAAGTCGGCTAGAGGGCATCAATTTATTCTTACATGTGTCGATATGTGCACACGTTGGCCAGAGGCAATACCTCTCAAGAGCATCTCAACTGCTGATATCGCAGACGCTCTTTGGCTGATATTTTCTCGCTTGGGTTTTCCCGGAGAAATATTGTCAGACCATGGCACTCAACTTATATCAGACACTATGTCACAGGTAATGTCTATGCTACATATAAGAAGGTCTCTCAGCAGTATCTATCACCCAATGTCTAATGGGTTGGTCGAACGTTTAAATAGGACTCTAAAAACTTTACTGGGTAAAATAACTGAGGATCATCCTCAGGACTGGGACAGGGTCTTACCCGTGCTCTCTTTGCGTATAGAGAGGTCCCCAATGAACATACGGGGTTTTCCCCTTTTGAACTTGTCTTTGGCGCGCAACCGCGCGGCCCTATGTCTTAACTTCACGATCTAATCACTGCCGATAATATTAGCGATGAGACTCAGTCTTCTTATGAGTACGTCATTGCTCTTAGGAAAAAAATCATTGAGGCACGCAGACTAGCAACTTCGTCTTCCGAATTTGCTAAAGAAAAGGCAAGGCAGTTTGCGAATAAGAATAGATGTCTACGACAACTTTGTCCAGGTGACAAAGCTCTCGTTCTACTTCCTTCAAGGAAGAACAGACTTCTAATTGCATGGAAAGGTCCATATGCAATAGTCTCCAAAATTTCTGATGTCGACTATGTTGTCGATATTGATGGAAAGCATAAAACTTTCCACATAAATATGCTCACGGAATTTCATGAAAGACCAGACTATTTGCAGCCTATTTTCCAGGCAACGGACAATTCTCAAGTACCTCATGGTCAATACTCATCGCTGTCAGTTATACAGGATGAGGAAACTACTTTTCCTGATGTTAATCTTCCTCTTTCTATGGTCCCACTTTATTCTACGGAATCTTGGAAAAACGTGACCGTTTCTCCAAATCTTTCCGCTGAGGAACATCGACAAGTTTCTTCGATGTTGCAAACATTTCAGGATGTTCTTACAGACATCCCGGGACACACACATGTCATTGAACATGACATTGTGCTAACTGATCATAATCCTATCAGAGTCAGACCCTATCCTATACCTATCCATTTCCAGTCTCAAGTCGAGAAAGAATTGGATGAAATGATACGGTTGGAAATCATTGAACCATCCACTTCAGCATACTCTTCGTCTATGGTTATTGTTCGAAAGAAGGATAATAACATTCGCATTTGCGTAGATTATCGCAAATTGAACCAAGTTACGAAGTTCGACGCTGAACCTATGCCTTCATTAGAAGAGCTACTCAATAAACTTTCTAATTCTAGATTCTTTACCAAACTGGATTTGTCTAAAGGTTATTGGCAAGTCCCGCTAACTGAACGTGCCAAACCTTTTACAGCTTTTTCTACACCTAGGGGTTTATTCCAATGGAATTTCATGCCTTTTGGTCTTATGAACGCCCCTGCTACATTCGTACGCATGATGCGGCGAATTCTCGCATATCGTACAGATGTCATAGCATATCTAAATGATATCTGTCTATTCAGTGATTCCTGGGAAGATCACTATTTGGGTTTATACGAATTACTGTCTACTCTTCGCGAGTATAACTTGACTGCAAAACCCTCTAAAGCCTTTATAGGATTTAGTGAGATTTCTTTCCTGGGTCATCGTGTTGGTCATGGTCTTTTAAAGACAGAAGACCACAATGTTTCAAAAATACTTAACATTTCGGTCCCTAAGACAAAGAAACAAGTAAGGAGTCTATTAGGTTTGATCCAATTCTACGGACGATTCATTCCGAATCTGTCCTCCATTATGGCACCGCTTTCTACTTTATTGAAGAAAGGGTCGCCTAATTTGATCCGCTGGTCAAAAGAATGTCAATCCTCATTGGACCAGGTTAAAGACCTATTTTCATCTCCACCTATTCTTAGGTTACCTACTATTGAGAAGACTTTTGTTCTTCGAAGTGACGCCTCGTCAACTGGGATTGGGGCAGCACTAATGCAGGAGTATTCTGATACTCTGCATCCGGTGATGTATATCTCTAGGAAATTAAATGCTGCAGAAAAGAATTACTCGGTTTTAGACCGTGAGTTATTGGCTATGGTATGGTCTATTCTGAAGTTACAAAGATTTCTTCTAGGCGCACATTTCATTGTGGAAACCGACCAGAAAGCGCTTACTGCTATTCAGAGCAAAAACTTGAAGAGCTCAAGGTCCACTCGTTATGCCATAGCTCTTCAACCATTTCATTTCTCGGTTCGAGCTATCCGTGGTTCGGATAATGTGATGGCAGACATTCTGTCTAGATGCCCACACGATTCCACATGATTCTTCTGTCATATATATTTCCTGATATACAATCCAATATTATAATGACATGTTAGTAGATTTTTTCTCACTTTTTTGGGGAGAAATTTATAACATTGTACCATGTAATTATCTAAGAAGGCTTAGTTAGTGATATACGGGCCAAAAGATCACGCGGCCACATTTAAATAAATTATTTTCAGGATTGTATTGAGAGATTTACCAGTTGTCTTTAAGATTTGTGTTATTGATATTTTCGCAGCACATCATTGAAGATACGAGATTGTGTCCATTGTGGAACTTTGAGAATATCAAGTCCTGTCCTAGATTGGGAGCGGATGATGTCCACATCTTCTTCTATTGAATGTTTTATGTCAACGAAGATCAACACATGTATTACTTATTAGTTACTGATGCATTACATAATGTAATAAAATAGTGCGGTATATTAATATATTACACCGCTATTTGCAACACATTGTATGATATCATAATAATATATTTGATTTCATATATTGGTATGAGAATAATTTGACTTTTATTATGATGTTGCCAGCATTGTGGTTTGTGTTGGTGGCACCTTCCTGGGATATATACTCGTATACTTAGATAAATTTTTCTCTAAGGACCTGGGATATGATCTCAGTTTCGCTCCAAGTGTTGAGCTATTTTGTTAGGTATATCCGCGCATCATACGTGCGTTAGGAGCCTAGATTTTTCCGGCTCCAGGATTTAAAAAAAAAAAATGTTTCATTTTTTTTTCCCGGGAGGGTGCGGTAATGTTACGCACAGATAATTACTTTTTTCCAAAGTCTTTGTATGATCGTTTTTCGTATGTATGATCATTATTTGACTGAAATGCATGTTATATATATTTTATGGTCAAAGGGACAGAACCCGAAATATCGATACTGCTATTTTTTATGAGTTTACCTCCTCTTGTATAGGGACACGTTCGGTCTATAATGTCTTGAACGAAGCGTGACCATATCTCCTTATTTGGTAGTATCAGTCAACTGTTGTAGATGTTTGAAACCTTTCTTAACGCTTCTGTTCATGTCCATAAAAGGCGCGACTGTGTAAGACTTTTATCTCGAATGTTCTTAGAATCGTCTTATTGTGAACAGCGACTCAGAGATTGTCACTCTGCGCATGTCTCGACTTGGTTTTCGTTGGTTGTTCCGCCCAGGTCGGGCAGTTGAGAAATGGACTGATTAACGAGCGGACGCGACCTGCGTCTTGTGATTCTCTGAGGGAAATACATTGTCTTTGTGAGTTAGTTAGCTAACTAGACTATTTCCCAGTATTATTCAAGCCTGCCTGGAGGCATATGTTCATGGTTGATTTTCCGAAATAAGGTAATTCCTCTTGTATCGAACTTTAGGCTATCATCTAGAGGTTCGTCATTTTGTCGCCTTTTTGCTCGCCTGTGTGATTCAAAATGGAGAGGTACTTTGACTAGGATTAAGTCACCGGTATCTTTATACCTGAACTAGTTATATATCTATGGGTCGCTCTAGACCAACAAGACTATTGTCTGTGTTCCAGGATTCATTATATCAGAGATCACGTCCAAGTCAGATGGTTAGACTTAGGAAGGTTATAAAGGTCGAGCTGACCTGTAATCCATGTATGCTACTCACGTGCAGACAGTAAACGGACGTATTGTATACATCTGATCTGCTAGCATCAGGAAGGAATAATTATTATTGTCTATGAACATTAAGGATCTGCAGCGGACCACGGTTACAGAAGTTATATGTATTATTTATCAAGCTTCGCTATGATATTTGTTTTCCATACAACTATTGAGTATTGACTTCTACATGACTGTCAGTTAACATGAGTTTAAATGCTGCATTCGTTATACTATGCTGATGATAACATAAGTATCATGACTGTGTTGTGGCGTGCAATAAATGGTATAAACCTAAAGCGAAGTTACCATTTCTATGACTCTACACGTCATGTTGCCTGTGGTGTACCCTGTGAACTGTTCTACTGCAACACACACAGCAACAATCTAAACCAGATAAGACACCCACATCTTGCATTGTAATACCTGGTGTCGATAGAGGTGGTAATTTGACGGCATCCTAATTCCGCCTTTATCACGAACATTCCAGGTGCCAATCCTGGAGATTTTCCTAGACGAAGAAAGGTTATTCGGCAACCCAAACTCCTTTCTGCTTTCTCTGAGCTGCTTCATGCGCCTCCTTCCAGAGGACCTTCTTTTGTCTTGGGCGGCTGAGTTGATTTGTATTCTGTTTATAAACTAATAAAACGGTATTGAATCAGTTTTACAAATAACAGTTCCCATGAGACAAGGGACGTTTCGGGTGCTCGATCCAATGAATCTGTGGAAGAAAGCGGTAGTCTCTTGTCACATAAATCACAAGGAAGTCGACGTACGATAGCGACAAAACAAGAGATATAAAAAGATACGAAACGAACCAAAGCAAAAACATACGAAGATAGATCTAAAAGACAACGAATAAAGAATGAAAAAGAGAAAAGCTACCAGAATTTATGCAAAATGATGTTGTATATTTAAACCATCGGGAGCTAGAACGCCCATTTTAAAAAAAGGCGATTCTCCAACGAAAAGCGAGTCTTGTCATTAATGACATCATTTTGCATAAATTCTGATAGTGTGTTTTCTAGGATGATGCGAAAATTATTGGATCCCCTGAAAAATCCATGTATTTCGAATTTTATGGATGATATCCTCATTGCTACGGAAACATTTGAGGAACACGTTACCTCTTTGAATATGCTGTTTGATAGACTCAGAGAGGCTAACTTGACCGCTAGGCCAACAAAATGTTGTATTGGTTGTAAAGAGTTGGAATTCTTGGGACATACAGTACATCAGGGTAGCATGACCCCCTGATCCCAAGAATCTGGAAAAATTGAAAAGAGCACCTAGACCACAAACCAAGAAAGATGTTCGATCTTTCGTGTCGTTGTGTGGTTTCTACGAAAAGTACATTAAACATATTAACTCAATATGTGCTCCTCTGACGGATTTAACTCGCAAAGGTCAACCTGATACAATAAATTGGTCCGCACAGTGTGAATTGGCTTACCAGGAGTTAAAAGAAAAACTTACAAGCAGGCCAGTATTGCAATTGCCTGACTTGAATCAAGAATTTATCGTGCGAAGTGACGCAAGCAATGTGGGCCTGGGCGCTACATTGTTGCAAAGGTCCTCCTCACAAGATGGAGAATTGAACCCAGTCGCTTATGCAAGCCAAAAGTTGAACAAGGCGGAAAAAATTATTCAACAAGTGAAAAGGAATGTCTGGCTTTGATATGGGCTATAAAAAAATTCCAGATTTATTTATATAGCAGGACATTTGTGGTCCAAACGGATCATTCACCTCTCGTATTCCTGTCACAAGCCAAGCATGAAAATTCCAGATTATTGAGATGGTCATTATTATTACAGCCATACTCATTTCTGATTGAATATATTCCCGGCCCTCAGAACGTCGGTGCAGACTTTTTGAGTAGACATCCTTATGATGAAGATCAGAAAAACGCGTAAGACTTCATTTGAGCTAAGTTATCTTGCAGATTATAACCTGCAAATGAATGCATGTTTTAGGACGGGAGGTGTGTAGTAAAATCTGCGAGATAATCGCTCATTTCAGTAAGATTTTAGTCATATAATGATAATAAATAACCCCGCCCGATTGTGTCTGAATATGATCCTCTTACACGCTAGCATCGCGCTGAAATTTATGCCATGGTAATGCTTAGAAACGATCCCGCCGTTTAAACCTACTCGCTTTCCTTGTGACGTACTGTTACCGTCATTATTGACGCTTCCAGAAGATGTAAATCTAATTTATATTTTGATAGTCGAAGACACAGAACTGTATGTTGACTCCCTGATACAGGTTGATTAGGGGTTACCTTCCCTTTGTTTATTCTTTCCAATATAAAGGTACCAAGTTTCCGAAAAAAGAAACTGTCACTTATCTTAAATATATCCTGGCCTTAGTCAACAATGATGTTTGACAATAAACAGCAATGCGTGGAAGCTCCACCGTTGACAATTGCAATGATGAAAATTGTCACCACAGCTGAACTTGAATGTAAACACAAGTCGTGACAGTTCACAAAGTAGGTCATCGACGAGTTTCAACCGTTGAAGGTGTGTTGCTTGCTCAATATGCCAAGGCACAGAAGGCTGAAGAGAAAAGGATACAAATGCAGTTGGATAGAGAAGCTGAAGATAGAATAATACAGCAACAAAGAGAAGCTGCTGCTGAAGAAAGGAAATTTCATGCTGCTGCTGAAGAGAGAAAACTTCAACTGCTACTGAAGCTAAAAATAGGAGATTAGACAGAGAAGCTGCTGCTGCTGCTGAGGAGAGAAAACTTCAAGCTGCTGCTGAGGAAAAGAAAGCACAAAGGGAACATGAGGAAAAACTGTTAGCTTTCGAGTTGGAGAAATTGAAAATAATGAATATGAATGCTCTGTATCAAAATATGTGAGAATAAACGCTCAATTCAGTACGATTTAGGCATAAAACGATAATAAATACATTAGCCCGCATGTGTCTGACGGTTGGCATCTTCGAAGCCAGCAGCGCTGTTTTTTGCACAGTGCTAAGCTTATAGAACGATTTCACGGAAAAAGTCTGACACGCTTTAGTTTCGTTTTCGAGAAACACTACTAATAGTTAATTTTTGCCCAATCTGCTGTATACACTTTGTAGTCTAGCCTTACAATTAACTATTGGCGGAAGCATACCGAAATATAACTATCTGAAGTAACACTTTCTGTCAACATTGTAGCAAAATCCGTAGTAATCCTTACATTATTTGGTAATATAACACGATACAATGCTAACTAGTAACGCAAATCCTTAACCCGCCCCGTCTACCCCCCGCTTCGATGACACAGTCTGCAACGCATATATTCACACTGCGGAAAAGCCAGCCAAGGCATAACCATGCAGACAGTTTTATTTCCTCCTAGTGGAAGCATTTCTGATGTAACTAAAACAAGTTGGTTATTTGAAAAATACATGCTCGCAAGACGAAGGAGAAGAAAGATGGCGGACTTGTGTAAAATTTTACTTGACGACGGACGATGACATAAATTGGAAATTTTAAACTATTATGAAGTTCCCCATAAGAATTATATGGTAGTATGACGTAGAGTTAGCTGAGTAAGAATGTACTTTAAAATATATGATAGTCCCAGTATTAGAGAAGTTATTGATGAAATACTAATATCTAAGAACACACGACCAGACACACTGGCGTTCCTGCTCATGTTTTTTTGGTAACGTTAGGGGGACGCGAGCTGGAAAAAGAGGCAGGGAGGTACATTCAAATTCGCTTGGGGTAAACAGAGTATGAATGGGAAAGGGGAACGGTAGGAGAAATGTAATCCTAAACGTGATATCTTTTGTATTGGGCATGACTAGAGCAGACTAGCCAATCGACCACCAGTTATTCAAAATTATTTTGGGTTTTTCATTCAAACTGCATTTGAATTCAAGTAGTAGAACGTTACGATTGGCTAGTGCTGGTAAATATTAGCAAAAGGTTTTGACTATTCATTGCCAGTTGAACTAAAATTTGTATACAGATACGCTGAAAAACAGCTGTGTTAATTTTAAACATAAATAAAGAATAACTTCACAGTCTGTGCAGTTCGGAGGAAGCTGAGGCCATTTCTTCACCAAATCAGCGTCATTTGTTTATATATTTCTTGATTGTGGTAAGGATATTTTATGAAATTTAATATGTTTGGTCCAACTACAAAGTTAGATACTGCTATTGGGGAAAAAGTGAAGGACATGTCGGAAGCAGACATTGTTGAGTCCACACATTAAACGGTATCTGACTGATGTATGTTGTTATAATTATGTTGACATATTATTATATTAAAATAGTTTAGCAAGCCTCTGTGTTCAATGAACACTGTTTAACATGCCTGAAGCAAATATAAGTGTAAAGAAAAGAAGAGAAGATCATATCATTTGTTGCAGAGGGTCTATGTTCCTGTTGCCGGCTGGTGACAGGATACCTGCTGAGTGCTTATAAACGCCAACCAGTCTCCAACCAGACTTATATGCTGTCGAATATCCAGTAGGAGCTTTGGCGAGTGTTGAACTTGAAATTTCTGCAACTACCCATTGAATTATCTTACAACAAGGACTCCCAGGTGAAGAGTAAAACATCTGGGGCATCTCTGACATTTTCTTGTGTTTCAAAATATTACACAGGAATTTTATGGGGGTAGGATGAACTACAGCCCTCATATACAGTGACTCTCCCGGTAGATAACTAAAGTGAACTAATTTAATATTTCCTACAGGAAGGACATTTATAACTACATAATAACTTTTAGTTATTGGGCAGATTGTCCTAACATTTTTAATTGTTCTTTTCTGTACACTATTTTGTCCTTATTTTCAAAGACCTGTCCACAAGCTAAGAATGGACAGGCAAAATAAATTGTAAATATTTGTTCAAAGAAAAACTTCACTGCTAGTTATTAACTTCTTTAATAGAAACTTAAAGTGTTTGATTGTTGTGTACCATCATTCATTTCTCCCCTAGACACTAGGTACACCATACACCATACACTAGAGCCATAAGAGTGACCGTGTGAGACCTAGGGGGGTAGCTGTAGGTTCTCTGCACATAATTCATCATCATCATTTATAGAGTCAGAGGCCTACATTTGCTTGACCTCACACGGTGATAGCAGACACCTTTTCATTCTTTTTAGGATACCATCATAACTTCCCCAGCAAAATCAACTTTGCTGCATGCTCCTCAATCAACTTCGGGTAGGATAAAGGAGAATACTTATAAGGTCAAGTTACCTCCTTTCAATCCTCAAAAGGACGACATAACCTTCTACCTGGATAGGTTCCAATTAACATGCGTAGCGCATAAGGTAGAAAAGGAACAATATGTCGGACAACTGATGGATTTACTTTCAGATGAACCATTGAGTACTGTAATGGCAGTAGAGGAAAATGATAGAACTAATTATGATGTTGGCATGGCAACACTACTTAAGAGATACCAATTAAAAGAAGAAGATTATCGTCTTCGTTTTAAGACAATGCTACCAGAAACTGGAGTAGAGTTCTCTGATTTTGTTACTAAGATACGTCTTACATTTACACGTTGGATTGAGCTGTCTAAAACAGAGAAAACATATGAAGCCCTTATGGACTTATTACTTCGAGATAAAGATATGTCATATGTCAATGAGTCTTTCCTTGCTTTTATTCATGAGCGTAAACCTAAGGACATAAAAGACATGGAATAATACTGTTGCCAGTATGTAACTGCACATCCCCATGCTACTGTTAGCAATGCTAGGGTTAAAGAAGAATTACCGATTGCTTCTGCAGCACCATATGGCCCAAACTTTATGAATAAATTTCAAGGTGCTCAACATAACTTCAATAAGAAGAGCAATCGTAATTATAATCAGAATCAGGGTAACCCATCACATAATGGGTCTTTTTCAAAGAACTGGAGACGATCTGATAGTCCTCGTCATTTCGGGTCCTATAATTATGGGAACTTGCGGAGATGTAGTCATTATAGACATTTTCAAGGCTATTCTTCGCGGGGGCATCGAAATCAAACAGGTAAACCCTATGATCATTGGGGTAATGACAATAGTGATTATGGAAACTGTGATTCGAACCAGAGCAGTGGTCAAGGTAGATCAAACTATGATAGTTTCAGAGGTAATAATAATCGTGGTAGATCTCAATACAAGAAAAAGAGATCACATCACCAGGGAAACTCTGCACAACAAGAGTCTCAGAGTGCCAATAGTCAAGTAAACGATAGTAGGAGCTCTAATGCTATTACTGGTTCTGCTTTCGATTTTGAGAGAGCAGCCAAATGCCCCCAATGCTAAACATTGTTCGAGCCTTCTACTGTATCGACCTTAATTTGTGGTCATCCTCTTCCCGCACTTCCTGCTACAGCTGCGCATGACGGGAGAGGATCTCTCATCTTACATAAAGGTCTTCTTCTTCTTCTTTGATCCTTAGCCGCCGACCGTCAAAGCAGTCAGTGGCCATCACGCCTAGTGGCGTCTTGTAGGGCAACAACAAATTGATTCCACTTTGCTCGGTCGGTGGCCATCCTTCGTACAGTGCCCAAACTCTGGTTCATTCTTTGCATCTCAGCCTCCACAGTCCTCCGCCAGGTTGTTTTTGGTCGGCCTCTCTTTCGTTTTCCTTCAGGGGTCCAAAGCATAGCTATTCGTGTGATGGCATCGGGGTCTCTTCTGAGGACATGGCCAACCCATTTCCAGCGTCTGCCAGCTATGATGGTGTGCATGTCCTCTTGCTTGCTACGAGTAAGGAGATCTTGGTTAGTGATGGTATTCGGCCAAAAGATTCGGTGAATTTTTCTTAGGCATGTTGTGTGAAAAGAGGACAATTTCGACATTTCCTTCTCTGTAACTCTCCAGCATTCCGCACCATAGAGACGCACAGAAAGCACACAGCTCTTATATAATCTTAATTTTGTGCTTGTGCTGTATTGGGAGGACTTCCAGATGTTATTTAGGCTAAAGAAGGCTGTTCTTGCCTTATTCATTCTGATGTTGATGTCTTTGCCTGCCCCGCCGTCTGGTGTTACTATGCATCCTAGGTATGTGAAGGCATCTGTCTGTACCAATTGCTTATTCCTTACTGATATGGGCTCAGGGTTGCTCACATTGAGCGTCATGACCTCAGATTTCTTTAAATTGATGTTCAAGCCCACCTGCTGGCTAAACTTATTAAGTCTATCCGTTTATACCTGGATGTGTTGATACATAGAGGTCTAGTGAATGATAATCCAGTCTCAGTACTTTTTTATTCTGGATGCAGCACTATCGGTGTTAGGCAGTCTCTGATAGATCCTTGCTGTGCCACAGGAAAAGTGGTCAAATGTGTGACATTTGGTGGCACTATGGAGAAGTATCCTACTGCTATTATTCACATTACTACTCCCTTCTTTACGGGAGATGTTCACGCGTGTCTTTTACCTAATCCTATTGCGGATCTTATAATCGGGCGTATTCACGGGGTTAAGGAGTGCACCCCGCAACAAATTGCTACCTGGGAAGAACAGAATATGCAAACAGCCAATGCAGTGGTAACAAGAGCGCAAGCCCTTGTTCCACAAACTTCATCTACTGAAGTTAATGAACTAGATAGCCAAGAGGATCACTTGGAGATTTCGCAAACCTCGTTTGTGAAACTACAAGATAAAGATCCTTCTTTAAAGAAATTCTTTCTTCTCGCTAAAAACGGTGATCCGAATCAGAATACAAATCACAAATCATATATCACTATGAAGAATGGTATACTGGTGCGTATGGTACAACACTCAGACGCGACTATGAATTCTCAAATTCTCGTGCCCAAAAGTATGAGAGCTTCAATTCTTCAACACGCACACGATTCTCAGTGTGCTGGACACATGGGTTTTTCCCGAACTAAATCGAGAGTTCTGGGGTCTTTCTTTTGGCCATTTGTCAATAAAGACATCCGAATTTATTGCCGGTCTTGCAAAATATGTCAAGAGGTAAAGTCTAGAGGTCCACGGCATGCTGCACCTATTCAAGCTGCAGACATTCCTATTCGGCCGTTTCAGAAAATGGCCAAAGATATCATTGGCCCTTTTAAGACTAAATCGGCCAAGAGAGACATCAATTTATCCTTACGTGTGTGGATATGTGCACACGTTGGCCAGAGGCTATTCTTCTTAAGAGCATTTCTACTGCTGATATCGCAGACGCTCTTTGGCTCATATTTTCTCGTTTAGGTTTTCCTGGGGAAATATTGTCAGACCATAGCACACAATTGATATCAGAGACAATTTCGCAGGTAATGTCTACTCTGCGTATTAAAAGAGTAGTATTTATCACCCAATGTCTAATGGGTTAGTTGAACTTCTTAATAGAACACTCAAGAACGGAGGATCATCCTCAGGATTGGGACAGTGTCCTGCCCGCGGCTCTCTTTGCCTATAGGGAGGTCCCCAACGAACATACAGGATTTTCTCCCTTTGAACATGTCTTTGGCGCGCGACCGCGCGGTCCTATGTTTTTGCTGCATGATCTTATAACTGCTGATAATATCGACAATGACACACAATCTTCATATGAGTATGTCATTGCTCTCAGATGGAAAATTATTAAAGCATGCAAGTTAGCAACTTCATCATCCGAACTTGCTAAGGAAAAGGCAAGGCTATTCGCTAATAAGAAGAGACGCCTACGTCAACTTTGTCCTGGAGACAAAGCGTTTGTTTTACTTCCTTCTAGGGAGAACAGACTGCTTCTTACATGGAAAGGTCCATATACAATAGTCTCGAAGATTTCCGATGTCGACTATGTTGTCGATATTGATGGAAGGCATAAAACCTTCCATATAAATATGCTTACGGAATATCATGAGCGACCAGACTATTTACAGCCTATTTTCCAGGCGACGGACTCTTCCTATGATTCCACTTACTTCTACGGAATCATAGAGAAACGTTACTGTTTCTTCTAATTTGTCTTTTGAGGAACAGCGACAAATATCTCCTACACTACAAGTATTTCAGGTGTCCTTACCGACATTCCTGGACACACACATGTCATTGAACATGACATTATACTTACTGATCATAATCCGATCAGAGTAAGACCATATCCTATTCCTATTCATTTTCAAGCACAAGTCGAGAAAGAATTGGATGAAATGATACAATTGAAAACCATTGAACCATCCACTTCAGCATACTCTTCGTCCATGGTTATTGTTCGAAAGAAAGACAATAACATAAGCCTTTGCGTAGATTATCGCAAATTAAACCAAGTTACGAAGTTCGATGCTGAACCTATGCCTTTATTAGAAGATCTACTTATTAGACTTTCTAAGTCTCAATTCTTTACTAAGCTTGACTTATCAAAAGGCTATTGGCAAGTTCCATTAACTGAACACGCCAAACCATTCACTGCTTTCTCAACACCTAGGGGTTTGTTCCAGTGGAATTTTATGCCTTTCGGGCTTATGAACGCCCCAGATACTTTCGTACGCATGATGCGTCGAGTTCTCTCATATGGTTCAGATGTCATTGCATACTTGGATGACATCTGTCTTTTTAGTAATACTTGGGTAGATCACTATTTGGGGTTAAATGAATTACTGTCAACTCTACGCGAGCATAATTTGACTGCAAAACCCTCTAAAACCTTTGTTGGGTTTAGCGAAATTTCTTTCTTGGGTCATCGAGTTGGTCATGGTCTATTGAAGACAGAGGACCAAAACATTTCTAAGATATTAAATATCTCGGTGCCCAAAACAAAGAAAAAGTACGTAGTCTTTTGAGATTAATACAATTCTACGGAAGATTCATTAAGAATCTATCCTCTATCATGGCACAACTCTCAACCCTATTGAAGAAAGGGTCTCCTAACATGGTGCGCTGGTCTCAAAAATGCCAAGCTTCATTGGATCATATTAAGAATTGGTTTTCATCACCACCTATCTTAAGACTGCCTATTGCTGATAAGACTTTTGTTCTTCGTAGTGACGCCTCGTCCACAGGGATCGGAGCGGCACTAATGCAAGAGTATTCAGGAACTCTGCATCCTGTGATGTACATTTCTAATAAACTGAATGCGGCAGAAAGGAATTACTCGGTTTTAGACCGTGAATTGTTGGCTATGGTTTAGTCAATCCTTAAGTTACAAAGATTCCTTCTTGGTGCGCATTTCATTGTGGAAACAGACCAAAAAGCTCTTACAGCTATTCAGTGTAAGAATTTGAAGAGCTCGAGATCTACTCGATATGCTATTGCTCTTCAACCTTTTCATTTCACGGTACGGGCTATCCGTGGTCTGGATAATGTGATGGCAGACATACTGTCTAGATGCCCACATGAGTCCACTTAAGTCTTTCCTGATATACTGCTAAGATATATATCTCTTCACTAGAAGATGTAAATCTAACTTATATTTTGATAGTCGAAGGTACAGATCTGTATGTTGACTCCCTGATACAGGTTGATTAGGGGTTACCTTCCCTGTGTTTATTCTTTTCTTAAGAGGGGATAGTTAACTGTTTTTAAATCTGTTCTGTCTGTGCATGCGTTGGCTTTTAGAGCGAACGGGGCAAACTTCCGCCTTGAGTGATGAGCTGTGTTTCTGCCGGACGAAGATGTCCGTTATCCTTCTTCTGTATTATCTGGGGAAAAGATAGGCTTATCTTATTAGTGATTTTCCCAGAGTTATTCTGTTCGTCTGGAATGATGACAGGTAGTGTAGTGTTTGGAATTCTGACCAAGGTAAAATTACTTTATTAATATGCAAAGTTGTTTGCAGAACATTGAGTACGAACCTGTAAGTAGCTCTCACAGTTCTTGTGATCCAGAGTCCATCGTATGTGCTTGCGTAGCCAACTAGGTCTAGTCGTTCAAGTACTTTATTGAAGCACAATAACTATATATATATATTGCTAGGAAATCCGCAGGATGGCGGTATGTTCCAGCAGGAAAGATAATACATGTTTATGGAAAAATGTACAGTGGTTTATCAACCATTATAAGGTCCGTTATTACGGCCTATAACTTGGATCAGAAGAAGAAGTACCTGCAAGGTAAAACCAGACGAAGTCTTGATTTATTTACAAGTTTATAGACTTCTATAGTAGGCAACTATATATTTGTCTAAGGACTAACTGACGCGTTCAGTCAGAGGCCCGCCCTGAGCTACTGTAGGAAAAGAATATGTGTCAAGCCAGCATTATTAGCATCATACCTACAGGCTATACAGAACTGATGATGTTCGAGATATCTAATTGTTATCACTTATGAACAATTATTAAAGGACAGATAATTGTTGATAACGTCCTTATAGACGAGTGGTTCAAGCTCCATAATACAACACGTTTTTT
Organism: Oreohelix idahoensis; assembly: GCA_024509875.1. Lineage (NCBI taxonomy): Eukaryota > Metazoa > Mollusca > Gastropoda > Stylommatophora > Oreohelicidae > Oreohelix > Oreohelix idahoensis. The sequence goes on from JAMPIV010015176.1 coordinate 446,508, forward strand.
GCCAGTCATATCCAATATACATGATGTTTCTTGATCCACGTCCATTATTGACTGTAACTGTTGATGTCACTGTGTCATGTAAATATATGGTTGAAAGTTCCAGCAGTTTCTACAATTACTGACTACTGCATGTGAGTGAGTGGGTGCCTTGTTTACATACCAAAGATGCTAAGCGCATTCGTGTCTCTACACACCCATATCACTCGTCGACCACACATACTTTGAGTATCTTACACAAGGAATGTCTGATGTTCGAATGTCAACATGACACCCTAACAGAGCATCAACGCCTGGTGAGCTATTGATGCGTGACAAAGCTGTTTGGCCCAGGTCGAGCGGACTACATCGTACACAGCAGGGGAATTGGTACGTTCCTACATCTTACACGTAAAAGCCCCACTTTAACAGTGTAGCAGAAACATTTGTGATCGTACGTAAACCTGAGACAACAGAAATAATTAACGCCAATTCTTACACCCGCCGCGCCAAACCCCGCTTCGCTTGACACGTTGTGTCATGCATATATACACGCTGGTGACAAAGCCATCAGAGGCAAACACGCAGACAATTTTTTATTTCCTCCTAGCGGTAGTATTTCTGACGTCATAAAACAAGTAGTTATTTGAAAATAAATGCTAGCGAGAGATGAAAGGGGGGAAGATGGCCGACTGGTGTAAAATTTTTATTTGACGATTGACAGTGACAAATTGAAAATCTAAACCATAATGAAACTGACCATAAAAATCATATGGTAGTATAGCTTAGAGTCCCCTGAGCAAGAATGTGTTTTAAAAAATATGGTAGTTCAAGTATTAGCCAAGTTATTGAGAAAATAGTAAATGTTTACGGACGCGTGACCAGACAGACTGTTGTTCCTGCTTGTTTTTTTTTCATAACGTTAGTGGGGACGCCAGCTTAGAGAGAGGCATTGAGGTAAATTCAAATCCGATTGGGTAAAAAGAGTATAGGAGGAAAGGGGTGCAGTAGGAAAATGTTAACCAAAATTAAACATCTTTTTGTATTGGCATAACTAACGCAGACTGGCCAATCGACTACCAGACACAGAGTTTGTTTGGAATTTTTTTTTTGTTTTTCAAAAACTACATTTGAATTCTGGTAGTCGCAAGTTTTCCATTGGCCAGTACTAATAGATATTAGCAAAAAGCTTTCACTGCTCATCGCCAGTTGACAAAACTTTCTATATCAAATACGCAGAGATCAGCTGTGTTAATTTTAAAATTAAAGAATTAATTCGCAGTCTGGGCAGTGCAGAGGAAAACTGAGGCCATTTCTTTGCAAGTCCGCGTCATTTGTTTATATTCTTGAAATTTGTGGTAAGAATGCTTTATGAATTAATATGTTTATTACAACTGCCAAAGTTAGATACTGCTATTGGGAAAAGTGAAGGACATGCCGGGAGCAGACATTGTTGAGTCCTCACATTGAACTGTATCTAACTGTTGTATGTTGTCATGATTTTGTTTTAATATTATTGTATTAGAATATGTTAATAAGCCTCCGTGTTCCATGAACACTGTTCAACATGCCTGGAGCGTTTATATTTAAAGAAAGAAGAGCAAACCATACAACAGGAAATGTGGTTACACCATGTTATTATATTGAGGAAAACTATGTAAACGTACAGTGGCGTATCTGCCATAGGGACCTGAGGTGTGGTCACAGCAAGGTGTGAGTCATATAAAATTAGGGGCGAGTGCACCTGTATGCACGCGAGGCTGACCCCATACCACCATATGTAAATAATAATAATAATAAGTGATCAAAAATAAAAGGCCAGGGTGTCCTTTTGTTGCAGAGGTTTTATTTCCTGTTACCAGCCGGTGACAGGAAACCTGATGAGTGAGTGTACGCCAACAAGTCTCATGTAAACTGTTTATGCTGTCAGCAGATAGCTGGAGGAGCTTGTGCGTGTTGAGATATCAATATTTTCTGCAACTACATTCTGAATTATCCTTCTACAAAGAATCCCAGGTGATGTGTTAGCATCTGGGTATATCTGACACTTCTATGTTAATAAACTTTGGTGATTTCAATCATACCCAGGAAGTTTATGGGGCGTGATGAAACTACAGCCCCTCCTAACCAGTGACACACCCTATTAGATAAATAAAGTTGTAAGCTGTGAATATTCCAACAGGAGAGATATAGTGACTTTATATTTATTAGACAAAGAGTCCACACATTTTAGTTGATCCTTTTTATGTAAACTATCTTTTCCTCATTTTCAAAGACCTTTCCAAAAGAAATGGCGGGACAGGCAGATTAAATTGTAAAAAAGAAAATATTCATTTTAAAGAAAAAAACTTAACCACTGGTTTTATTCATTTCCTCATAGTGAATTAAAGTGTTTTTGTGTTTATGTACCATCATTATCATTTCTCCCCTAGACATTAGGTACATCATACACCAGATAATAGAGCCAAAATAGTGACCGTGTGAGATCTAGGGAGGTAGCGTTAGGTTCCCTGCAAATATTTCATCATCATCTTTTAGAGTCAGGGGCCTACATGTGCTTGACCTCACACGGTTAACACAGACACAGATTTCATTCTTTTAGGTATACCATCATAACCTTACCAGCAAAAACCAAACTTTGCTACAGGTATAAATGTTTCAGTCCGAATACTATTCCATCTTTCTCTTAGTGCTGTTATAGAATTTAATATCCATATTTTTATAAAGGCTACCACACAATATTCACCGTTTGTGAAATAGCTGTATGATGATGCTCTGTTTCAGTCGTATCATTCTATCATTACGTGGGAGTAAAAAATATTTGCTATAATGTCTTTTAGTGGAAACGTCAAGTTCCAATATGGGCATGCGTGAGTGGTGTTGTTTTCTTTTTTAATGACATTGTTGTTTCCCTTTTAGATTATGTAAATAAGGCGCACCAAACAGGCTTTTGCAAGGTCAAAGTTCATTAGAAAACGTACTACTTGACAACTCAAATATTTAAAAGAAAATAGTGACCAGAAAATGTATTTTCCGCTACAGTAATATATTTTTACATACAGAATCACCTATTTATGTCAGATCACAGTGAACAATTTTACTAGTTATTAATAACTAGCAATAACCCGTCAAAAGTGACAGGTTTTTAATTAGTGTGTTGTTTCTGTTACATGTATTACAGATGGTACTATTACTACTGTGGTCATTTCATTGCAGGCGATATTTGTATTAGATATTTGTATTGAAAATTATATGGATGTATTAAATATAACAACTTGGAGTAACCTTCCTATATGACATGTGGAGAAGTGATAATGATATAATGAACCGGAAATTTACTAAATAACTAACATTTCTTTTATGACAAGTCTCGTAATTGTTCGTGCATTTTTAAAAATATTGCCCTGGTCGACTTACTGCCTCTGAGAAAGCGTTTCTTACATGAGGTCGACTTACTTTAGAAGTTCTTTGATGACAACATTTTTTTGTGAAAGTGCGTGGATTTGTTTCAAAGAATGATCCCTGATAAAAAGTGTTTTTAACAAATACTTTCAAGTTTTCATGATTTGTTCACGTTGAGGTCGTATTGCTGCTGTAGCCTGATTTTCTTGTTGTGACTGACGATATGCTTGTCTTCGTGATGCTCCATGTTGTCGTCGTATTGCTGCTATTTTAATAGTCTCACTTGCTCGTTGTGATTGACGCGATCGTCTCTTCCTTTTAGCATTTGCAGTTCACTTTGCAGCCATCTTATCATTTTTATCCATAATATTAAGTCTACAATACTTTAAATAAAAATTTTATCTTGAAGAAACAATCAAAAACTTACATTTTAAGGTTATTTTTAAGATAATGATGAGTTAAATCCATTTCCTGAATGAAACTGGACAGAAGAGTATCTTGATCGTCTGTTGATTTAATCTGCATTCCCGCACCTTTATGTCTCCCGTTCGTGTTTATCAATTGTGGTGGCTTCTTTCCATAACCAAACTGTACTTGCACACCGTCATTTGCGCACTTTTCTATTTTCGGGAGAGTACATATAAGAGAAACAATACAATTATTGTCTAACTTTCAACCACAGTTGCACCCCTTATCTGTGGTTGAAAGTTAATGTACTCTCTCGAAAATAGAAAAGTGCGCAAATGATGATGTGCATGATGTGACCGACCGACATCCTTACGGCGGGAATTAAGGCATTGGATAATTAGTTTTAATCATTTGTGCGTTAATTCAGTAATATAATGAGTTTGCAACTCATTTATTCGCACTGTTTACTTTTATTTTATTTTTATTTAACGTTACATATTAATTTAGAAGACGACCATAATCATTTATGGGAATTAATTTCTTCAGCCTTTTAAACAGAAAATAATTTAGTTGTATAATATTTATTAAGTGTATCTGGTCACTGACCTTCAGTTCTATATATAGCTTAAGCCTTCAACAAACTTAAGCCACGCCCTCTTGTCCTGTGCCGTTAATTTCACTTCTATCCATGTCTTCCACATTCCTTCTATTCCTGTCTCCAGTTCTCTTCTCTACTTGTTTCACGGTCTCCATTTATCTTTTACCCCGAGGATTCCAGAACAAAGACTGCCCTGTAAGGCTATCATCATGTTTTCTCTGTGTGTGCCCTATCCATCATCAACATTATTTTTCGAATCTTTTGTTCCACTGGTACTTGTCATGTTCTTGTATTCAGTTCCACATGAGTGATTATCAACTGTTATGAGGTTTTGTTTATTGATCACGCTTGAGAAGTTCTATTCATTCACATCAAAGTACAAGATGAGTACTACACACATGCACAAAATAAACACAGTAGAGGAAATGGGCGGCTGTGGACAGAAAATAGATTTAACTGGGGACACGAATGACATATTGAGACAGCAGAATAATTACAACCATTTGAACAAAATGGTAAAAACGTATTAGGACAAAAGACATGTTCTAGTGAGAAAAAAATAAAAAAAACTATTTGAAAAATTCGTAATTTTTATTACCGCATAAAAAAACGGCAGAGTAACTAAAAAAAAGTTGCCTTGCATTAGACGATCAAGAGAAGCAAAACCACGTGCCACGAAAATAAAAATATTTCACAAATTATATTCCCAATAATTTAATCATATAAACACTAATATCATAAAAGTCAATAATAATGAAGGAAAAATTAATAAACATGAGCTATTCTTAAGGTAATATTACTTGAAATTAAGCGTGATTGAATGAAAAATGAAATATAGTTAGAGGCTAAAAAATTATTTCTAAGACAAACATAATTAACGAAGCTATAAATAAGTGTTCGCACAAAATCTCCATTATATTACACCAAAAAATTAAGTAAAAACTAACACACACGCTCACACATTTAGACATGAAGACTAATAAATAAAATACATCATAATAAAGTATAACAATAACAGATAACAACCAAAATGTACCAGAAATGAAAATAGCTGATCTTAACTAATTTTGGTGTGCTGAAAACGAAAATGACATTAAACAATGTTGATTGGCTCTAGTTTTCAAGATATATGCTACTAGTTTATTTAATTACGGTCAATTTATATAAATGACGCAATTGTTGTGGGCGATTGCATAATTTTTTCTAATGACCAATAAAAAAAGTAACTAGAAGTTGATGATGCAATCCTACCTATGATTACATCACCTTTGTGTATAAATATCTTATCTCTGATAAAATTTTGCCATTAGTTAGTGAATTTGTCCTTATGAAAAGTATCGTAGTTAGAAATGCCTAGGACATGTGTGAACAGTGCTAATAATTTCTGTTATATATGTGGTGAGGTTTCATTTCTATCACAAAAACGAAATATAACTAAAGTGGTTCAGAAGGCGTACAGTTTGTATTTTGGCTGCAGAATAGGAGATCAAGATAAGAGCTGGGCGCCACACATATGCTGCAATACATGTGCAGCACATCTTAAACTGTGGTTGACTGGCAAAAGGCAAGCTATGCCTTTTGCAGTCACAATGATTTTGAGAGAGAGCCCACTGATCATCTCAACAACTGTTACTTTTGCATGGTCCCTCCAATTGGGAAAGGCATATCAAAGAAGAAAAAATGGACTCTAAAACATCCAAACGTCCCCTCTGCAATACGTCCGGTATCACATGGCGATGACCTACCAGTTCCCAAAGTGCCAGAATCATTTTCAGCTGCTTCCACTGATGAAGAAGAGGACATTGGTTGTCCTGAACCATCAACCTCAAGCGACCCAGATTTTGAGCAAACTACATCCACTAAACCACACTTAATAACCCAAGGTGAACTGAACGATCTTGTAAGAGATCTGAATTTACTGAAGAACAAGGCGGAGTTTTTGGGTTCTAGATTGCAACAGTGGAATTTCCTGGCAGAAGATGTTACAATTTATGTGTATAGGAACCGCTAGAAGCCACTTATTACATTCTTTTTCAAAGAGGGTGACCTTTCTGCGTGCCACAACATTTCTGGTTTAATGGCAGCCCTCAAAATCAAATACACATCGGAAGAGTGGAGGCTTTTCATTGATTCATCCAAGACGAGTCTTAAAGCTGTTTTGTTGAATAATGGTAATGTGTTACCGTCAATTCCAGTTGTTCACGCAGTTCATATGAAAGAAACTTATGAAAACATTAAGCAGCTTTTGAAGTGTATAAACTACGATCATCATCATTGGTCACTTTGCGGTGACTTAAAAGTGGTCGCTCTTTTGATTGGACTACAGGGTGGATACACCAAGTACTGTTGCTTTCTCTGTGAGTGGGATAGCCGTGCACGAAGTGACCATTACACCAGAAGACATTGGCCAATCAGGCAGTCATTGCAGCCTGGCAGTAAGAACGCTGAGAACCCAGCACTTTTCGACACCAGCAAGATTCTGTTGCCACCCTTGCACATTAAGCTTGGTCTCATGAAAAACTTTGTCAAGGCAATGGAGAAAACAGATGAGGCTTTCAAATACCTCATCAGAAAATTTCCAAGACTGAGTGAAGCTAAAATAAGAGAGGGAGTATTTGTTGGTCCGCAAGTTCGAAAACTTCTTCATGATGACGAGTGTCTTTGCGTGTTGCATGGCAAGGAAAAAGCAGCATGGCTAGCATTTAAGTCAGTGGTGGACAATTTTCTTGGAAACAACAGATCTGATAATTACAATGATATTGTAGAAAATCTCCTTCTGAAGTATAAGAGTCTTGGCTGCAACATGTCTTTGAAAATTCATTTTCTGGATTCTCATCTGGATTTCTTTACGTCAAACTGTGGAGCGGTCAGTGATAAGCATAATGATTGATTTTACCATGGGGATTTGCGTTGCCCTATGGAGACTAGGGTATGGGAAACAAGGCAAAGAAAACCTATCTTGGAGCCCTTCAATGCTTGCTTTGACGGTCGGTGCAAAGAGAGCTCGAACAGCGACTGAATAATGACGGAATGGGTTCAAATGTGCCTTTTTAAAACATGATATGTGAACTTTAAATAATTTTTTTTTTCTATCACTTTATGTTGAAATATCAATTAATTGAGTATGTAACCCCAATTTGTATAATGCTTAAGTAGAAAGACTAGCTGTTCACCCCAGAGAATTAAACAAGCATACATTATTTGTATTACTGTAATGTAAATTCATCACTTAAAAAAAAACCAGAGCCAGTTGATGATATTCATTATGATATTTGAAATCAGCATGTCAAAATCAATAAGAAATGGTATATTTAATTTCTGGTACAAATAACTTTTTTGAAAATTTGTTGACTAGTGTAATCAGAGCGTACAACAAAAAAGTAGTTACATTAGTTACCTCATGATTCATAAATAGCGATATAGTGACAACAATATATTGTAAGATATCAGACGAAAATAATAACAATAATAACACCAATTTATAAACGACACTTCTAAGAGCAAGTAGGAGAACATAATTAGAATACGAAAGTTGAAATCACAAAATACAAGCACCATTTTTGTTGTGAAATAAAATCATTTTCAGACAGAAAACCTAGATAAAATAAAACTAAATTATCAGAAAGGTGTATGGCCATCATAATATCAAATAAATGTATTTAGGAATAAAAATCACTACCAGCTTTCAAAAAAAAAAAACAACAAGAAAAAATAATAGATGTCAAGTCATCACAAAAGTATATCAGTAGCTAAACAACATGTCATGTAAAGGAGAATAATAGTCAAACATGGCCATCACTAAGAATGGGAAACTATTGTAGTCTTAATGACAGACAAAATGACTTAAAATATCAAATAGTTAGAAATGACTTAATATATATATAGGTAGAAATGACTTAATATGTAATATAGTTAGAAATGACTTAAAATGTAATATAGTTAGAAATGACTTAAAATGTAAAGTAGAAAGTATAGTTAGAAATGACTTAAAATGTAACATAGTTAGAAATGACTTAAAATGTAATATGGTTAGAAATAACTTACAAATTTTATATAGGTAGAAATGACTTAAATGTAATATAGTTAGAAATGACTTAACATGTAATATATTTAGAAATGACTTCAAATGTAAAATAGAAAGGATAATTAGAAATGACTTAAAATGTAACATAGTTAGAAATGACTTAAAATGTAATATGGTTAGAAATAACTTACAAATGTTATATAGGTAGAAATGACTTAAATGTAATATAGTTAGAAATGACTTAAAATGTATTATAGTTAGAAATGACTTACAAATTTCATATAGGTAGAAATTACTTTAAAATATCACACACGTAGAAAAACGCTTACAATTAACTAAAACAAACACATGACTTATAAACACAACATGCAAACACAGCATACAGCATAGGACAAATAAATATAGACATAACACATCGCTGTCAGTAGATAATTCTAGCTGCTGTCAATGACATAGCGATACACGCCATCTCGTCTCAGTCTGACCAGAAACCCTAATACTGTCACCCTTCGTTCAGGATTTCTCTCCAGCAATTGTAGTAGCCAGTTCCTGTGAGAATAATAAACAAACATAATCGATGTGTCAGTCATTGACAATGTCTAAGACAGGTAGTGACATCAATAACACTGGACAACAAATTTGGACTTTTTGTGTGTATCTGAGATTAAACCAAGTTTCCTTTATGTTGTTTGGGCTGCTGAATATGAAAACGGCCGTTAAAACACCAGATTAGCTCTTGTTTTTTTAAATATCTATATAGCAAGTTTTACACATTTGCATATACATATTATCATATGATAATAATGCTCATAGCGGAAATGATTCACAGCGACGCCTTTGTGCCTGTCGCTTGAAATGAGTTTCTGGAGCATCTCTCACAAGGGTCCAACAATAGTCTGCTAGCATTGCTGCATTCCATTTCCCTTGGTACCTTTTTTCGAGGGTAGTAATGTCCTGATGAAATCGTTCCCCATGCTCGTCACTGACAGCACCGCAGTTAGCAGGGAAGAAATCCAGATGAGAGTGTAAAATGTGTAATTTCAAAGACATGTTGCACCCTAGTCTCTCGCAGCGCTGCAAGAGGGTTTCTACAAGCTCCTAGTAATTGTCAGCCTTATTGTTTCCTAGAAGGTTTTTGGCCACTTGCTGGAAAGCAATCCAAGCTAACTTTTCATCACCTGTGAGGATATTATCAAAACGCTGATCTCGGAAATATCTGTGAACCGACAAATACACCTTCTTTGATTGTGGCCTCACTAAGTCTTGGAAATTTGTCACGAAGGTATAAAAATCCTGCCCCATTTCGATCCATCGCCTTTACAAAATTCTTCATTAGTCCAAGTTTGATGTGGAGAGGAGGGAGCAAGATCTTGTGGGATTCTACAAGTGGTTCGTTAAGTACATTCTTTTTCCCCGGTTCAAGTGATTGTCGTTGGGGCCAATCCTTTTTCTTGTAGTGGAAAGTCCTGGCACGGCTGTCTCACAGACAGAGGAAACAGCAACACTTTGTTTAACCCTGCTGTAGCCCCATCAAGGTGACAATGACCTTCAGGTCACCACAAATCTGCCACTTATACTTGTCATAGTTGATGGCGTGTAACAGTTGTTTCATGTTGTTGTACGTTTCTTTCATGTGGACTGCATACCCGAGTGGAACAGATGGTAAAATGTTACCAGTATGGAGCAGCACAGCTTTTAAGCTCAACTTGGACGAATCAATGAACAGCCTCCATTCGTCGTCTTTGTAGGTGATGTGTAGTGCTGCCATCAGACCCACAATATCAACGCAAGCAATGAGGTTATCTGTCATTTTGAAATATGGAAGCAGATCATTTTGCCGAGCATGAAAACATGCACATTCTCTTCTATAAGATTTCCTTGCTGCAGTTTGGACCCCAACAGCTCTGCTTTTTTTTTTTTTTTTGGCAATTCCAGTTCTCTCACTAGATCATTCAATTCACTCTGGGTAATTTTATGTGGTTGTGCAGACTCTTCAATAGGCACGAAATCAGGATCTCTTGATGTAGATGCTTTCACAGGTGACGGATGTCCACTGGCTTTATTATCTTCTTCATCATCCAGAGTATAAGATTCTGGTGGGTCCGGAACAGGAAGTCCTTCCCTGAGAAGCACTGGCCGCATAGCAGAGGGAATGATCGGATAGGTCACAGGCCGCTTTTTCTTCTTAGAAATACCATGTCCAATTGGAGGAGTCATGCAAAAAAAATAATCATTAAGACGGTTTTTCGGTTCCCACCATACCATTGGATCTGCAAAACGCATCGATAGTCCTTTTTGGTTCAACCAGCAGCGCAGATTCGTTGCACAGGATTGACAACATATGTGCGGGGTCCAATACCGGTCCTGGTCACTGATCTCACAACCAAAATAAAGGCTGTAAGCTTTCTTTATCATCGGTGCAATAGGTCGCCTTCGTGATAGAAAAGTTATTTGTCCGAAAATGTAACAAAAATAATCCGCACTGTTCACACATTCACGAGGCAGCTTAAACGACACGTCTGCACTCACAGAATTCACAACACAAATGATGACAAGGAGGAAATGTGGTTGCAATAACAGCTACAGATTGCGTCTTCAAATTGGCGCTCAAGGCTTTCCGTCTCGTGGGGAATCACGCGCCAGGGCTATAGAAAAGAGAAGGACTGTGTCATTCGCGTCGGGAAGGTGAAGCCACCAGCCTACTGAATCTCTCTCTCTCTCTCTCTCTCTCTCTATCTCTCTCTCTCTCTCTCCCCCTCCCCTGATCTTGAAAACTGGAGCTAATTCGCGATTTTTAAGTTCATATTCGTGATCAGCATTCCCAAATTAGTTAAAATAGTTACTTTTGTCTCGGATACATTTTGGCTGTTGTCCAGTGTAATTAATGACACACATTGAGGAAATCTGTTGATAGAATTACAAAGCAGTTTTTTTTTTCTAAAATCCCCAGGGAAAGACAGGCAGAAGTAGACCAAGAAACACATAAATAAGGGAGAGCTGGAGACAGAAGTAGACCAAGAAACACATAAATAAGGGAGAGCTGGAGACAGAAGTAGAGCAAGAAACACATAAATAAGGGAGAGCTGGAGACAGAAGTAGACCAAGAAACACATCAATAAGAGAGAGCTGGAGACAGAAGTAGACCAAGAAACACATAAATAAGGGAGAGCTGGAGACAGAAGTAGACCAAGAAACACATCAATAAGAGAGAGCTGGAGATAGAAGTGAAAATGATGAGAAAAACGTGGAGAGAGCAAGAGCTTATGGCACGTGACAGGAAAGTTTGACATCTGTATGTTGAAGGTCATTTCTCCTGGGGAGTTAAAGAGTATAAAATACAACAAATTGATCACAACTGCCTATTATCTCAATGCTGTTTTTATTTATTGTTTTTCGTTTGCAGATATGTCGACTAATGTCCGTTATAAACTTTAGAAATGCCTTCACATAAAGTATTGATTGTTTAATTACGCATAGATTTTTTTTTCTTAATTCATTACATTAATAACAAACCATAAAATTCGGTTCTATTAACTGACACACTCAACAAGTCATAGCAATTAAATTTAGATGAAATGCGAAAAGTCACAAACGGCTGTGTCATTGTTGGTCAAAACAAGAAATATTAAAATGTGAAAAGAAAACAAGCTGCATGTAGAGTTTCTGTGCCGAGTGAAAGAATGTGCTTGTGAGCACAACAAATATATAAATCCGATATCGAGTTAAATAAAAGTGGGGAACGATAGGACTAAAGTAAAAACTACGGCAGACATTTTCTTTCTAATGTAAACATTGTTTAGAAGTTAGATTTAGACAGAAGTGATTTACTGTTGGTAAGTATGACAAGAATACACCTCACGGTAGAAGGGGAACGGCTAAGTAAGTAAGTAAGTATGACGAGAGAGAGAGAGAGAGAGAGAGAGAGAGAGAGCGTGGCGCTTGGAACGATGTAATTTCTTTTATTGTTTTTATTTCTGTGCCGTAAAATTCGAGAGTTATATTAATAATCCAAGATATGCTTAACTAGTCACCAGTTACTTGATATTAAATGTCATAATCTAATACCTAAATCAAACTAAAACGAAATTACCACTTATGTTCAATTAAGTCTATCAAGCGTATTTAATAGACTTCCTAACTTATAATATTACTTCTAGCTATCAATTACCTAGTCACCTAAACCTAATTAAATTATATTTTGATTTTTGAATATTATTTTTAGTAATCTTTGGTTTTTGGTTTATTTTATTTTATTTTCCTCCCTATAATTCCTAAATTATACACATATTAATAGCAATAGTTAAAATTAATTGCAATAATCTAATACTTACATCAAACTATAAAGGAACTCACTACTTAAATTATGTTTATCAAAATGGCTGCCAGATCTCACCCAAGCAATTGCCACGTGGCGCTTGGAACTATTTAATTTCTATTATTTTTAATTTCTTTTGCCGTAGAAACTTTTATTGAGTTATATTAAAATTCCAAACGATACTTAACTAGTCACCAATTACTTGATATTTAAATGTAATAAGCTAATACTTAAATCTAACTAACAAGGAATCGCTACTTATATTTATTACGCCTATCAAGCGTATCTAATAGAATTCCTAAACTATAATAACACTTCTAGCTACCAATTATCTAAAACTAACTGCACTAAGCTAATACTGAAGATAGATTTTAAAAATGTCAACTTATCTGGAAACTTGAGTAGTTCGATGAAAAATCTCCACATTTTTATTGACGAACATCATCATAGTACATATCATTAATTCAATACTTCAATCAAGCAGTCTCCTACAGTCAAAAGGTATATTATCGCATGACAACCTATATACTAGCAAAGTCGACACTGCGAAGCAGTGAAGTAACGAGACCTGTCAGCTGGCGATTAATTATTTCTAATATAATACTCCCTATGTTTCCTTCTCCATAAGGAATCTACTCATCAATACATGATGCTTAGATACTGCATCAGAATAATATTGTGGCGACCCTTCATTAATTCTTAGCCACGCAGGAAGACTGTATAATTCAATAATGTTGGGAGCAATAATAATTCACGTCCTACTTGGACGAGTGTACACGAAGAAAGGTCAATAAGGAACGTTGCCTGCCTATAGCAGCGCCTTACTACGTCACTCTATTATAGTGACGTCTACACATAATTGCTTTCACTAATTATACTTTATAGTGTACAATATATCATGTTGATTTAAAATAAATATGTACGCGCGTACCTTTCGACTGGTACGAAATCTAAACGAGTGACAATATGTAATATACATAAATATACCGTAATAGTTTCTTCGTTTGTTATGATAATATCGTTGAATATATCAACGCAATTACTCTCATCAAAAATCGAAACGCGAAAAAGTTTACGCCATACGGCCAGAGATGTTTACAATTAAACAGTGTCTAAGGTCCTTGTCACTATCATAGTATGTCATACAAGTAATAAAGGAAACTATATTAACTAACGAAAAGAAACGTCAATAGTCAATATAGTATAGCATAATTAAAAGAATTAACTAATAAATATGTGAAAGAAAAATATTGTTAAAGTAATGTGATATTGTAGTTAATCAATCAAAGTAATGAAATATAAATATGTGTAGGTACTGTTAAATAACTAAGGTTAGTTAATTAAACCTCTATGTTATATTAAACTGAGCAAAGACAAGTAATAAGAAACGAAATGATAGAGAGACAAGCACAAAAACAAAATAGTAAAGAAGTACTAAGTATATAATTTAGCAAAGGTAAATTGGATAATCAAGTAAGGGTGGATAGTAAGTAACAATGGAAATAAAATATGGATTATCTACCTAACTATACTCTAACCTAAAGAAGTAATATAAAAGTAAGGTAATTAATATTTAACAAATATCATATAATTATGAACATAAATTGTAACAATAATATCTTTAAACTAAAGTAAGAAATTTAAATTCTGTATATTATCAATCAATGTCATATGAAATTAACTTAAAATAATCAGTGCTTAATGATATAAAGTTCATAAGAATGTCTCGTAAAGCAATCCTGAGAGATACTGAGTTCCATTCAAGACCTATGCAATGTCATTTTCCTTGAAATTATGCACTGTCCATGAACTTGACTTGTAGCAAGTATTAATTCATCTTTATCGGATCCCAAGAATTAAGTAGACACCATGGACGGTGTACGCATCAAATAGTCTACTATATGTTCGATTGCGTAGAGCGGGTTGAATGCAATATATCAAGTGTTAGATCTTCACGGACACAAACCAAAGTCCATGAAGCGAAAATGACAAACCAACATCTATCATCAAAATAAGTTGAATTGAATTCTGTAGATTCAAATGATTAATCGGACGTAAAAAGGATTATTGAAACGATAGTCTGTGAAGTCCCAATAGACAAGGGGTACGAACGTGCGATTTATCAATGCCAATGTGTGCAGTGTAGACTGTCGGAGTACATCATCGTAAATTCCTCGAATTATGCATAACTAAATTGGTATCATGTACCTTTGAAGAGTTGCAAATACGGTCTGTGAAATTTGGTATCTTGTACCGTTGAATAGTTACAAATATGTTCACTGAAATTGGTAACTTATACCGTCGAATAGTTGTAAATATGTTCATTGAAATTGGTAACTTGTACCGTTGAAGAGTTGCAAATATGTTCATCGAAATTGGTAACTTGTACCGTCAAATTCTGGATATGAAACTAATTCGTGATCACTATTTAAATTCACCTTAGTCCAAATATATTCAGAAACCAGTTGTGGTAGATTTGACTTGTAATGATTGTTGAACGAATCGATCATCGAACAGAAGGAGATGATTTCCAATGTTCATGTAGATATTGAAGTACGTAAGATAAGTATAGTTATCTACAAAGTGCAGGTTGGTGTAAAAATCGACAATGGAACGTCAGTATAATTTGACAATGTTAATTGTAATTTCAAACAATGACGTCATAGGAAGAGTCAACGAAGCGCTGTGCACTAAACAAGAAATGGAACGTCTGATACGCAGAGTCCTGTAAGCAGTATATGTACATGACATTATAACTCGTTGTCATTTGTGGAAGACGGGTTGCGAGACAATGAATCGGCCACAACATTCTCTGAGCCTGGAATTGATTCAATCGTAAAGTTCAAAGGCTGAAGTAAAATTGCGAATCTTGCTAACTTAGGAATCTTATGGTTGGCGTGTCGAAGAGCAGCCACAGCCTTCTGGTCAGTCTGTATCACAAATGGTGCGCCCAGTAAGAATCGTTCTAGTTTCTGAATCGACCAGACCACTGCAAGGAGCTCTTTATCTATGACGGAATATATCTTTTCCGCGTCTGTGAGCTTCCTCGAGATTAATGAAGTCGGGAGCAACGTGTCGTCATGGTACTAAAGGAGACTAACGCCCAATCCAAAGTTACTGGCATCTGTACGAAGAACATACATTTTAGTAATATCTGGTAACCTTAAAATAGGAGGTTTAGAAAAAATGTTTAATATTTTCCGAAAAGCGAAATCACATTCATTAGTCTATCTTATCCTTGTAGGCATGCCTTTACACAGGAGTGAGGACAATACAGAAGTGATAGTAGACAAGTTGGGGATTAACCTGCTGTAATATTGGACTGAGCCTAACAAACTTCGAACCTGTTTCTTAGTATTAGGAATAGACAAATTAAGGATTTTTGAAACATCATGAGGTATGGTCTGAATACGACCTGACCCAATGGTATGACAAAGGAAAGTAATTTCCTTGAAAGCAATTTGTACTTTTGTAGGTCTTGCAGTTAAAGAGTGTAATCGTAAAGTAACTAATAAGGAACTAAGCCCTACGAAATGTTCTTCAAATGAAGAACTAAACAAGCAGATATCCTCGATGTACGTTATGATATCTGATATATGTCCCAATATTTTCCGCATCATGCGAATAAATGTTGCGGGTGCGTCAGAGCACCGATGTTTGACCAGGCAAATCAGTCAGAACATCAGAGAAAGATTATAAAAGATTAGAGATCTGTCGATGTTGTTGTGAGCTTATAGAAGGAGAAATAGATACATCTCGCCAAGATCCTGTAGCATTGAGAGTTGGTAAGGGAAAAGACATGTGAATATCAGAAAAAGAAGATTCCTCCTCCTGAATTACCGAAAGACTCGAATAATGACAAGAAGTAACTACGTTATCATCAAGATCATGAAACATAGCCTGCAAATGCTCAGGAAGAGTATGAAACTCCTTAAGCATGTTAATATGACATATTTTCTTGTGACCCTTAACATCTAAAATGTAGTCAACATCAGAAATGCTATCCATCACTTTAAATGGTCTATTCCACGCAATGAGTAGCTTATTGTCTTTCCGTGGAAGCAGAACAAAAGCTTCGTCGCCCGGAAATAGTTGACGGAGACGCCTATTTTTTTTTGAAACAGACGTGATTTGTATTTGGCAGCCTCTGACGAAGCTGTCGCCAACTGACAAGAATCAACTTTTTTCTTATGTAAGTTGATTACATACTCATATGATGACTGTGTATCCTGAGTCATCTCAGCGTTTACAAGAAGATCTTTAATTAGACCAATGGGTCCCCTTGGTGGAGCACCGAAAACGAACTTAAAGGGAGAAAACCCGGTCTGTTCGTGCGGCACTTCTCGGTATGCAAACAGAACAACGGAAAGGACCCGGTCCCATACTTGAGGATACTTAATCGTAACCTTGTGCAACAGTTGTTCGAGAGTTCTGTTGAGCCTTTCCACGGAACCATTGCTCATGGGATGATATATGCTACTTAGACTTCTATCTATATTAAGAGTCTTCATAATCGATGTCATGGTGTCAGAGACACATTGAGATCCATGATCTGAAAGAAGTTTCCTAGGAAAACCTATTCCAGAAAAGATAAGAAGAATTGCATCTGCTACGTCAGATGTAGTAGTATTTTTAAGGGATGGCTTCCAGCCATCGAGTGCACAAATCAATGCACGTGAGGACAAACCTGTGACCTCTGGCCGAAGGTAGTAAAGGACCAATAATGTCTATGGCCATCTATGTTGCTTTTTATATCTCTGTATTTGTGTTACTTGTTGTTTGTAATAAGACTACAATACATCCACATCTTTTTAACACGTTACTCCACAATTTGTTTGCCAAGGGGGAGAAATTGTTGACAAGTGGAAGAAATATTTTGACAAGGGGAGAGATTTTTTTGACAAGGGGAAGAAATTTTTTGCCAAAGCTTTTATTACAGTTTGAAAATTGCAGGACAATCGTAGATACCCGTTCGATAACTGGAACAAATACTTAGTTATATTTATTTAATGTACTACATTTCCGTGGTCGCCGCATGTATGAATCGCTTGGGAGATAATATAAAACCTATCACCAGATGTCGACCGTATGAAAAAACTGAAACCTTAAGTCGCGGGGATTCAAATCACACGAACGAAGGAATGTTTCTTTCATAAATTTCTACTATTGATCGATTGTGTTTTGACCTTGTGACGTGAACAGAAATTTACGCGCGATGTTTTGCTCGGGTCATCGATCTGGTTCCAAAACAAGGGAGGGTAAAAGCTCGTGTTTGAACTTTATTAAAAATGAATGAAACTGTCCTCGAGATTGTTCGAGTTACAGACTGCAACACTAAGGACGATCTAGTTGGTGCCATAAGCTAGTCTGCCTGTGACATGTATCTCTACGGTTGTGTTCAATAAAACTGTCTATTTGTCCTTGTCCAGCGTTTAACATTATGTTGGAGACTACGGCTGTGTGCGGGGTCACTTACATAGCACTAGACGGTCATTGGGGTGAATAGATTTAAATTACACTCACACGTAGTTATTTTATTCAAGAACGTGAGAATCCCTACGGAAAAACACACAAGTCTGGTTGTAACATCACGAGAACCACTGTTACTCACTCAGTAACAAAACTTTTTTTTGGATACACAATTAATTATTCATACCCACTTGCGAATAATTAATTATCGTTTCTTTGTAACGAACATGGTAAATTACATATCGGTAACGGCTTCCGACCATTGTGGAATAAAAACGCGTGCGCGAGCTCTGAAATTATCGATCACGCATGCGGACTGCGCATGTGAGAGACAATTCTGTTTTTGATATAATCTAAGACATAAGGTTTTGGAACATATCGGTTGTTATATTAGTGTAAAAGGGTACAAGCACAACGCCTTCCAATAAAAATGTTAAAGCTACTTCTAAATCAGCTTGCTGTTTGTAACAAGACTACAACTCATCCACATAGATAACAACGTTCTGATGAGATCACTTTTGGATAGCTTTCCTATACCTAAACTTGCATGAAATACACAAAAGGAAAAAAATTTTCACATCGACAACGCGTCAAGTATCGATTAGTTTATCCAATAAGCATGCCCTGACTAGCGCAAAACAAACCTGAACACGTTTCAAAAACCAGATTAAACTGATATTCCTTCATATAACTAGACACTTGGAAGACCAAGGCCCAGACACTCACGTTCATACTTTACTAAAGAGGTGGTGTGATAACGACAGACACTCGCAAGCACAACGCGTTGAAGCTGACTTCCCCTGTTCCCACCAACTGGGTGTATATCAAAAGAAGTGATGACATGTTATCTATTCTGTCTAAATATGGTATGTATAAATATCGTGTGTATACATATTAATATCTGTTGTAAAATATATATTGTATAAGTATTGTATAAAAAGACAACACAATGCCGAGTCATACACAATACAACAACACACACAAATATCTACACAAAAATGGTATAGCCAAGTCTCTAACACTTCACCCCCACCTCTTCCAGCTGGCCCTGCTATAGTGACGACTCTAACACTTCACTCCCACCTTTTCATGCTAACACTAGTACAGTAGAGTCTCTAACACTACACTCCCACCTCTTCATGCTAGACCTAGTATAGTCTCTAACACTTCACTCCCACCTCTCGATGTTGGTACACCCGCCTGTTACAACCCAACACACACACAACCACACCCACACATCCCCGCACTCAAATAGGTAAGTCTCTAACACTTCAGTCCCACCTCTTGCTGGTGGACCTTGTATAGGAAAGTCTCTTACACTTCACTCCCACCTCTAGATGCTAGACCTATTATAGGAACGTCTCTAACACCTCGCTCCCACCTCTCGATGGTAGTCCTAGTCAAGTCTCTAACACTTCACTCCAGCCTCTTCCTGTTAGCCTTAGTATAGTGACGTCTCTAACACCTCTCTCCCACCTCTCGATGCTAGACCTGGTATAGTCTCTAGCACTTCACTCCTACCTCTAGATACTAGAGCTAGTATAAACAAGTCTCTAACACTTCACTCCTGAGTCATACACACAACCACCTGCTACATTCCAAATTGTACACACCCATGCGTCGTCCCCCTCGCCAGTACAGCTAGACTCCACTCGCTTCAAACTTTCTATTATCGATTTTTTATATTTTCCGTCATTATCGATTTTTTATATTATATATATATATATATATATATATATATATATATATATATATATATATATATATATATATGTGTGTGTGTGTATATATGTATGTAGATAAGTCTAATTGTTATATTATATGTAAATATATATGTATAACAGTACAATACAACATCACACAAAAATCCCCCCTAACCTATACCCCACCATACATCGTCACCCTCGCCAGCACAAAAAACCTCCACTCGCTTCAAAAACCCCTTTAGTAACCTACTAATTATCGATTTTTTGTTTTTCCGTCATTATCGATTTTTTTTATTTTATATATTGTATCTATATATATATGTCTAATTGTTGTAATATATGTAACTATATATGTATAACAGTGCAATACAACATCACACAAAAATCCCCCCTAACCTATACCCCACTATACATCGTCACCCTCGCCAAAATATCCCCCCCTAACCTACACCCCACTATACATCGTAACCCTCGCCAGCACAAGAACAATACCCCGCTCCCTTAAACAACCCCCTTAGTACACTAAGCCGCCATTATCGATTTTTATATTTTCCTCTTTAACGCAAGTATTCTTTTAAAAGAGCTCATTAACTATATACTTCTATTTATAAACCTTTGTATCTATGTTGTAAAATAAATACACGTCTAACTAAATATTTTGTATAAACAACAACACAATACCATACTTGAACTATGATAGGACGCAAGCTGCTTAAATATATCGTCTAACTGTTGTTTCAATATGTCTAAAAGTCTTCCTATTGTCTAAATATATCGTCTTCCTGTTGTAAATATATGTCTAAATATATCGTATAACTGTTGTCTAAATATTGTCTGTAAAAACAAACAACACACACACCATTATCGAACTAATATATTGCTATATAAAAAGTCAAGCTCAACGCCTGACGCTCCGCCTGAAATCGATCGAGTATTTTGCTATATAAAAGTCAAGCCCCGCCTGCGCGCCGCCTGATTTTCCTTATATAAAAAGTCACGCCCCGCCTGCGCTCCGCCTGAATGATACCTAAGTTGCGCATTATATACTACTGACTGGCATACCATCTAAATGTTGTTTCCCTATGTTACTCATTGTTTTCTTACCCCAACTTATAGCCAATATGATGAGAAATTGTGCCAAGAGGCATCGTTTCATATCCAGTTCTTATCCAAAACGGTTAAACAAGTTGTCCTTAAGATGTCCTTTCTGGAGAAATCTGCATCTCACTTCTTCATACGTTTTCTTTGTTAAGTTAATGATCTTCAGTGGAACTCCATAATGCCTCATTAATTTCCATGTGATTCGGTACTTACACTGCCAAATGCCTTTTTATAGTTCACAAATCCAATGTAAAGAGCGAAGTTCCATTCTAGTAAATGTTCGGTACTCGAGTGGGAGCAAAAAATAGTAACACTGTGACCTACCATCAACTGGTAAAAAGCGAATGAGAAGGTTTAGGTATGGGGTGATTACTCAGTTCTGTAAAAATTGTAAACCACAAAAATATTAATATATCTTCTTCTCCTTCCTCGTTCGTCCTGAAGAGGACGGTGGTTGCGTTGTGTCTGTTTGCGCCTAAGCTGTGATATCTGCACCTTTCGGTCGACACATCCGACTTCTGCACGGCATTTTTTAGTGACCGGGTTTGCCTTGCCATTTCGATCCGTACCCGCTCAGCCAGACTGCACTGTTGCAGACTCTTTCCAGGACCACCACGTGGAGGTATAGAAGCAGTAGTAAAAGATGTTACACCAGTAAGAATTTATTTCGTTTCGACTTTTTATTTTTTTTTAACAGAAATGAATTATTGTGTTTGTTTGAAGAACATAACATTATCTGTTTCGCTAGTAACAAAATAAGAAAAATTCTACAAGGTTACACCTCAAAAACGTACATACATTTTAACTACTGCTATTTATTACAATACGTTACTCCAGTTTAAAATGAGTGATATTTAACGCATTCGTTTTTAACACACTTCTTCTTCTCCTTCTTCTTTGATCCATAACCGCAACCTGTCAAAGCAGTCAGCGGCCAACACGCCTGGTGGCGTCCTGTAGGGCAGCAACAAATTGATTCCACCTTGTTCGGTTGGCGGCCATCCTTCGTACAGTGCCCCAACTCTGGTTCATTCTTTGCATCTCGGCTTCCACAGTTCTCCGCAAAGTTGTTTTTGGTCGGCCTCTCTTTCGCTTTCCCTCGGGGGTCCATAGCATAGCTTTTCTTGTGATGGTATCGGGGTCCCTTCTGAGGAGGTGGCCAACCCAACTCCAGCGTCTGCCAGCTATGATGGTGTGCATGTCCTCCTGGTTACTCCGAATAAGTAGTTCTTGGTTGCTGATGGTGTTTGGCCAAAAGATTCGTAGAATTTTCCTTAGGCAGATTGTGTGGAAGGAGGACAGTTTAGACATTTCCTTCTCTGTTACTCTCCAACATTCCGCACCATAGAGAAGCACAGAAAGTACACAGCTCTCATACAGTCTTAATTTGGTGTTTGTGCTGTACTGGGAAAACTTCCAAATGTTGTTGAGAATAGCAAAGGCTGTTCTCGCTTTATTTATTCATTCTCTTGTTAATGTCTTTGCTTGTTCCGCCGTCAGGGATTACTATGCATCCTAGGTAAGTAAATGTGTCTGTCTGTCTTAACTTCTGGTTCCTTACTGTTATTAGCTCAGGATTGCCCACATTTAGCGTCATGACCTCTGTCTTCTTCAGATTGATGTTCAGGCCAACGTGCTGGCCATACTTATTCAGTCTATCGGTTTTGTCTTGAATGTATTAATGTGAATGCGCGAGTAGTGGAATGTCATCTGCATATTCCAGGTCTTCCACTGTAGAAAATGTTGTCCATCTAATTCCTCTAGGACTGCCCTCTTTTTAACAGACGTGCTGCAACAAACATATCGCTTCACTGACATTAAATTAATTTTCTTTGTTTTTACACAAGCAGAGGTACATATCGCAATGTTTGTCCCTGCAACGCACAGGTAGAGTACATTTTATTTCCAAGGGAAATAATTTTCTATCCGAAGGGAAACAAAATATTTCTTAAACATAATTACAACTTTTAACATTGCGTTTTTCATTCTTTACAGTATTCCAATATATTTATTTAGTGGTAAATAACACACATAGTTTCCTTCTACAAACACGTAATTAAAAAAAAAATGTTTAATTCTTTTATAACTTTGCTCTAAGTATTTTTGCTACACCTTTCTAAATGTACACTGGATTGTAGTTTTGGCAAAATAATATTTATAAGAGAATATATCTGTTAATGCACTCAAGCCTAATCTTCAATAATGTATTTTTGGCCGGCATAAACTGCCGCATAAATTAAGTTGGTAAACCCATTTTTGAGGTAAGTTTTTTTTTGCCTCTGAAAGATACCGTGTTTGACTTAACTGTGGAGGTGAAGATAAGTTCAATAGGACGAATTAAAAAAAACCAGTAATTTGGAGAAAAAAGAGAAGGTAATTTTCTCTCGGTGTTGCTGTCATTTTCGACGGAGTCATCTGTCAAGTTATTTGCTTATGTTTGTATCATAAGTATAATTGTGTCTTTACCTGCGATGTCAGGTTGATTAGGGGTTGTCTTCCCTTGTTTATTCATTCATTGTGTTTGACCTTTAGGGTCAGAGGTTGACAGTTCGGCGTAGGCCTATGGGAAGGTTTTTTAAGCGGGAGTGAGATATACTTCCGGGAAGCCGGGAGGTCCTGTTTTTTCTGAAGGGACCAAGAGTCCATTGTTTTTCGGGGAGAATCTTCGAAGTAACTGCTATGGCAGTTTTCCCCAGTGAATCTCTGTGCGTCGGGATGACGACAGAATTCCTTGTGTAGTTCTGAGGATTCATTTACCAGGTAATACCGACCTTTATGCATTATTACGCTTTTCGGTGGCAGAACATGTAAAGGATTACCTAGGGTGAACAGCAGCTCACTGATCCGCCATTTCAGAACTTATATATTTGTGCTCGAGGTAGCCATCCAAGACTGTTAGTCTTATATTGTCCAGAAATCCAGTGACGAAGATATATTGTGGGAGCCGCAGATTGGCGGAACTTCTATCTACAATAAGTATTACTGCAGGGTTGGTGATAACCTATTTAACAGAAGTACACGGCCGACGTTAGGACGAGGCCTGTGCTTCCGGCTATTATACTACAGCCTGATATGTGCAATTGGCAGGGAGTGCCAAGTTGCACCTGTGTGTCAAGGTAACTAAGGCATCTGACGCGTTTAGTCAGAGACGCCAAGGGCGACGCTACGAACTGTCATTATTGAAGAACTTTGCTATTGACCATGCACGTCTATTCTGATGTTTACCTTTTTGAATGCCAAATGTATACCTATCGATGTCAGGTCAGCATGACCTTGTTACACTGACTGTTCCTGTTGATATTATGTGTGTCCCCGTCAATAAATGTCTTGAAACATGCCTGCAGTGTCAAAGCATCCTTGATTACTGCATGTGAGAGTATGGGTTGCAGGATCTACATCTATACGAGCCTAAACACATTCGCGTCTTCATTCGCACCCACACTCAACTCATCATACGCTCGCACTACACATCTAACAACATGTAAACTGTCTTGGGCCAGTGATCATATAAATTACAACACATGAAACAATGACATTTTTTTTTGGGTGAAAGCTTAAAACTGGTTTGTAAAACAATTATTCTATTAACTTACTGTGAATCTAGATATCAGGTTGAGAAGAGAACACCAAGTCTATAACCCATCACTCCTATAGTACTATTACTCTGGTGTTGAACTACCCTTCTAATGTTATAGTACTTCTACTAGTACACTTAACTTAGTGACTGGACTTAGGTTTTGCATGATGGAGCTGGCTTGTCATTGGGTCAACAAGTTAAAATAAGGATTTAATGGGGTAAAAGTTATATCAAATATATGTCTAACACTTCCAATTTTAAGGAGTAACTGAAAGCTGAGACTATGGGTTTCTGAGATAGCCAAAGTCACTTCCTCGTTTGAGGTGAGAAGACATGACGTGAAACAGGACACACATTAAGACAATCTGTTGATAGCAATATAAGGCAGTTCCTGAGCTAAAATCTCCGTGTAAGAAAAAGGTTGGGTTTACTGCTGCCCGTGTAAATGTTAAGTGTAGAAATGTAACGTGAGAGACTTGGGTGGTAAGTTCACACTGGATACCACAGGTGTAAACAGTCATGTATGGTCTGTGCTTGTCCAAACGTAGCAGGTGACCATGACACAAATAGTGCAGGTACAGTTTTGCCACTGAAGCGAATTGTTCAGAATAATATTAGGAACGCTACAGCGTCAGCTAGGCTGGTATAATTGTATGCAGGCCCTGGTTGGCCGCAACAACGCTGGCATTCGTGTGGAGATCTTGAAGAGATGAGGTGTAATAGATATATGATGTAGTGTGAGTAGACTTCAATCAATATGTGCGAATGCGTAGTTAAAGTTCATGGAAGACAGGCATCCAAATAACGTCACACTCTTGTAACTAAACGTGTAGTAGTCATAGAGTTCTTGAAACACCTCTAACGTTTTCATATATTTAATACTCCACAAATGACAGATACGCCGAAATCAACATAGGACAGTCATGGGACAGTTCAGCACATAAATCGTATGAATAGGGTTCACTATCAAAGCTATGCATGAATATGATAAAGCTGATCTCGTACATTCCACTCCCGTCAGCTACAGTAAAGTACATTCAATATATGAGTTTAGACAAACTCCTTTCTGACTTCAATCAGACAAATATGTAGATGGGTCTACAACAGGCCGCGCAACATGGCGGGCTTATAGATAAATAATGATGATGGCCTCTGTGATATTCTTGCAAACAAGTGGAGTTCCGCCTTGAACAAATGGTATCGCCGGCATAGCGGGATACAACAATATATAAAGTACCTTTGGGCCTGCACCATCCTAGTGCATAATATTAGGAAACATTGTGAGCTTCTTTTCAAATGTACTGAGGTGGATTTTCTCCTGCCCAGGGGAAAAGTCATATGCTGGCTACAATATAAGTCACGTAAAATTCTTGCAAACGGGGAAAACAGTTCTAAGAGTAAATTAACTTACTGTCCCTTCAGAATCACAATCACCACACTCACTTGCCTATCCTAGGCGTATAGAATATAACTATAATATTCGACATCTTTGTCGACACACAGAGGATTTTTTAAAGAACCCATCTTGATCCTGTCAAAAAAATCACAGCACGACCCTAACACAGTCGTTCTCTCCAAAATCTCTCCAGAAAAACTCGCGCATGCGCTCTGACACGCAAGACCTTTGAGCTCAGCTCAAAATAGTCAGTTTGAAAATATATCATGGAAAGCCGACATTGGTTCCCAAATTTAAACCACTGACATTACAGACAGGTGGGACAACTACCACTGTCAACTACCATCCCAGTAAAACATGAATTAATGCCCTTTGACCAGGAATTTAATAATTATAATCCCCAGAAATTAACCAGGCACATATACAATCATAGACTCAGCAAACTGAACGCTACAGACATAATATCACGGGTAAGACAACTATAGACAGACATGTTATCACGGGTAAGACAACTATAGACAGACATGTTATTACGGGTAAGACAACTATAGACAGACATGTTATCACGGGTAAGACAACTATAGACAGATATGTTATCACGGGTAAGACAACTATAGACAGACATGTTATCACGGGTAAGACAACTATAGACAGAGATGTTGTCACGGGTAAGTGAACTATAGACCGACATTAAAGAGACACAGTAGACAAAGATAGACCTTGAAAGGATGACACAGGACAGACGGAGTTAGTGTGTGTTTGTTGAAGACATTCAAGGCAGGATAAAATATATTGATGATGATAAAAGCTTTATTTAATGTTATCTAAATATTTTCTTAACTAGATCCGTCCCGTAGCACAACCTGCTACACAAGTTCTATCTACACATGATAACGTAGTCCTTATTCTGAAAACCCACAGGTATCAGATCTGATCATAGAACCTAAAACACATTGAGAAAGGTATAAGACACATACACACACAAAACAGGTAGGACCGACTGGAAGACGCCTTGAACAAATAACCCAGGACAGGCAGATTAAACGTAAACTGAAAGTAATAAATATGTAATGTGGTTGAGAAGTGTAGACAATGATTAAGTTCAGAAAGTTTAAAGGCTAAAATATGTAGTTGTGGTATATAAGGTATAGACCAATTGTTAAAGATTATTTTGATGGAAGATACTGGTGGGGTCATCAAGAAGATAAATGTTATTATTACTTTCGCTGATAACTGGCGATCAGCATAAGTCGAGCTTACGGATGGCCGACAGGTGTGTGACTATGGAAATATAACATATGCGAAAGTGTATAGTTCTTTAAGTGTGTCTATGATAAGTCACTCACACCACAGCAACGAAGAAGTCAGGAAATGTTGTAACTCCTGGTAACGTTATACAGTTTATTGACGAGACGGTCAAGTAGACATCATAGCAAGACAATTCACAGCATACTCATGAAGCAACATGTAAGTAAATTCATTACAACGGTTGCATAAACCACCACAGCAAATCATGGGCATTAAGTACAAAATGTCCATCAGGAAACATGAATCAACAAATATGTGAATAGGCTGCAGGACATAGCAGCACATGATTCATCTCATAATAGTACCGCAGAAATATCATTCCAGTTCTCAATAGTCCATGACTTTGAATCGATATTAATACAATGCATTAACAAGCCAACGAGATCCGTGGCTTTGAATAACAAGTTCCCTGGGAGAAAACAACATTCTCTCCAACACACTATTTATCTGCAAAACCATCCATCACAGGAATATGAATATGGACTAATCATAAAGGCCGGTATAATCCATGGCCTGAAAATATCTTCAAAATATCTTAAATTTCCCCTTTTCACAAAAGAAATATTTACTGGAACACACTAGCAAAAATGGTAAAGCGTCCATTTTCAAGCTCTGCCAGCCAAATACTATCACGAAAAATCCGCTTCTTAAAACAGATCAGTACAAAATTCATTCAAGCGCAAACTCGCAGCTTGAGATGTGAGCAGAATTCATCCGCCTTTCCCCCCAAAACTAATTCAAAAAACGTTCGACAGTTTCTTTATCCTATTTTTAAAAAGGAAACTAACAGCTAGTAAAAAGAGCTGTGTTCAAAAAATGTGTGTACAAAAATCCGACCCGTACATACAAGTCTTAAACACTTAACTTCCCTTAAGAAAAATATGACTTAACAGACTACACCAACCTCCGGGGAAAAAAATGATATGATCATTTTTTTTTTTTGGTTGAAAAAATAAATCGAACAAAAAATTAAAAACAATTGAGGTCGATGCAATCATAATATCTACACATAAGGATTACACTATGTTAAGTCATGTTAACAAAAAAGAACAAAAGAGGGATAGAAATAAGTGTAAAGTAAAAAAAAATGAAGTATAGAAAGATAATGAGATAAGGATACGAAGATCAACAAATTCAAAGAAATATGAAGTTTATCAAGTATAGACTAGTTATGCCATCATAAATGAGAAGTAAAAAGACCAGATGAAGTACAAGAAGAGAGAGCAGACAATGATATATCATAGTAAACAATAAGTTACACAATGCATATTTATACCAAAAGACACATAACTAGTTACCAATTTAAAAAAATAACATAATGTGCATGATAACCAAGTTAATAAACTTATAAAGTACCAATGATGAACTCATTATAGACATCAATTAACAATATCGCTATGCATAGTTACCCCTAGCGCACAATCAAGCACTGGGCAAAGAAAAAAAAACCATACAATGCCAGAAAAAACACCTTTTTTAGCGCACGATCAAGCGCTGGGTAAAGTTAAAATCATACAATGTCAGAAAAAACATCTTTTTTCAGCGCACAATCAAGCGCTGGGTAAAGAAAAAATACATCATAATGTCAGAAAAAATACTTTTTCTCTTGTCCTCATATTTTATTTTCAAAAAATACAATACCGAAATGTATTGCAATGACAAGTTAAGTGATAAATAGAATCATCATTACAATATCATACGATCAACGTTTATCAAAACTCAGTAGTACAAAAACAATATGATAATGACATGGTACATTATCAGAATAGTCATATAAAAATAATATGGTAATGAAATTGTGCATTGGGAGCCGCGCTAACGTAGTGGTTAGAACACCGCTCTGGCGACCGGGTGATTCAGGATCACACCCGGGCGAAGGCATTTGAGGATTTTTCGTCGACCGGGAATTGGACTGGATTAACTCGAGACCTGGCGAGTACATTTGAAGGAGTGTCATCGACCAGGGATTGGCGGCTCCTGAGCCGACCCAGCTCTAATGGGTACCTCCGAAATTGGCGAGTATCTGCCTGAATGGCGAGGGACACCTGTCTCTGCACAAGAAAAGGGATACTCACGTAAAATCAATGTCAGGTTAGACATTAACAATAACCTGAGATTTCGCCTTGAGTATTAGCGGGCGTACGAAAAAAAAATGGTGCATAAAGATGAACCAACATACTATCTTAAAGAAGTTATGCCATATCCTACTACAATACTATATAATGTACTATACTATACTAATATACAATACTATGTACTATCTCCAGAGGTCTTGAACGAATTCACGAATATGAAGATACCAAAAACATCTAGTGTGGCGTCCAACTGCCGACTGGCTTCACTGGAACCGCAAATCTAGCGATCAATACCACAATCAATATAGCAGCTCTGATTTTCATGGAAAAAATTGTTCCTGTGAAAAAACAGAAAAGAAAATCTCTGTTTGGTAAAGGTAGGATTTTATGAAATACAACAATCAATTTTAATTTTAATCTATCAAATGTGGCCGCGTAAACTTCCGACCCCTGTACGATGTTAATAAAACCTTCCTTCAAACCTATATATATATATATATATGCATACCGTATATACAACATAAATAAATAGAAAAAATTGATAATGGCGAA
The DNA here is from genome assembly GCA_024509875.1 of Oreohelix idahoensis. NCBI lineage: Eukaryota > Metazoa > Mollusca > Gastropoda > Stylommatophora > Oreohelicidae > Oreohelix > Oreohelix idahoensis. The sequence goes on from JAMPIV010015176.1 coordinate 476,415, forward strand.
AAATATAAAAAAACGATAAATTCGCTAAGTATGAGTTTTATAGGGGAAGAAGGCTTATGAGTGGGGTGTGATGATGATTTTTTGGTTTTTGTGTTGTGTTGTGTGTAAGTATTGCTGAGAATATAGGGCGGTGAAAGATGAAGTGGTGTCGGAGACAACTATGCTTTTGATGTAAAAAAATGACAGGGAATTTCCGTTTGTTGGGTGAATGTAATTACATATTGAGATGGTCTCTGGTCCACGTGGTAGTTTTCTTTATTATATATATTATATCATGAGTAATAAGTCTACTCACCCCAATGTCCATCTAGTGGTATGTAAGTGACTCCGCACACTGCCGTATTCTTCAACATAAAAAAATACTGTCAAAGGCCAGGCTGGACATTGCCAAATAGACAGTTTTATTGGACATAATGAGGTTCCGTAGAGATATATGCCATATGCAGACTAGATTATGGCGGCAACTAGATACTCCTTAGTGTGGCCGTACAGGCTGCAATCGGAACAATGTCGAAACCATTTTCATCCATATTTAATTAAAGTTTAAACACGTGCTTTTACCGCTAGTTATAAAACGCGATCGATAGTTGGCGCAAGACTTCGCACCACGCTTTTCCCGCCCCTGACTGCAATCTGGTTAGCATTATGTTGGCCTTATTTGCTCTTATTGTGCTACAAAAAGGTTATTGTATACGAGTTGTCTTTACTCTTTTTTTTTAAATATTGTCTAATCCCTCTATCTTTATTTTATACCTATCACCGATGATTTACAATTAGTATTTATGCTCTATCTATGCCTAATGCTAAATTAACACAAGACAAGCTATTAATATTTTTTAATAAATAAATTTTAAATTATGTTTAGATATCAATAGTTAAAAGCTGACTAGGCCTACTACAAAGCTAGTACATTTGAATTAAATTTAAGTTTGTTCAAGCGCGTGCTCGCGCATGAAATCTCCTATATCAACGCTCGTGACGTCGACATTTTTGAAAATGAGCGGCATTTCTGACAGTCAAACGCGAGCTTACCCTCACTAGTTATGAAAACAGATCGATAGAGGGTGACGTCAGGGCTAAATATAGCTATCTAGAAAAGCGTAATAAAATTCTAACATGCAGCGTTTTGCGTATTGGTAGACGAAAAATCCGATCTGCAACGGGATTAACTTTGTAAGACTAACATTTACCTTTGTAAGACTAACCCTGCTACTTATCACTTCATTGCAGACACGCTCAAAACAAAAGAGATCAATAGTAGAAATTTATGAAAGAAGCATTCCTTCGTTCGTGTGTTCGAACCCCCGTGACTTAAGGTTTCACTCTTTTTACATCTGTGGCATCTGGTGATAGTTTGATATTGTCTCCCAAGCGTTTCAAACATGCGACGACCACGGAATTTTAGTACATTAAATAAATATAACTAAGTATTTGTTCCAGTTATCAAATGGATCTACTTTTTGTCCTACAATGTTCAAACTTTAGTGAAAACTTTTCTTCCATTCAGCAAAGATGGTCCCACAATTTTTCCCAGTCCTGCTCAAAGGTGCCAACCTGTAGGTAAATAGATCAACTGTCAAATACTTCTTTAAATATTTCTTTAAATATTTCTTGCAGTTTTCCAAACTTTTTATTAAATATTTTTTTTCATTAAAAAATTGTTTCCTGTTGTCAGTACTTGACAATGCAAATAATTCTTGCAGCTGTAAAAAAATTTCTTCCACTTGTCAAATATTTAAGCAAATATTTCTTCCACTTGGCAAATATTTCTTACAGTTGTCAAATATTTATGCAAATATTTCTTCCACTAGGTAAATATTTCTTACAGTTGTCAAATATTTCTTTAAATTTTTTCCAACGTGGCAAATATTTCTTACAGTTGTCAAAAAATTTCTTCCACTTGTCAAATATTTCTTCACATTTTTTCCCAATGTCAAATTATTTTTTTTTGCATTTGTCAAGATATTTCTTACAGTTGTCCAATATTTCTTCAAATTTTTTCCCACTTGTCAAATTTTCTTTGCATGTGTCAAATATTTCTACAAATATTTCTTCCACTTGGCAAATATTTCTTACAGTTGTCAAATATTTATGCAAATATTTGTTTCCAGTTGCCAAATATATCTTCAAATTTTTTTCTCACTTGGCAAATATTTCTTACAGTTGTCAAAATATTTCTTACAGTTGTCAAATATTTCTTTAAATTTTTTCCCACTTGTCAAATATTTCTTGCATGTGTCAAATATTTCTTCAATTTTTTTCCCGCTAGTCAAATATTTCTTACAGTTGTCATATATTTCTTCAAATTTTTTCCCGATTGTCAAATATTTCTTCAAATTTTTGTTTCCATTTGTCAAATATTTCTTACAGTTGTCACATATTTATGCAAATATTTTTTTTCCAGTTGCCAAATATTTCTTCAAATATTTTTCCAGTTGTAAAATGTTTCGTCAAACGTTTCTTCCACTTGTGAAATATTTATTCAAATGTTTTACCACGTGTGGAATATTTCTTGCATGTGTCAAATATTTCTTACTGGTGTCAAATATTTCTTACAGTTGTCAAGTATTTCTTACAGTTGTCAAATATTTATGCAAATGTTTCTTTCACTTGCCAAATATTTCTTCAAATTTTTTTCCACTTGTTAAATATTTCGTACAGTTGTCAAATATTTATGCAAATATTTCTTGCACTTATAAAAAAGTTCTTACAATATTTCTTCTCATTACCAAATATTTCTTCGAATGTTTCTTGCAGTTACCAAATATTTCTTCAAATAGGTCTTGCAATTGTCACATATTCCATCAAATGACTAATCCGGTTGCCAATATTTCTTGTAGCTATCAAAGACTTCTTTAAATATTTCTTGTAGTTTTCCAAACCGGGCATAAAATATTTTTTCCTGTTGTCAAGTACTGCAAATAATACATGCAGCTGTCAAAAGTGTCTTTCGTTTGTCAAACATTTCTTTAAATATTTCTTATAGCTGCCACATAATTTTGTCGAGTATTTCTTCTATTTTCACATATTTCTTACTGCCATATAGAAGTAAGCTGGTGATGCAGGCGTTATATATCGCAGCTTTGGTCGTCGTTGTGAGTTTGGAGTTTCCCCAAACACGGGATGTGAGGCAGGCAAAGGGAGCAGCAGCTTTGTCAATGCGCCTGTCTATGTATATGTCCAGAGAGAGTTTGTCATTGTTGATAGCCACAAGGTTTGTGTAGTGCAGCACTGCCAATTCATAGTTATCGATAGTGATAACTGGTGCGGCACCTACCTCTTGACACAGCACATTTGTTTTCTTTAGACTTATTGTGAGGTCAAAGGCTTTGCATGCTTTGGTGACGCGATTCACAGAGCTCTTTCTAGCATCAGATACAAACTGGGATCCCCGATCAGATAGTCGGTTTTCGGGAAAACCCAATCGGCTGAATACTAAAAATAGCGCATCCGCGGAACTTGACGAAAATCCGGAATGGATGCCGGGATTTTCAAAAGGTGGAGTAATACAAACATGTGATGTCTTCTCCGTTTACTGTGACAGTCTCCACCAAAGTGTTCTTTGATGTGTCTGCAGATATTAGGCATTCTTAATAGAATAGTCCCCGATTCTCTCACGGAATCTGTCGCTCTCACTGTTTCACTATCTCACTGAAATCATGTCGTCACAATAATATCTTCCTAGTGTACTATGATGCTGTTGGTAGATCCATGCTGTTAATCTTTCCTCCCCAATGTCTGGTCCTTGCAATAATGTATTATCCATTCTTTAGATACCCATTCTGTCTTGTATAATGTTCCGCAACACCTCACAATGTAGGCTACAGCTTATCCTATCAACTAGCTTTGTTTATTAATTTTTTATGATTCCACAGAACACACACACTACAAAAAATTATTTAGTAAAATCCGCAACATTAACAGCTCTCTCCCAGCCTGGATACAACCAGTTGACATGAAGAGAAAATGTCACATTTAATGTTATCTCTAGAAGATAACGTCGGCGTCTGTGGCCTAATGGATATGAACGCAGTTTCATAATCCAGATATACCAGGTTCGAAACCTGCAGCAGGCGGTTTGGTAGCAGATCGCTTTGTGTGGATTTTTAACAATGTTATAAGCGCCATGCCGTTCAGAAAGCAATGGCAAACTACTGAATGAAACAAATGAATAGAAAAATCACAAACAGCCAATAAAAGCTGGGGTTGATTGCCACGTCCTGTAAAGGATAAGCAACTAACTAGGAGAGAAGACTTATGGAGTAGTCCTGTTTTTGGTCTGTATTTCTGTGATCTGTCTTGTTCACGTCCTACAGAACCAACACCAAATAGTTGTTGTATTCATATGTCCAACCAATAGTATGGGATGACATGTGCTTTTACACCAGTAGTCTATGTAATAATGTGCAGGATCCCAGATTCTACACTGTCTAGAATAAAATATAGTTTGCTCAAAAATGAACGTTTAGATAATGTTTGAACAATAAGACTGACTCCATTCACTCCACATAAAATAACTGTTAAATACTCGACATAAATGTTTTAACAATAACACTGACTCCATTCTTCTTCTTCTTCCTTGATCCTTAGCTGGTAGTATGCAAGATAAATGAGAGTGGAAGGGCAGAATGTTAAGCGGGCCTGCGCACCCAATTCTTAACCTTGCGAAAATAAAGTTCGTTCGTTCGTTCGTTCGTTCACCTCAAAGGTTAGATTGCTCTGCCCTACGCTTCACGCAGAGTTGGCATAAATGCTTTTTTCTGATTGACATTATGCAGCTTGGAATTCCATAAGCTTTGTATTTTCCATAACTGTAGCTATGTATACTGTCAAAAGCCTTTTTCAAAATCAACGAAATTAAAGTACAGCGGTCTCTGCCATTCTGAGCACTGCTCTATAATGTTCCTGAGGGTACATCTTCTGTTCTTTCTAAATCCTGCCTGTTCTGTCCTCAGTTTGTGGTCTACTGCTTTTGAAATTCTATGTATAATTATTGTGCCAAATATTTTGCTGGGAACTGAGAGAAGAGTAATTCCTCTTCAATTATTGCAGTCAGCAAGGTCTCCCTTCTTGGGCAATTTGACAATTATTCCTTTGTTCCACTTCGTTGGTGTTTGTTCCACTTCATTGGTATTGTCCCTGTTTGGGAATAAAGGCATACTTGTGCAAATAGTGGTTCTAATAGTTCTGCTGCTAGCTCAGGGTCTGTCTTAAATAGCTCTGCATTTAAGTTGTCGTGGCCAGGTGCCTTTCCATTCTTTAACCCGTTGATTGCTGTGATGATTTCTTCTTTCTGTGGAATGTCTTTATTAACATCTAGATCGTTTTCAGCCTCAGGAACATTCAATTGCGTCTCTTGTGGTTCCTGTTCAGAGTTTCTCTGAAATGCTCTACCCATCTTGTTTTCTGTCCCTCTGCTGTCGTGATGAGATTTCCGCGCTTATCTCTTACTAATGTAATATTGTTTGCACCTCGTTTTCCACTGATGAATTTAGTTATTTTGTATACTGTGCTTTGTTAATTTCTCAGTGCTGCCTCTTCTGCCTGTCTTGCAAGATCGTCTAGAAAATTCCTTTTGTTGGTTCGGGTTTGGCGTTTGACTTCCTTGTCCAGCTGACGGTACTTTTCGCTATATAGTTGCTTAACGCTTTAACTGGGTGACTTCGCTTCTGTTTTCTTTCTTTTTATTTCCTTTCTCATCGTTATGGTATTTAATGTTTCTGGTGTTATCCAGTCTTGCTTCTTCCTTCCCTGGAATCCCGGGCATGATTTGCTGCTTTCCTTATAAATTGTTGAAATGGTGTTGAATGTCTGGTCGATATCATCAGACGATGTCTTTTTCTGACTTTTGGCAATTTGATATCTTTTCTTTATATCAGCCGCAAAAACTTTTCTGGTAAGGGGGTCCTTCAATTTGCTGAGGTCAAACCTTTTCTCTGTAGTTACAGTTGATCCAGCAGTTCTGATTTTCACCTTCAGTTTTGCTACGAATAAATGGTGGTCACTTCCCACATCTGCACATCTTCTTACCTTCACATCTTGTAATGCATGTTTCACTCTACCATTAATCATCATGTCGTCTATCTGGTTTCTGTCCCGGCCATTTAGTGATTCCCATGTTAATGTGACTACATTCACTCCATCTGAAATAATTGTTATGTATTCGACATCATCATTATTTTTTTTTAGCTTCTTAAGAAGCGTGGTTTAACCACTACAACAAGTCCCACAAGAAACCTGCATGAAACAGTTACACGCTCTGGTAGCAGTGGTCCTTGTAGAAATGTATTTTACATGATGAGGTTGTCTGGTAGTAGTGGTCCTTGTAGAAATGTGTTTTACATGTTGAGGTTGTCTTGTAGTTGGGTCCTTGTAGAAATGTATTTTACATAATGAGGTTGTCTGGTAGTAGTGGTCTATGTACAAATATGTTTTTCTTAAGTAATTATTACAATCAGATCTGTCAAGAGGTGAGAGGGGTGTGGTCAGCATGGGTTGTGGCCACAAGGCCTCAGACTATTTGAAGGGGATGTGTTTTACATAATGAGGTGGTCTGGTAATGTGACGGTATTGCCTCACCTGCTTTGCAGTAGTGGTCCAACAGTGGCCAAAACTCAAGAGTATCTATTATAGGCTTCAATGGAGTCTATCTTTACACAAGATTACTCTTGGCAGAAATGTAGATATTTGGGCTGTATTTTGATTTTAAACATACATCTACACCTTGGGGGCCAAGCCATAATTAAACTAACTTCTAGTGAGTCGGAATATTTTAGTTAATGTGGCTGAACACCAAATTTACTTTCTCAACTGTATGTGCTTTACATAGTCCTTTTGCAGGATTCTTGAGAAGGAACTTATTGTCCAGAACATATCCTGTTTAGTTGCCAGAATTATCTTTGCATTAGGAATTTATCGTAGAATATTTTCCGAGGAGAGGCAGTTCGATTCGAACTCGTAGACTATCATAAATATATCAATAAAGATTATTATATTTTATTCTTCCATTCCACCCGTGTGTTATCGGAGCCCGAAAGGGGAGCCAAGAATAGTAATATTGTTCCTTGCCACGCATGTCGTAGAAAGCGACTAAGGAGTGATGGGCATGGGGCTGGTTACCCTATCTTGTAAAAAAAAAATTTAAACCACAGAAAACTTCAACAAATATGGACAAGTCAAATAAGGAAAATAAAGCACAGCCATCCAAGACAGGTGAAGGTACTCTGGCAGGGAGGCGTATGATGCAACACAGAGAAAGCTGAAAGGAGTCTGTGTTGCTGATGTGGCAGCCCTGGTTGTATTATGAATCATCTAGGGCAATGTCTGTCCAGGTTCGCTTACCTCTGTGGTTAGCATTGACTTGCTGTTTAACCACAACAGTCACACACACACACACACACAGCACGTGATGTGATAACGCAATGGTAATGTGAATACTGTTTATTTTACATATGAGAAGATCATTGCTGTCTGCTCTGACCTCCACATCTGGTCCAGCATAGAATATACAATGTAAGTTCTTTCTTTCCTCACTCTCTCTCGCTCAGTATCGAATGTACACCTTCTGACCTTTTAACCATCAGTGATCATGCAGGTGTTCTAGTTCTGTTCTTTCTTCCTTATAGTTTCTTATGTCTATTGTTATCGATCATCTCAGTGTTTAGGTTATCTATTGGTAGACCGGGCCTCTCCGGGGATGTTGTTTTCCCTTTTATCACTGAGGAACATGACTACTGTCTATATGAAATAAAGTTCACTCTACGTACCTTTTCCTATCTGAATAATACCTAACTCACACCGTTTCTCCTTCTAGACAAGAATTCTCACTGTTCAATAATTCGGGTTAATCATTACCCAACTACTTCTTGTCCATGAAATATTCATCCTATAAACTACTTGAATACTGCCATTATCATGGCTGCCCGCGTATATGCGGCTTCCCTCTCCGACTCACGGTTCTGGACTGCCCTGAGAAAAGCGTGATTTCCTAAATCACCGTTCACCTCTCCCATGCGCAACCCTGTTCGCGCATCCCCCCTTTATACTCTATCTGAACCGTCCCACCTCTAAATCTCCCTATTCCTTCCCTTTGACTGTAAATCGTTCTCTAACTGCCACATTATCTCCCTTTCTCCCTTAAAAATAAATTATTTATCCGTAGGAGAAAAAATTTATTTTAATGACTGTACCAGCCATTATTGTACTTAACTATGTATCAAAACAAAAACAATATCCTTAGCAATGTGCTGTTACAACCTTAGCTCAGCACATTACCAATTACTATCTGTGTCAAAGGACAATTTCCTTTTACACAACTCAATTAAATTGTACTGGGAACGTACATTCATCAACATCTCGTTCCCATTTACGACCACTCATCTTTGCTTTTTCTCCTATCCCCTCATATTACATGATTTCAAAAACATACATTTGACATGTTATACATTCCACTTTCTTAGTGGTCTTCATTTTTTTTTCCATATCACTTAACATGTCATTATTTTCTTACATTACAACATATTATCATAACAAAACTGAGGAATAACTCTTTTCCCGTCACTTTTCTTAAGTGACCTTTCCTTTTCACATTTATGACTGTTCTTAACCCTTGTCTTTCTCACTCACATTCTGCCAACTGTGTACTTATCCATACAAAGTTTATTTCCTTTTACACATCCAGTCACTCCTGTTGTCATACACGTAAACTCCTCGTATAGTATTATCTTATGTCACCACACACCTGGTGTGAATTATCTGGCCTTCCTCTTCTCTCGTATAAAGCCAAACATGTCTTCTGTCATGTCTCCCTATATACATAGTTCATGATGGCGTGAGCCATTTACTATCATGGCAACACTGAATTGCCATACTTCCGTCCACCCTTTACTAACTAGACTTCTGTCTTTGGTCTACTACGCGGAAATATTTTCAACTTCTTTGGTCTACCTATCTTAAACCGCGTTGTCGCTTTGACCTACTTGCGTATTTTTCTGCTGCTGACCTGTCACTTGAACTCCTTTTTCACAACACTGTCTCCTAGTGTGTGAATTTCTGTTATATATGTTCGGTGAGGGTTATCCTCAATAGACTCACATGTGTAGTCTGATAAACACGGCACTTAACGTTTTTATATGTTTTTCGTTCCCTCCCTGGAACTTCTCTTTGTGCTATCTCCTCTTTCCTTCTCCACAACACTGTCTCCCCATGTCTAAATTTCTACTGTATATGTTCGGTGAGGGTTACCCTCCATAGACTCACATTTGTAGTCTGGCAAACGCCGCACTTAACGTTTTTATATGTTTTTCGTTCCCTCCCTGGAACGTTCTCAACACAATTCTCTTCTCTTCATGTATTACGGAGAAAAAAAATATGATTTCTCCCCAAAATCTTCATAAGACTCGGTCACTGCCGCAAAAATCTCTCTTTCTTTGCCATATGCTCCATGGCTTCTTACTTCTACATAAGTTCCTTCTAGAACTATCTCTTCTATATGTCCGTGCCATCCTTCCTGTGGCTTCTCAATACTCCGTCACTTCTCCGTGACTCTCAATTTTCCCATACTAATTTATCCAAGCGATTCTCTTGTTTTCGCCATCTACCATGGCCCTTAATACTCCCCGTCCAATATCTCAATTACTCACTCTTAATTTCGCCATCACTTATGGCTCTTCTTCTTCCCACATAATATCCTCGTCATTTTTCATGACCTTTATCCCTCATCTCCCCCTCTACTTCACTTACTCATAAACTCCGCTATTTTAGCTATAGTGACTTCCTTGTCCCTATGCATTTCCAACGAAATGTGTTTATCAATATCTATATTTTCTTCTTCCTTTATTTCTCTTCCGACTTTGATGACGATTTGCCTGCTCTGCCTTTTCTATCAACCTTTTCTTGTTTGCGTCATTTAAAATTTCCGTCAAAACCATATTTACCTCAGTTTTAGTTTGTGGAAAGTATGTCTGACACTTCTGCTCCAGTACGCTCCATAGCATGGCTCCCGAGAAGTTAAAATCAGGCCGCTTTATCGTAGCTTCTATTACCTTCTTCACCTCGTCGATATTTGGTTCATCCGCTTTAATCGGATTCTTTCTCAATTTTTCCAAGAATTTAGACCTCTACGAGCGCCATAGAACCACATTTGGCTCAACTTTTTTGGTAATGTTCTCCGTCTTTATCTGATTTATACGTCCAAGATTACTATTCTCATTTTTCGGCCAATAAATTCTACGGCCTTCGTCGTCCGTTATATGCTCGAGCTCATCCGACCTGTATCCAATTTCGTCGGGGCCCATAACTCTATCCTCCCCACTTGACGAATCGAATTCTGATTCTATGTCAAGCTGGTACTTTTCTTGTACTGTACTTACACCCTTCTGTTTCGTCTTTCTTTTCTCCGAGTCTTCAATTTGTCGATTATATGCCTCCCTCCAATCAGTCTGCGTGATTGTCGCTGCATGTCGCATCCACATGTCTGCATTGTCCGCTATTATTTTCTCCAGATTGTATACTAACAAATCCCTTTCTCTGCTACTATCTCCACATTTGCTCCCTTCTTCCTTACTTCTTCTACTATTCTCTCCTCTTCTATAAGTACTTTTGTGTCTGTGACTACCGTCACTCTCGTCAGATCCTACACTGTCTGAGTCAGTCGACACCAATTCTAACGACCATCTCCGTCTACTGCTATATTCTGCTTCATTAACTGTCTGTCGACTTTTTTCTCTGGTCGACTGCATCGGTTCATCCTTCTTATTGTTTACCTCGATGCTATCCCTATGCTGTGGTACCACTACTTCTTTAGCAGTTTGTAGGTTCATCCTTTTTACACTGAGTGGAATCTTAGACTTTCTCGTATTGTCTAACCCATGTGACCATGTTTCATTATCTCTCATGACGTCTTTATCATTGTGTGCTGGCCCCAAGTGTGACGCTACAGTATCAATCTCAGTTTATGTTCCGGCACTAATCATCTTTGTTTCATTTATTTCTGGTTCTTGTGTACCAACGCTGACCCTGTCTCGCTGTATGTTTTCCTGTTTCTGGACTGTTGTCCTAACCTGACTTGTCCATGGTCTATTCCTATTACCTTCTTCCTTTATTGTGACATGTTGCTGACCAGATCCTATTATGTTTCTCCACACTCCTAGCGGTTCTACCTTCATTTCCCAACCGTTCTGTGTTCTTATCTGGCACTTCTGTTGGTTTGCTATGTTGATGTTATTTATTTCTATGGACTTCCCTTTTCTAACTTCTGCCACAAAATTTCTGACCGCCATTCTTATTCTTCTCTTATTAAGTGTGTTCCAGTGTGCTCGTACAGCAGCTGTTTCTAGGATTTTATTTTTGTCATTATTTTCTCCATCACAAGTTTGACACTGCCCTTTCCCTTTCGTATCGTATGATTTAGACTCTGATTGAAGTTCTCTTTCATTGAGTAATGTGTCTACTCGCCTTCTGACAGAGTCTGTGATCAGATCAACAGATGAAAAAATCGCAATTTTAACTTTTTCCAATTCATCTGCTATTATTGACATTGCACATTTGTCAATATCTGTAAGCCACTTACGGCATGCGTGTGGGTTACCTGAAAATAGGTCTACATTACCTTTTATGTCTACCTTGGCTAATGTGTCGGTAATCGTCTTTATGAGGGCCAAAGTCTGGCTGTCTTGCATGTTATGCTGTGTCTGTTCGGCCTGTGCCATCATCACAATCTGAAAAATAGTTACTTATTTCTACCGTTAACTTAAACTAACTTGCACCTGAAAATGAATAGAAATTTTTCTATTAGTCTTGGGTTTCCTGAAAAAAAAATATAATGTTACAGTTACAACAAAAAAATGTATGCATACACTGTTATAATTCAATATTAGTGAGACACAATACTAATAATAATGATAAGAATAATAATTAAACAACAGTAATAATATTAATAACAATAATATTACTATAATGTCTAATTAATAAGGCAAGAATAATAATACAACAATGTCTAATTAAACTAATTAATTAAGATGTCTACGTTGGAGTACTCGTTTGTCGCGATATTGCGCACGCGACCGACTTTTCTTTTTAACAAACACTATTGTTATAATTTTATCCGGACTACACACTATTTTGCTACACACAAAGGCTTCTATCCGTGAATCGGTTACTGTACTGGACTCTATGACCTGTCTTAAGACTACTTGCGCGAAGCACGTCGACCTGTCGTCTGCTGTGATAAGTGTCCCCGTGCTGAAAGATTTGAATGAAAACAATTTTTTTTCTGACTTGACGTTACAGAACGTGTGAATATTATACCCGCTTTGTCTTTGCGACTCCTCTCGTGCAGAAGGCGTGAAGAAAAAAAAATCTTGACCTGATTTCTGAGCTGGCGTCTTCGGTTGACCAGTTCGCAACCTGTCAGCTTCTGTTTACACTTTGACTGTCCTGTTTTTCTTCGTATGTTGTAAAACTGCAATTCTGCGTTGTTCTGCCGTCTGTGGTTCTTGAAGTCTGTCATCAACCAGTGCGTGTGTTGTACTTTGTCTTGGTGAATGACTGATTTCAATGCTGGCTGAGGTTGGTCTCTGCTCTTGAATTGTATAATGTGTGGCGTACTTTGCCTCGTTGTGGCAGCTTATTCTCGTGTAGTTCGATTTGAAAGAAGAAAATTCCGACTTGGTTTTTCGGACCGACGTTCCTGCTTGGCTGGTTCCGATACTGTTCACTTTGTTCTGTGTTTACAACTTACACTGTTGTCACTCTGCTTTTTTTTCATGTTATCGAAACGTAACCATGAATTTTTCTTCGTTGTACTCTGCCGTCTGTAGTTGGTGAGGTCTGTCACAGATCCGAAAATATATTATGGTATTTTCTGTCTGTGTTATTCTATATTATCAGGGCTATCTGTCGTTCGTGGTTGTTGAAATCTGTTACAGCGTCAAACGTCTCTATGTCTTCTGTCTGAAGCGAGGAGAGATGACAGCATAAAGAGTAGTTTCTGAACTCCTGTTTAGAAACAATGTGTGTGTGCTGTTAGAGGTTGGTTACGGCACCAAAATCATAATATGTGGCAGCCCTGGTTGTATTATGAATCATCTATGGCAATGTCTGTCCAGGTTCGCTTACCTCTGTGGTTAGCATTGACTTGCTGTTTAACCACAACAGTCACACACACACACACACAGCACGTGATGTGATAACGCAATGGTAATGTGAATACTGTTTATTTTACATATGAGAAGATCATTGCTGTCTGCTCTGACCTCCACATCTGGTCCAGCATAGAATATACAATGTAAGTTCTTTCTTTCCTCACTCTCTCTCGCTCAGTATCGAATGTACACCTTCTGACCTTTTAACCATCAGTGATCATGCAGGTGTTCTAGTTCTGTTCTTTCTTCCTTGTAGTTTCTTATGTCTATTGTTATCGATCATCTCAGTGTTTAGGTTATCTATTGGTAGACCGGGCCTCTCCGGGGATGTTGTTTTCCCTTTTATCACTGAGGAACATGACTACTGTCTATATGAAATAAAGTTCACTCTACGTACCTTTTCCTATCTGAATAATACCTAACTCACACCGTTTCTCCTTCTGAACAAGAATTCTCACTGTTCAATAATTCGGGTTAATCATTACCCAACTACTTCTTGTCCATGAAATATTCATCCTATAAACTACTTGAATACTGCCATTATCATGGCTGCCCGCGTATATGCGGCTTCCCTCTCCGACTCACGGTTCTGGACTGCCCTGAGAAAAGCGTGATTTCCTAAATCACCGTTCACCTCTCCCATGCGCAACCCTGTTCACGCATCCCCCCTTTATACTCTATCTGAACCGTCCCACCTCTAAATCTCCCTATTCCTTCCCTTTGACTGTAAATCGTTCTCTAACTGCCACACTGAATAACCTGCTTTCTTCTATGAGAACTTCCAGATTTGGCACATGGAATGTTCAGACATTAAACGAACAAGGGAAAGTGCCACAAGTAGCAGCAGAAATGAGGGAATATAAAATCGAGGTTCTGGGAATGTGTGAAACAAAAAGGAAGGGGGTAGACAAGAAGAAACTCATCACAGGTGAATTGGTTCTGTCCTCAGGACATGAAGACGAAAGTTCACACTAGAATGAACGGGTAGCTCTTATGTTATCTAAAGAAGCACAGAAAGCACTCATTGAATGGGAAGCTGTTGGACCCAGAATAATAACAGCTACTTTTAAAACAGCTAAAAAGAAAATACATGTAAATGTCATCCAATGTTATGCACCAACTAATGACAAAGAAGAGTCTGTGAAAGAAGCATTTTATACTAGACTACAGGAAATTATGGATAAAGTAAAAAAGAAGAGACATCACAATTTTGATGGGTGAAATGAACGCAAAGATAGGTACAGTCAACACCGGATTTGAAGAAGTCATGGGAAAACAGGGGCTAGGAATAATCAATGAAGATGGGGAACTATTCTAAGAAATCACGAAACAAGAGACAAATTTGCGGTCACAGTATCCAACAAATTCCAAGTGCTCCAACAGCTGGAAGATGTAGAGAATACAGAAGACTATTGGCAGCAAATCAAAACTGTATGAAATGAGACATGTGAAGAAATACCGGGGACAAGGGAACGACAACAAAAACATGGATAACAACAGAAACCATCAATAAGATAAAAGACAGAAAAAACAAGAAAGCAGATTTAAACACAAGCAAAACCAGAAGTTCCAAAGTCAAGGCTCAAGAAGTGTACACAGAAGCAAACAAAGAAGTAAAAAGAAGTATCAAAAGAGACAAGAGGAAGTATATTGAGGAGTTGGCAAGAGAGGCAGAAGATGCGGCAGCCAAAGGAAATATGAGAGAACTGTATAGCAACACAAAGAAGCTAACAGGGAAATACAAGCAAACAAGTTGCCTCATAAAAGACAAGAATGGAAAACTGCTCAGCAATATACAAGAGCAAATGAAGAGGTGGACAGAATATTTTGAGGACCTTCTCAGTAGACCAGCTCCACAAAACCCCCCAGACATCCAGCCAGCAGAAGAAGAGCTACATATTAACGGTGAAAGACCAAAGAAGGAAGAAAAAAGGAAACCATAAAGCTTCTAAGAGATGGAAAAGCGTCTGGACCTGATGGCATTCCAGCAGAGGCCATCAAGGCAGATATCGACACGGCTACAGAGATGTTATATAAATTACTTGGTAAAGTCTGGGAAAAGGAAGAGATACCAGCAGAATAGAAGGAAGTATATCTGGTTAAGTTGCCTAAGAAGGGAAATTTACAAGAGCGCACAAATTATTGAGGAATAATGCTACTATCAGTGTCAGGAAAAGTATTAAACAGGATTATCCTTGAGAGATTAAAAGAGTCCATGGACAAGAAACTGAGAGATGAACAGGCGGGTTATCGACAAAACAGATCATGTACAGACCAGATAGCCACTTTGAGAATAATAGTTGAACAAAGTCTGGAATGGAATTCACCACTACATCGGATTTGTGGACTATGAAAAGGCATTTGACAGTGTAGACAGAGAATCACTTTGAAAATTGATGAGGCATTATGGATTTCCCCTGAAGATCATTAATTTAATAAAGAAAACATGTGAAGACATGACATGCAGAGTTCTTCTATTACATCCTTTTCATAATGTATTGTGTCAGTACTGGGAAGAGATAACTATTCCTCAAGACATTCGAGATGGCAAGACTGTAACTATATAACAATAAAGAAAACAGAAGTGATTGCAATTACTACAGAGGCATTTCTCTTCTTAGTATTGTTGGTAAGGTTTTACCCAGAGTCGTCTTAACGCGACGACACAAGTTAGCTGAGAGCACATATCCTATCCAGAGTCACATTCGTCACGAGAGGGGTTAATTGTTTGAAAAATAAGATATCCTGGACGCACAGTTGTATCAGGTGATGCCAGGAAAGTGCCAGATAAGGGACTGGTCTTATAAGCAATACCCCCTTCTCTGAAAAGAGTAAGGGTGTACTGACATCAAGATGTATAAGTTCCTAGGTATGATGATAGTGTATTATCCTAGGCTCCTAAATGCTCCTCTCAAGATCCTCCTCTGTTTATAGTGTTAGGCTCTGCTAGGGGTATTAACTAAACTATTAACAGACAAGAACTGTAACTTAACTTAAATAATCCAAGTAAGTCTGTTGGTAAATATTTACAATTTATTTTCTACAAGTTTTCTTTTCTTTGTGAAAATCCTTCACTGAACTCAAAATTTGATTACAGCATAAAATGAATAAAATCACTTGTAAAATGTTCAAAATTATCTACAGTCTTTAACTTTGTAGGAAGGTTCTTCTCTCTTGGCTGAACTCCTCTGGATGTAGACTATCTTTATTTTAAGATCAATACTAGATCCTCACAGTTACTGAATTATTGTCAATCACTGGCTTTAAGTCTGCCTATCTAGCTGCAACGAATGGTCATCATTAGATATAACTGTCTTTGATTGTGGTAATACTGGTGTATACTGGACAGTAGCCTTGTTTGGCCACTTATCTGTCTTTATTGTATTGAAGCCTGTCAGACTTCTGTTCTGGAACGAAAGATCAACTGAGATTCCTCCAGGCAGTAGGTACTGGGTGGCTGTCCCTCTAATCTCAACGGGCGCTCGCACCACTAGTTCCTTCAGTTGTGGCTGGCTCTTTAGAGTGTACTCTTATAACAGGATATAACCTGAAATACAATTGTTAACCACTGTATTGTCCATCTCTATCTCTCTAGCACAGATGTAGGGGATGAGAGACAGTTTCAGACAGAGTGCAAGTAAACGCACAGGGCAGAATAGATCGGTAATAACACAATCCAGTTCATAGTGACTATAATCTTTCTCCAAATCCTTGGTTAAAACTATCTGTCCATGATTCGGCTCCATACAGTTATTAGGTTTTGTGGAAAATACTATGTGATATTTTAAACAACGCAGTAATACAATTCCTTTCATCCTGTCCTTTTTTCCTGGTGTGTGTCCCATTCATTCAAGAAATAATTCTTTAAATGCTTTTCTAAAACTATGAACACACTTTCCGCTGCCTTTCTCAAATTACTTGAATATTCACAGGCTTGGTTTTGCCTCCATAAATTACACAGTGGTTAAAAACACATCTACACGTCCTAACACTCAATTTGATTAATTAATAGAAATTTATATATTTATATACATTCTTTCTTACCCTCTAGTACATACAGTCGAGCTGTTAATGGTCACACAGTCTGCTCTCAAATGCAGAAGGCAAAGGAAGTCTTCACTGACAGACCTGGCTCTCTCGCTGTATTTTCAAAATGTTATGGCCTGCTTTCGCAAGAGGGCAAGTCCTTATATAGGTCAGGGCCGAAAGACACAGAACTCAGTTATGCTGCTGTGTGTTGCATTCGCAAATATCGGCATACATTTATTTAGATGTGCAAAAATGGACAACCAGGAATTCAAAAATCTTCCTTATTCCTGGAGCGATTTCTTTCATCATAGACTTAAAGTACGCTCTGGATTAGTCTTTATCTTTCTAGATGATTGTCTTTTTATATCATACTTCCATCTTTTCCTAGGCGTAGCCTAAGCAAAATTTTCGACTTGCCTAATGTCTTGATGCATTCTATTTTACTTTTCTCTGTTATTATAGTACTTGTGGAAGTCTTTACACCTGCTTATACAGTAACAGTTCTATTATTAAATTACTGATCTCTTCCAGGCGGTACTTCGCTCATAATGCTGTAGTTTAATTGCATACCCAACTGGGTTACACAGATTTGATACTCCGTGTTGAATGCGTAATACCTATTGTAAACAAACGAATAAGGACGCTGATCAATTGGTTCTTCTAGCAAACACTGTTATAAAGTATGGCGTGCCGTTGTGGTATTAATGACGTGTTATGAATCAGACTTCACGACAGCAGTGTGGATTCTGAGCTGGTAGATCAACAACAGACATGATCTTTTCTCTTCACCAGCTTCAGGAGAAATCCAGAGAGCAGAAAAAACCTTTATATATGTGGCGAGATGGTAAATTTAGATGAGTGATGATAGTATCAAGTAGTATTTGATATAAAGAATAGTATCCCAGACTCAGAAAAGAGAACTGGTGAATGGATAGCTCAGGATGAAGTCGGGCTGTTAAGCTCACCGTCCTGACGTTATAGAAGTAGTGAACAGGTGACTAAGCTGCACTCTCGCTGGACCTTTCCTTTGCTTTTTAAGGAAAATATAAATGGCTCTACGATTCCCTTAAAATTACAATTACATTAACACAAGATGCGTTAAAAATAATTCAATAACTTCAGATGTAAAGACATCAATTATTTTAATGCATACTTGATTATTGTTTTTAAAAAAAAATGAAATTTGTGTACAAAAAATAGTTATATATATATATCGTATATGTCTCCAAAACATGAAAAAAACATGGAAAACAACAACCAAGAACTTCCAAACGTCCATAAATGTAGACTTGCAGACTACAGAGGGATTGACATGGTGTGACCAAATCACTAATTTCGAACTAAAGGTAAGAACCAGAATAACTACAAGTGACACGGGAGGTGAGAAGACTCTGGATTTGATAGGGCACATATTCAGTAAACTAGTTGATACCATTACAAGGTAGTTCTCATGCTGGATTCTAAAGGACAAAAGAAGTCAAGAGAAAGAGAGAAATAGAGAGAGAGAGAGAGAGAGAGAGAGAGAGAGAGAGAGAGAGAGAGAGAGAACGAGAGAAAGAGAGACAAATAAACACATGGAGGAGAACTGGAGACAGACATCAAAGAGACAAAGACAACAAAGAAAGACCATGAATAGATGACACGTGACAGAAAGAGTTAGCAAGTGATTGTTGAGGACGTTAACATGAAGATAAAAGATTTTGATGACGATAAAAGTTTTGTTTTATCTATATTTTTCTTTAACTAGTTCTGTCCCCGAGCACAACTTACTACACAAGTCTCATATGTACATTACAAAGTAGTCCTTATGCTGTCCCCGAGAACAACATACTACACAAGTCTCGTATGTACATTACAAGGTAGTTTTTATTCTGTCCCGGAGCACAACCTACTACACAAGTCTCGTATGTACATTACAAGGTAGTCCTTATTCTGTCCCCGAGCACAACTTACTACAGAAGTCTCGTATGTACATTACAAGGTAGTCCTTATGCTGTCTCCGAGCACAACCTACTACACAAATCTCGTATGTACATTACAATGTAGTCATTATGCTGTCTCCGAGCACAACTTACTACTCAAGTCTCGTATGTACATTACAAGGTATTCCTTATTATGTTCCCGAGCACAACCTACTACAAAAGTCTCGTATGTACATTACAAGGTAGTCCTTATTCTGTCCCCGAGCACAACTTACTACACATGTCTCGTATGTACATTACAAGGTAGTCCTTATGCTGTCCCCGAGCACAACCTACTACACAAGTCTCGTATGTACATTACAAGGTATTCCTTATTCTGTCCCCGAACACAACCTACTACACAAGTCTCGTATGTACATTACAAGGTAGTCCTTATTCTGTCCCAGAGCACAACCTACTACAAAAGTCTCGTATGTACATTACAAGGTAGTCCTTACTCTGTCCCCGAGCACAACCTACTACACAAGTCTCGTATGTACATTACAAGGTAGTCCTTATGCTGTCCCCAAGCACAACTTACTACACAAGTCTCGTATGTACATTACAAGGTATTCCTTATTATGTCCCCGAGCACAACCTACTACACAAGTCTCGTATGTACATTACAAGGTAGTCCTTATTCTGTCCCCGAGCACAACCAGCTGCATAAGTCTTATGTATACATTATAAGTTAATCCTAGTTCTGTCCCCTAGCACAGAAGTCGTATGTATAGATTTTGAGGCAGGGCTTGTTCTGAAACCACCCGTTAGCAGATATGGAAGAAGAACTAACATGTTAAGAAAGGAACAGGAGAGGCACACACAAACAAGTGATAGGGTCAACATCTTAACACCTTTAAGACATAAACCAGGACAGGAAAGCTAAACGTAAATTTGATATGAAGGTTTGTACGTCATAGAAACTGAAAGTAATAAATGTGTGATGTAGAAGCGACTTATAAAAAAATGATTACGTTCAGAAAGGGGAGTAGTATACAATGCGCAAAACGGTTAGTTTCAGGCGGAGGGGCATGACTTTTATATAGCAAAATACTTGTGCGATTTCAGGCGGAGGAATTTCAGGCGAAGGTGCATGACTTTTTATATAGCGATATTTTGTAGCCGGGGGACTTCCTCTGACGATCAGACGCATGACTTGTTATATAGCAATAAATTTTTTCGATAATTGCGTTGTTTACAGACAATACTTAGACAACATATATATATATATATATATATATATATATATATATATATATATATATATATATATATATATATATATATATATATATATATATATATATATATATATATATATATATATATATAAAGATCGATAATGACGGAAAATATAAAAAGTCGATAATGTTGGATTAGTAGGGGTTTTTTAAAGCGAGTTGCGGTTTTTTTGTGGTGCGATAACGGTGGTTTAGGTTACTAAGAGGTTTTTGAAACGAGTGGTGGTTTTTTGTGTGCTGGCGTGGGTGACGATGTATAGTGGGGTGTAGGTTAGTGGGGTTTTTTGTGTGATGTATTGTATCGGTAGTGTGTTGGTGTGTTTGGTTGTAGGTATCTTAATTGTGTGATGAATTTTGTGGGGCTGTCGAAACGTAGGGTGTGTTGGGGTATGGGTTTTTGTGTGGCGGTATTTTAATTGTTGTATATACAATATGTATATATAGGAGTGAAGTGATAGAGACCTGTACTAGGTCTACCATCGAGAGGTGGGAGTGAAGTCTCGATTCCACAGGAGGAGTGTCAGGTGGAGGCGCATTATTGTTCTATATAGCGATATATTGGTTCGAAAATGGCGGGTGTTTATTTATTGTGTTGTTATGTTTATGTTTTTACATACAATATTTATACGTACAAACAGTTATACGATATATTTAGCTATATATTTTAACAGGTAGACATATGTTTACAACAGTTAGACATATATTACAACATTTAGATAACAGTTAGAGTATATGTAAAAGAAAACACTAGATACATTTTATATATATATATATATATTTATTGACAAAGAACGGTCTATGGGTGCTGTAACGGCTCTTTCGTGTACGCCTAGGAGAGAGCACAGTCGGCTCGGATTACTTGGTCAGTCTTCTCTTTCATGTACAACCAGGTGGTGGGTATAGTCATCTTCAACAATCTGTCACTTCTTGTTCGTGTACATCCAGGTGGTGGGTGCGGGTGTAGTCATCTTGAGTGTCTATGAAGGAAAAACAGTCTTGTGGCGTACTAGCCAGGGTCTGACTAATCGAAAAATAAAGCGATCGTTGGCGTGTTGTCTAGCCGAAAAGGTTAGTAGGATGCGCTGCATAGTACCACCGCGAGCTTTGGTCAAGGTGAAATAAATGGCGTAGAGCCCACAAACCTTGGTAACTACATCTTGTAAATGTCTGGCGTTGTAGTTAACAGGTCGGGTAGAGTTTCTGGTTATAAAATTAATCAGGTCCGGGTGTGTAGGTGGTAGGCCAAAAGAATCAAAATATTCAAAAGTTCCAAGTCCATTATAATATAGAGCGACCCAGTGGTCACCCGGGCGATAGCTAGGGTCAGTGTTGATTACGAAAGCAGCCGTCGTGGTCGGATCGATACGTAGAGGTAATTGGTTACGAGCTAAAACTTTAACGAGCCCAGTTCGTTTAACAAATATATCCGACAGGAGGATGGTCCGTATCTCGTCTGTATTCATCGTCTAAGTGGTGTAGTCTGTCAAACGTGACGGAAAGAGGTGTATTCTTTTATAAATATAGCACCGGGTACAGCTGCAGACCAGATCTTGAGGGAGGGGTGTCGTCACGTCGTAAAAATAGAGAGGTGCGTGTATATACCTGCCTACGTGTGCTCGTGTATGTGTTGTAGTGTGTGGTATGGGATTTGGTTGGTGTACAGAGAGATAGTATTTTGGGTAGGGAGGTGTGTTGTATCTGTGTTGGGTACAGAGAGTTTAGATGTTGAGTGGGGTTGTGATGACGTTGTCGGGATGCACCTGTCTTTTGATGTAAAAGTAAGACAAAGAGTTGCGGTGTTGTTCGTATCTGTAGATGGAGGATTTGTGTGCTCGGAACCCAATATTTTTTCGCCCTGTGCTTGTTGTGTGTTGAGTACTTCTAAGAATGTATTTTTATCGATGGTGTTGTGGCTTTTGCTCAATTGATTGGGTAGTCTTGGATATGGTAAAGATAGAAAGATGTCGCTGGAATTGCTTCAACATAATATTTAGTATTTGGTCTGTTTAACTGTGCATGTGTGAGAATGTCGCTATCGTGTAAGTTAGCTACAAAAGACTTGAAATCTGTAATGTTGTTGACTAAGTGAGGCTGTTCTAAGACATACGCGTTGTTATGTGAGGCATGAAAAAAAACGAAGGTCGCGAGTTTCTCTGTGTCTCAAAACGGAATGATGGCTGAAGTTAATCTTGAAGCGTTTTGTCTGTTGTGCAAAGACAGGTCCTAACAGAATTTCCCATTTGATGGGATCTGTTCTGTCTGGACTGTGAAAGAAAGTGAATGTAGATAGGTATTTATGGGTGTTTGCATGTGTTTTGATGGCTTGCCAATTTTCAGTATAGATTTGTCTAACGTCATCTGGTAACTTATTTAAACTGTCTTCTTCAGAGGACAAGCGACTCTTTTTATTAGGGACTTGTTGGGGACTGATCATGTGTCGTTTCTTGGTCTGGCCTGCTTTTGTAGAGGGAATTGTTGAAGAGGACGATGGGATGGGACTTGTTGAAGATGGCGCTGATGAAGATAATCTGGAACTTGAAGCTGTTCTCGTCGAGTCTGTGGCGCCTGCTGCAGCAGATGATGTTGATATCTGTAGGTTCACTGTTGTTGCTGTAGTGCCTGATGCTGATGCTGTCTGCGGGTTCTTTGATGTTGATGAGGCACCTGTAGTAATGTCTGTGGGTTCGCCGATGAGTCTGGTGTTACTGTGGCACCTGATGTTGTTGGTGTTGGTGTGGTGCCTGCTGCTGGGTTCTGTGTTGAAATAGAAAGCTGGGTAGGGATAGAGGTGTGTGTTTGGTTTATGTGGACGCGAAGATTGTCAATACGAGAAAAGTCTTTTCCACAGACCTCACAAGAGAGCAGCGTCAGTGAGTGCATGGTCTTGTTGTGTCGTGATAGGTCGGCGCGCCTGGTTAAGGTCTTCCCGCATCTGGTACATATCAGGTTGGTTTGTACCACTGATGTGTCTGTTTGTGCTGAGCCGGACCCATGTTTATTTTCTAAGTGGCGTTGAAGATTATCAGGTCTGGTAAATTCTAAACCACAGAAAGAGCACTCGTGATTGTGGCGATCGTGGGCTGTGGCCATATGCCGAGTAAGACCATGGCCCCGCTTGAAAACAGACTGGCAGTGTAAACAGGCATAGCCGCGTCGTTGAGGTGAAGACATCTATGGAACAGGGACAAAAAGAAGTTAGTCACACATAAAATTAAATATATATATAACAACATATATGTAACAACCAGTTAAATAATACACAGACAATCTGATAGAAAAACAGAGAGAGAGAAAGAGACAGAGAGAGAGAAAAGAGAGAGAAAGAGAAAGAGAAAGAGAGAGAAAGAGAGAGAAAGAGAGAGAGAAAGAGAGAGAGAGAGAGAGAAAGAGAAAAAGAGAGAGAGAAAGAGAGAGAAAGAGAGAGAAAGAGAGAGAGAGAAAGAAAGAGAGAAAGAGAGAGAAAGAGAGAGAAAGAAAGAGATAAATAGACAAACAGGTGTACACATGCCTACTCTTAGTTATAACCAGTCTTATATTTTTATTCTGTTATCAAATGAAAGAGGTGTTAACATATCACAAAGGCCCGCGCGTTGTGGAAGCAAAGATATTGATTTAAAAGCCAGCCTGTTCGCGAGACAAGTAACGATCTGTCTTCTCTGTTAATATAACGAAAATATAAGTACTAACGTGTTTGTTAGTTTCACACGATTGTTGGTTATAGCAGGGCGTCTGTCCTTGTGTAGTTCAGTATTGTTAAATCCAAAATACGCTATTTTCTAAACTAGTGTTTTTTTCTTAATTTTCACTGGCTCGGGTCTTTCTTTTTTTATAACAACAAGTTCCTTTTGTGTTTACGTCCCATATCGCTTTACTCACGCCCAGGTGTGGTCACGCGCTGAATGTCAACTATGAAAACACAGGTCTCATAAAAAACTCGATATTGATTTCTGTTTGTTACCACCACCAGACTGTTTTGTCTTGATAGTGGACACTTTGTCTCCAGATTTTATTACCCTACCGGTTCTATAATGTGGACACGAGATCAAAGGATTGTCGAGTTCTCTGTTGTTCCACATCACGGGGATTTTTCCTGAGTAATATAAATTTTTGTGTGCGTACAAGACTTGTAGAACAAAAAAGTATTGCAAGTTGTGGTGTAATCGATGACTGATACGGTTTATACACAGCTTTCTGTCAACCTTGTATACAATGAAGGTGCGCTTTTCACACATTCTTGTATGATATTTGTTTTCAGAATCAAGAATGTGCCTAGCACATAACAAAGAAACCGGCTAAGTCTTAACTTACCGAAAACAACCATTAAAAAAATGATATGTAAGCATTTAACAAACAAACAAAATTTAAAAAAAAAATACCAGCTATGGTAGACTAAGTATAATTTGAAACAGATTTTAGCAACACTTCCTAGTGAAGCAAAAAGACAAACAGACACAGACATATATTTGTGTAAATAGAGAAAGATATTTATATTTAACATCCTAACACAGAGTACGCTTAACGAATACACACGAATATAAGCAAACAACTAAAACTTTTTATAATTTTTATTAAATAGAGACATGAGATGAAGATATTTAACAGCCTAACACAGAGTACCGAAAAACAACCAAAACAGATATTTTAAAAGTTATTTAGGGTATATAGCCTAGTGAAAACAGCTATATAAAAATATATAACATTTATGTGTGATGCGTGATTGATAAAGTTGATATTTAGTTGGATATAATATATGTTGATAAAGTACACCAGAACACTCCTAGGCGGGAAGACAGGCGTCTATCATCATCAGTTGACAAGATCCCTATGGTGTTGCCTGCCCCACTGTAGTGTATGGAATGTCAACTTGACCTACGCAGTGTTGTGTAGACATGGATGGAGTGTATAATGTGCGAATGATGATAAGGGTTCGTGTTGTTGACAAATGTTCTCTTCTCACACTCATGTATGACCGGAAGTCATCGACACCAACGACTGTGTACCTTTTCTAAAGTTTAATTGGACGTACACACTCGACAGCACAGATAGTGACAAATCACAGGTTGCCATAATACATCATAGTACAGTGGACAAATGGTCTTGCAATGTTACATGGGCACTCATGTAGAATAATGGTATAATGGACTGTCAATAGCCAAGCACTCAGTATCGCCCATACATATATCATCTGACGTCACTGACTGAGCACGTCAGCTTGTAAACAATATTTCAGATGACTTCTAAACCTAATCTCGTTTAGCAACGATTCTTCAACATAATGTTCAGCACATATTTTTCCATATAATAATATTGAACCGCTAACAATGGGTTCTCATGTGTAGCAGTGATCTCTGGACTGATCAAGCGATAATACGGGCATCCCTTTTCTCTTCTTGAAAGTCCTACATGTTTTGGTTCCAAGATGGCTCCACTCGTGAACTGTCACTCACGTTTGAATACAGATAATGAATCTGTTCTAAAGTTAGTCATTCATACAACATTTCGTTGCTCTGTAGATTTGGTCATGAACAATAGACTGCATTCTACAGAATATAGTGCTGCTAGGAATCGAAGTCGTTTTTCATCGAGTCAAATATATTCTCTTAAACATTCAAATCGTAATTATCGACAATGGTGGCTTCGATCGAGAGTTCATAAGAGTATCTTTGATTACCTTGGTAGAGGGAATATGAAACTGCCATTCCTTGGCAAGATGAATAAACACTGGGGTAAAGCATACACGATAGGTCTAGACGACTATCACTTTCCCCAAAACCACTGAGATCACTTTTTCAAGGCATCAAGCCGACATAGCAAAACACACACATTCCCTATCAGGACGAAGCCAAATCACACCACTCAAGCGACACATCCGCCGAATAGCCTTTGACCTCTCTAGAGACAACAGAACATATAGTTCGACCTAGATATGTAAAGATATACAGATATAAGACAGACTTGTCCTACTCAGACAAACAATACACATAAATTCAGGCCATAGATATTCTGAAGCAAGAACAATCTATTATTACCCAAACAACGAATAAATCGCAGTAAAATGTATTTATCCGCGGAGTTCAAGGGAAGTAACTCAATAATGACTTTCCCTTAAGCACTAAAAAATTACCTATGTATAATATTGTAAGATATCAAAGACTGCACGTAACAGTCTTACCACACCTCCCGGGAAAAAAAAAAAAAAAAAATGGAACATTTTTTTTTTTTTTTTTTGAAATACATCTAGGAGCAACGTACAATAGGCTCACAACGCATGAATAATGCGCAGATGAAAATATCAGGAATACCTATAACGCCTAATATGAGGCTAAGTCGACTTATGGAGCGACTGGTGAGAATGTGTCTCATAAACTGAGAGAAATTATTTCTCTACAAGTATATTTTTCCAGGAAGGTGTCATCAAAGTATAATACAATTCTGGCAATTACACAATGCCTAAAAAATTCATATCATCACTACGTATTAGATATCTTAAATTTATGATTTATGAAGTAAAAATCATCAAAGCACAGCGGTGAATAAACATACATGAACCGCTATGTAGTGATACAATCATTATATTATTAAATTACAAATGTGTATCTATCATGATATAGAAAAGGAACTACTATAGAACTAGACATATCAAGAAGTCTAAGCCCTAATAGTTATGTGGAATCATGTGGGCATCTTGACAGAATGTCTGCCATCACATTATCTGATCCCCGAATAGCTCGCACAGAGAAATGAAAAGGTTGAAGAGCAATTGCATATCGAGTAGACCTCGAGCTCTTCAAATTCTTACTCTGTATAGCAGTAAGAGCTTTTTGGTCTGTTTCTACTATGAAATGTGCGCCTAGAAGGAATCTCTGTAGTTTGAGGATCGACCAAACCATAGCTAATAGCTCACGGTCTAAAACCGAATAATTCCTTTCTGCCGCATTAAGTTTTCTGGAAATATACATTACAGGATGCAGAGTTCCAGAGTACTCTTGCATTAGTGCCGCTCCAATCCCAGTGGATGAAGCGTCACTACAAAGAACGAATGTCTTATCTTTAGTGGGTAGCACTAAAATAGGTGGTGTTGAAAACAGTGTTTTAATCTTATCCAGAGAGCATTGGCATTCCTGAGACCAGTGGACCACATTAGGCGAACCTTTCTTTAGAAGTGTTGAGAGAGGTGCCATGATAGAGGATAGATTCTGAATGAATCTGCCATAAAATTGAATAAGACCTAACAGACTTCTCACCTGTTTTTTAGTCTTAGGGATTGAGATGTTAAGTATCTTACTAGTATTATGGTCCTCTGTCTTTAGGAAACCATGACCAACTCGGTGGCCTAGGAAAGAAATTTCGCTAAAACCAATATAGGCTTTAGAGGGTTTCGCTGTCAGGTTGTGCTCACGCAAAGTAGACAGCAATTCATCTAACCCTGAATAGTGATCTTCCCAAGTATCGCTGAAAAGACAGATGTCGTCTAGATATGCAATGACATCTGACCGATAAGATAGGATTCGGCGCATCATGCGTACGAACGTAGCTGGTGCGTTCATAAGACCGAAAGGCATAAAATTCCATTGGAACAAACCTCTAGGTGTTGAAAAAGCCGTGAGAGGTTTGGCGCGTTCAGATAAAGGAACTTGCCAATATCCCTTAGACAAATCAAGTTTAGTGAAAAAATGAGATTTGGAGAGTCGAGTAAGTAGCTCTTCCAGTAAAGGCATAGGTTCGGCATCGAACTTCGTTACTTGATTCAATTTTCGATAGTCAACGCAAAGACGTATGTTATTGTCTTTTTTACGCACAATAACCATCGGCGAAGAATACGCAGAGGTGGATGGTTCGATTATTTTCAAATCTATCATCACATCCAACTCTTTCTCGACCTGTGCTTGGAAATGTATAGGTATAGGATAAGGTCTAACCCTAATAGGAGTATGGTCAGTTAGCACAATGTCATGTTGAATGACATTAGTTTGTCCAGGGATGTCAGTGAGTACATCCTGAAATGTTTGCAACATAGTTGAAACTTGTCGCTGTTCTCCTAGAGACAAATCAGGAGAGACAGTAACGTTCTTCCATGATTCACTGGAATGAAGTGGGATCATTGGAAGAGGAAGATTTACATCTGAAAAACTTGTTTCCTCATCCTGTATCACGGACAGTGATGAGTAATGACCATGTGGTACTGGAGAATTGTCCGTTGCTTGGAAAATGGGTTGCAAATAATCCGGACGTTCATGGAATTCAGTAAGCATATTGATGTGGAAGGTTTTATGCTTCCCATCAATATCGACAATATAGTCGACATCGGAAATTTTCGATATTATATCGTACGGACCTTTCCAAGAAATAAGTAATCTGTTTTCCCTACAAGGTAGTAATACAAATGCTTTGTCACCAGGACAAAGTTGTCGTAAGCATCTCTTCTTATTGGCAAATTGCCTTGCCTTCTGTTTCGCAAATTCAGAAGAAGAAGTTGCTAATTTGCATGCTTCGATAATCTTTTGTCTCAACGCGATGACATATTCGTAGGATGACTTTGTGTCATCGTCAATATTGTCAGATGTTATGAGATCGTGAAGCAACGACATAGGGCCACGCGGACGCGCGCCAAAGACGAGTTCAAAGGGAGAAAATCCCGTATGTTCATTGGGTACCTCTCTGTAAGCGAAGAGGGCCGCAGGTAAAACTCTGTCCCAGTCTTGAGGATGATCCTCAGTTATCTTCCCCAGTAAGTTTTTAAGTGTTCTATTAAGGCGTTCGACCATACCATTAGACATTGGATGGTAGATACTACTTAAAGATCTATCTATCTGCAGGGTAGACATTACTTGAGACATGGTATCTGATATTAGTTGGGTGCCATGGTCTGACAATATCTCTCCGGGGAACCCCAGACGAGAAAATATAAGCCAAAGAGCATCTGCAATATCAGCAGTAGTAATGCTCTTCAGAGGAATAGCCTCTGGCCAACGTGTGCACATATCAACACACGTCAAGATAAACTGATGTCCTCTGGCAGACTTGATCTTAAATGGACCAATAATGTCTATGGCCATTTTTTGAAACGGCCGAATAGGAATGTCCGCCGCCTGAATGGGTGCAGCATGCCGTGGACCTTTGGATTTAACTTCCTGACATACTTTACAAGATTGACAATAAATCCGTATGTCCTTGTTTACCAATGGCCAAAAGAAAGCCGCAAGGACTCTTGACTTAGTACGGGAAAAAACCCATGTGTCCAGCACACTGAGAGTCGTGAGCGTGCTGCAAAATTTTAACTCTCAAATTCTTGGGAACCAGGATTTGAGAATGACTTGACGTAATGGAGTCTTGAACCATACGTACAAGTACGCCATTCTTCTTTGTAATCCACGATTTACGACTTGTGTCCTTATTCGGATCACCTTTAGTTGCAAGAATGAAGAATTTCTTCAGAGTGGGATCATCTTCTTGCTGTTTTATAAACGAGTCACGAGAAATTACCAAGGGATTATCTTGGTTATGCACTTCATTATCTTCAGTAGATGAAGTTTGAGGCACATTAAGAGCCTGAGCTCTAGTGACTACAGCGTTAGCAATCTGCATGTTTTGCCTTTCCCAAGTGGAAATTTGTTGCGGAGTACATTCCTTGACTCCATGAATGCGACCGATGATGAGGTCAGCGATCGGATTCGGAAGAAGACATGCGTGTACATCTCCTGTAAAGAAAGGAGTAGCAATCCTAATGATAGCGGTAGAGTATTTCTCTACTGTGCCGCCAAATGTTACACATTTGACTACTTGTCCAGTGGCACGGGAAGGATCTACGAGTGACTGCCTAACACCAATTGTGGTGCATCCAGAATCAAATAGCACAGAGACTGGATTGTTATTCACTAAACCCTTATGTAAGACAAGAGACCCTCTTCCATCATGCGCGACTGATGCTGGAAGAGCAGGAAGAGGATGGCCACAGCTTAAAGTAGTCACTGTGGTTGGCTCAAATAACGTTTTGCATTGGGGGCACTGAGATGCTCTCCCAAAATCAAAAGCGGCACATGCCATATTACTAGCATCATTATTATCTTTACTCTGTTTATAGGCTTCATGGGACTCTTGTTGTGCAGAGTTTGCCTGAAAATGTGGTTTATGTCTTTTGTATTGAGATCTACCTCGGTTATTATCACCTCTGTAGTTATTGTTACCTCTATTGTAACCCCTATTTGGGTTTGAGTCATAGTACCCTTGGTTACCATTATCATATTCATTATAATGAGTATCTCTGTAATTATGATCTTGTTGACTCCAAGACGGATAACCCTGATAGTTTCTATAATTACTTCCTCTACGGAAATTCCTATAATTATGACCACCCCTGTGTCGAGAGCTATCAGGTCGTCTCCAGTTCTTTGAAGAAGAACCCTGAAATGATTGGTTACCTTGGTTTTGATAACTATTATGGTTACCTTTTTTTTCAAATCTGTTTTGAGGTCCCTGAAATCTGTGTGAATAATTGGGATTGTATGGTGTTGCTGAAGCAACTGGCATACTCTCCTTAATCTTAGTGTTGCCAAAAGTCACGTCGGGGTGTGCAGTGACATATTGGGAACAATATTCTTCCATTTCTTTTAGAGATTTAGGTTTACGCTCATGTATAAATTCAAGGAAAGGTTTGTTCACACATGACATAATCTTATCTCTGAGCAACAAATCCATAAGTCCTTCATACGTTTTTTCTGTTTTGGAAAGCTCAATCCAACGATCAACTGTGAGACGTGCCTTTGCAGTGAATTCTGAGAATTCTACCCCCGTCTCAGGTACCATCGTCTTAAATAAAAGGCGATAGCCTTCCTCACTTAGCTGATATTTTTTTATCAAAGCCGCCCTAATGACATCATAATTATCCTTATCTGCTTCTCCTACAAGGCATAATCTAGTCAAAGATTCACCTTTCAAGTTTTCTGATAATTGATTAGCGTATTGTGATTTATCCACATTATGTGTACGACAAGAACGTTCAAATCTATCCAGCCAGAATGTAATATCGTCACTGGACTGATTGAACGGTGGAACCTTAACCTTGTAAGTAGAAGGTTTACCATTACCACTAGATGCCTGATTAACATTACTCATACTTGTCAATCTCAATTTCTCCAACTCAAATTCATGTTCTCTTATTGCTTTTTTCTCTTCAGCATCTAATCTTTTTTGTTCAGCCTCCCTGTCTAATCTTTTTTGTTCAGCCGCAGCTTCTCTTTCCAATTTTTTTTGTTCAGCTTCACTGTCTAATCTTTTTTTGTTCAGCCGCAGCTTCTCTTTCCAATTTTTTTTTGTTCAGCTTCCCTGTCTAATCTTTTTTGTTCAGCTTCACTGTCTAATCTTTTTTGTTCAGCTTCACTGTCTAATCTTTTTTGTTCAGCCGCAGCTTCTCTTTCCAATTTTTTTTGTTCAGCTTCAAATCTCCTTTCCTCTACCTGCATCTGCAATTTCTTTTGTTCAGCAGCAGCCTCAGCTTCTTTTTCTAATCTTTTCTCTTCCGCCATAGCTTTTCTTTCTTCTGCAGCTAATCTTTTCTCTTCTGCAGCTAATGCTTTGTCATATTGAGCAACTGCCCATTGTTCTAATTGTTGACCAGTCTTATCAAGAGCTTTCCCTTGAGTAATGAAATAATCTAGAGTAGACATGATGCCTAACAATAATACTAATCACCTGAATCAATAATAATACCCCAAGTTCTCAATGACCTGATTAATCAGTATACTATCCCAATATCTGTGGGTCACAAGCCTTTAATAAGGTCTTGTATAATAGTAATAATAATCAGGTACTGGTCTATACCATAATCCAAGTGCAGTGCACAGGCAATTGTGTCTTATGAAATATACCCATATAAAACATATGTCAACCAACAGAATACATAAAGTACAAATAGGACTGACAATACAAGAACGTTTGCAGAAATCAAAATAAATCAAATAGGGAAATCAATGAAGATAATCACTGAATCTGCAAAGAATAACAACACAAATGACGTCACAATATATGAATATAAATTATGAATAGAACTGAAAGATAGAAAAGGTTAGACCAACAAATTACAAACAAATCAAAACAAAACTAAAGAACAAAGAAATATTACAAAAATAACAATAATTACAGACTTCACAGCTAACACAAAAGCAACAGTTGTCGCCGCAAATTTTCAATCAAGAAAATTGCACCTATAGAAAACGCCCACAACGGACCCTCTATGACGTGGGATACTCTGTTGTGAGGACGCCGCCCAACCTTAAACACAACCCGCTGACATAGAAACTAACATACTATACAAACAAATAACATGTAAACATAAATATATATAAATTATGTGTATGATAGTATGTGTTGCAAAATAGGCTCAGTCTTACAGTAATGGCAAAGTTATTTTTCATGAAAACAAACAAACTGCCACTTTATTCAATTAAACATTCTGGCCTTAAATATTAAAGTTCATATATGGCAAACAAGAAGATCCATCGATGAAACCAGGACTTCTTAGTTCACAAATACTGTCTTTCTGTTAACACTGACAAGAATTGATCCAACTGTTCTGTGAAACTCTATAATGTCTAATGTAAAAAATGTCAACAACGCTGACCTACATACTGCATTCACTTGACAGGTCACGTGACGAAGCGTTGACAAAGAGCAAACCAATACTGCAAGTGTGTCGTATCAGCCACAGGAAACGGTCTGGTATCGGTAATCTGTTGACTTCTGAATTTCTGCGAGGTCAAACCCAGAAAGCTGGTCCACCAGTTGATAAAGTTGATATTTAGTTGGATATAATATATGTTGATAAAGTACACCAGAACACTCCTAGGCGGGAAGACAGGCGTCTATCATCATCAGTTGACAAGATCCCTATGGTGTTGCCTGCCCCACTGTAGTGTATGGAATGTCAACTTGACCTACGCAGTGTTGTGTAGACATGGATGGAGTGTATAATGTGCGAATGATGATAAGGGTTCGTGTTGTTGACAAATGTTCTCTTCTCACACTCATGTATGACCGGAAGTCATCGACACCAACGACTGTGTACCTTTTCTAAAGTTTAATTGGACGTACACACTCGACAGCACAGATAGTGACAAATCACAGGTTGCCATAATACATCATAGTACAGTGGACAAATGGTCTTGCAATGTTACATGGGCACTCATGTAGAATAATGGTATAATGGACTGTCAATAGCCAAGCACTCAGTATCGCCCATACATATATCATCTGACGTCACTGACTGAGCACGTCAGCTTGTAAACAATATTTCAGATGACTTCTAAACCTAATCTCGTTTAGCAACGATTCTTCAACATAATGTTCAGCACATATTTTTCCATATAATAATATTGAACCGCTAACAATGGGTTCTCATGTGTAGCAGTGATCTCTGGACTGATCAAGCGATAATACGGGCATCCCTTTTCTCTTCTTGAAAGTCCTACATGTTTTGGTTCCAAGATGGCTCCACTCGTGAACTGTCACTCACGTTTGAATACAGATAATGAATCTGTTCTAAAGTTAGTCATTCATACAACATTTCGTTGCTCTGTAGATTTGGTCATGAACAATAGACTGCATTCTACAGAATATAGTGCTGCTAGGAATCGAAGTCGTTTTTCATCGAGTCAAATATATTCTCTTAAACATTCAAATCGTAATTATCGACAATGGTGGCTTCGATCGAGAGTTCATAAGAGTATCTTTGATTACCTTGGTAGAGGGAATATGAAACTGCCATTCCTTGGCAAGATGAATAAACACTGGGGTAAAGCATACACGATAGGTCTAGACGACTATCACTTTCCCCAAAACCACTGAGATCACTTTTTCAAGGCATCAAGCCGACATAGCAAAACACACACATTCCCTATCAGGACGAAGCCAAATCACACCACTCAAGCGACACATCCGCCGAATAGCCTTTGACCTCTCTAGAGACAACAGAACATATAGTTCGACCTAGATATGTAAAGATATACAGATATAAGACAGACTTGTCCTACTCAGACAAACAATACACATAAATTCAGGCCATAGATATTCTGAAGCAAGAACAATCTATTATTACCCAAACAACGAATAAATCGCAGTAAAATGTATTTATCCGCGGAGTTCAAGGGAAGTAACTCAATAATGACTTTCCCTTAAGCACTAAAAAATTACCTATGTATAATATTGTAAGATATCAAAGACTGCACGTAACAGTGATGCCATATGATGATGGATGGTATCCGCATGTCTGGTTTTGTGTAGTGTGCAGATGTGTTCAGTCAAAACAATGTTCATACAAAAATAACAGGGCAATCCACATAGGACGTCAGTAAACTCACGACGTATAAAGTCAATGATTCTTGAAACAGCCGTTGACGTTTTTCTTCATTATTTATTGTGGACGCCACAGTGACAAAATGGTTACGCGAATATGTAGACACATCAAACAGTCATTATCACAGCAACATTCAATACAGCAATAGACGGTAGACAGCATTACAATGATGAGTCAGATGCATGTTATATTTCAAAGTGCTGTAAATGTAGTCAGGTGAAAAACTCCATCCCTTTCTATAACAGCCAGGAGATAACCAGATGTATGAGATCAGTTCACTCTCCTTAGTTTGACTTCAGCAAGACAGACACGTCTGCCGAAGTATAAATAATGTCCTCAAAAATATCCTCTAGATAATAAAGGTTTTTCAAACCTAGTTCATTTAACAAAGTAGCAAGTAATGGTCCTTGGTACCTGCATCAACCGATGCAGTACAATACAGCGACATGTGAGCTAGGAAAAAACGTCTCGTGACGACGACTTTCGAAGACAGGCTATGAATCGAATCGCTCACGACCCAAAATCGATAGAGTTAATGAAAAAGTCAATTTACCTTGCTTTCCGGAAATACACAGAAATATTATGCCTCCCGGCATGTGCAAATACACTAGAGGTATTATCTCGAATAAACGAAATATCCATAAGAGGACTCTCACATTCCTGACAGAACAAAAAAAAGCGGAGATCCCCTCTTCAACGAGGCATCTCTTTCGCCATTCCAAATCGCTCACTCCACTAGTGGTGGGCGGAAACCGATCGACCAAGCAGCAAGACAAGTCATGCGCAGTCCAGCGCAAAATGACCACAGCTCAAACTTAACTGCATTCGATACCAACGCGAGAAGACAAATGCTTACCGAGAAAAGTAACTATAAATTTCAAGCAGTTGTTGCCCTTGCGTTATAAAATAGATATTGAAATAAAACGATGTTGCGAGAATTTATCACGCAACAATGTGTAAAATATATATTTTAACTTCCTAGTATTATTATAGGGAAAAAACAGACGAATACACACACATATTTAGAAATAAAAAACTTTGTGTAGGTTATTTTGCCACAGTCTCTGATTATTAAGAAAATACTCCTATCAAACAACAAAAACACAACCATATAAAAATATTGTTCCACAGAATACGCTTAAACAGACACAGAGATGTAGACTTTATATATTCTCTAAATAGAGATATTTAACACAAAACAGAATACATACGTTTCAGAAGGATGTTTCTTGGTTTCAACGTCTTATTTTTCAAAACTACTAGACTTTTTTCAGAAGGCTGCAAAACGACTGGTCAGAGCTGGTTGAGGGCTGGTTACAGAATGACTATGTCTAAAACAGTTCTTGATTAAAACAACAGACTTGTCAATAAAAGTAGTCCGATCGTATGAATTTCGTGATGGAGTCAGAGCGTGTATTGAGTAGAGACACTGTTTCAGAAAAAAAAATAGCTCGCGCGCAAGGTTTTTGAGGTGATTTGTCACGTGACGTTGATCGAACGTTTTTGAAAGGGAGAATCGAAACGCGAAGTTTTAATTGCATCCAGTAATTAATTAGTCTCTCATCGGAAAAAAACAATTAAACAAAGCCAATTTCTTTTATAAAGTATCTTAGTACAGATGTGCATCTGCGATAACTCGAGATCTAGAGCTTTTGTTCCACGTCGAAACCCGCTATCAATCATTACACGAACTTTAATTACGGGCAGATGGTTACGCATAATTAGTTCCTGTTCGGAAAAAGATTTTTCACATTGTAACAAAGCCAATTTCATTCATAAAGATCCAATGACAGATGCGCCCGTCTGCAAGAAACTATTCAGAACTAGCGCGGCTTTGTTATAATGATCGAAACCCGTTATCGAGAATGTCATTACACGAACTTTAATTACACACAGATGTGAATAATTAATTTCATCCCATTGTATCAAGTTCGACCATAAAACTAGCGATCTTTTATCAAATTTGTTATGGATTGGTGACGAGAAAAAGTCATTAGGCGCAGATGCGCCCGTCTGCAACCAAATATTCAGAACTCGCGCGGCTTTGTTCCATGTTCCACGGATTATCGACATCATCATCAAAGACAAGAACTTTAATTACGCACATCTGTTCACGCATATTTGGTTTGGTCCCCGTTGAAGCCAAGTTCTTACGAGCAAACTTTAATTTATAACTGTTCGTCCCAGTATTTGTCTGTTAGTGTTGTATGTAAAATATATATATTGTTGGGGAATACAACTGTGTTAAAGTATATAACTTAACACTTTATTAGAACACTCTTTAAAGAAGCAATATGATCTGATAACTAAAAGTGGTAAACAATCGGGTACTATTTGTTGTGAATGTTAGTCTTGTGTTTAGACCAATAGGTGTGTGAGTAACGGGTGGTTCTTATATTGTTTTACACCAAGGGTGTGAATGTTTTTAGGGTGATTCTCACATTGTTAAAAACACAGTGATTCTCACGTTGTTGAATTTTTAACATGGGGCAGTGGCTCTCACATTGTTGAATCACAGTGATTCTCACATTGTTGAATTTTTAACATGGGGCAGTGGCTCTCACGTTGTTGAAAACACAGTGATTCTCACGTTCTTAAATATTTTTAGCACGATTCTCACGTTGTTGAAAACACAGGGGTTCTGACGTTGTGTAGGGTTTTAGATATAAAATAACTGTCTGCAAGTGTAATCTATCATTGTTAGCTATGGACCCGCGCTGGCCTCACCCTTTCACGGCGTTGATTTCAGGGCCAACCGGTAGTGGTAAAACTGTTTTTGTACAGAGTTTCTTACAACATATACGGAATATGGTGACACCTATCCCCGATGAAATTTTATGGTATTATGGGGAATGGCAACCCCTATACAATTCGATGCCTGGCGTTCAGTTTATTGAAGGACTGCCCGATATTGAGCAGTGGACAGGTGATAAGAAACGTTTGGTAGTTATCGATGATCTCATGACTGAGACGGATGAGCGAGTAACAAAATTATTCACAAAAGGGAGTCATCATAAAAATGTAAGTGTATTATATATTTTGTAAAATTTATTTGCCAAGAACAAAGAACACAGAACCATTAGTTCGAATTCTCATTATATAGTTCTTTTCAAAAATCCACGCGATGGATCTCAGATTGTTAATCTAGCCAAACAGATGTATCCAGGTCGTACTGCCTATGTCCAAGAAAGTTTTAAAGACACGACGTCGACTCCACACGACTATTTGCTAATCGACGTTCGTCAAGCAACACCCGACACTCTGCGACTTCGTACCCTCATATTCCCACACGAAAAGCAAATTGTCTACGTACCGAAATAA
This sequence comes from Oreohelix idahoensis, assembly GCA_024509875.1. Lineage (NCBI taxonomy): Eukaryota > Metazoa > Mollusca > Gastropoda > Stylommatophora > Oreohelicidae > Oreohelix > Oreohelix idahoensis. The sequence continues at coordinate 514,456 of JAMPIV010015176.1, forward strand.
CGAGATGGGAGAAAAGGTAAAAAGACATGCTGATATGTTAAAGTTTCTAGGGACGGCCAAACCCCCTGTCATCAAGGCTGTTATGAAAACAGCATCACCCGATCTGGTAGGAACACTCTGTGAATGTTGTCACAACATATTAAAAGGTAACGTTATACTGACACCTCCTCAGAAGAGACGTATGCGTCGTTACAAAAACACCCTGCGTGCGCTTACCAAGAAGAAATTGTCGCTCAAAAGACGAAAACAATTTTTACAAACTGGAGGATTCTTAAGTGCTCTCCTTGGACCGATACTAACTTTACTAAGAGGGATCTTTTAGATGACTAAGAAAATGATTTTGATGGACCCTTGTTTGTTAGAGACTCAAAAACCTTATAGAGCACCCGATGCTCTAAGGGATAACTTGGGAGAATTGGATTATCAAATGCAACTAGTCTTGGAACGAGAAAATCTGCCGTTGGGTGACAAAGCTAGACTATATCAGCAAACACTGCAGCGTTATTTGAATCGACTAGAACAGTACAGTCACATACCTCTAGGTCTCGTGGATATTAGGTCTCCACTTAACGAATCGACCTCGAAACCTCCAATCGAACAACCCACTCTACTTAAAGACGAGGTCGTGGACAAAAAGCTTCAGTCCCCACCCGAACAAGTCACACCCACTAATCGAAAAAAGGTGGTTGCCAGTAAATTGAAAGAAACATCGTCGTATTCGCTCAGAAGAAGGAAAAAGACGCCAAAGTGGGAAACATGGCCAAAGAAATGAATAAGATTTTAAAACAACATTACTACGACCCAAAACGACCCGGTTCGTATGGCGGAGTCGGGGCCTTACAACGTAGCACCAAACTTACTCGTAAAAATATTGAAGAGTGGATAGGTCATCAGGATACCTACACCTTACATAAACCGGTGCGCAGAAAACTTACACGACGGGTGACCATCTCAGGTGGTATCGACCAACAATTCCAGGCTGATTTAATTGACTTGCGAGGATTAAAGAAATTCAACGATGGGTTTTCCTTTCTAGTAACGTGTATTGACGTATTTAGTAAATTCGCTTGGGCTGTTTCTCTAAAAAACAAGACTGGGAAAGCGTTAGTAGCAGCGGTAAAAGCAATTTTTACCAGTCGAAAACCGATAAATGTTCAAACAGACAAAGGCAGTGAGTTCGTCAACAAAACATTCTTAAAGTTTCTTAAAGACGAGGGTATCCTCATTCTCCGTAGTGAAGAAATGGACACCCTCGTCTTTAAGAAACTTTAAGAATGTTTTGTTGACGAACTCACTGCCTTTGTCTGTTTGAAAATTTATCTTTTTGCGACTGGTAAAAATTGTTTTTACCGCTGCTACTAACGCTTTCCCAGTCTTGTTTTTTTTAGAGGAACAGCCCAAACGAATTTACTAAATACGTCAATACACGTTACAAGATAGGAAAACCCATCGTTGAATTTCTTTAATCCTCGCAAGTAAATGAAATCAGCCTGGAGCTGTTGGTCGATACCACCCAAGATGGTCACCCGTCGTGTAAATATTCTGCGCACCGGTTTGTGTAAGGTGTAGGTATCCTGATGACCTAACCACTCTTCAATATTTTTATGAGTAAGTTTGGTGCTACGTTGTAAGGCCCCGACTCCGCCATACGAACCGGGTCGTTTTGGGTCGTAGTAATGTTGTTTTAAAATCTTATTCATTTCTTTGGCCATGTTTCCCACTTTGGCGTCTTTTTCCTTCTTCTGAGCGATTACGACGATGTTTCTCGTAATTTACTGGCAACCACCTTTTTTCGATTAGTGGGTGTGACTTGTTCGGGTGGGGACTGAAGCTTTTTGTCCACGACCTCGTCTTTAAGTAGAGTGGGTTGTTCGATGGGAGGTTTCGAGGTCGATTCGTTAAGTGGAGACTTAATATCCACGAGGCCTAGAGGTACGTGACTGTACTGTTCTAGTCGATTCAAATAACGCTGCAGTGTTTGCTGATATAGTCTAGCTTTGTCACCCAACGGCAGATCTTCTCTTTCCAAGACTAGTTGCATTTGAGTATCCAATTCTCTCAAGTTATCCCTTAGAGCATCGGTTGCTCTATAAGGTTTTTGAGTCTCTAACAAACGAGGGATCATCAAAATCATTTTCTTAGCCATCTACAAGATCCCTCTTAGTAAAGTTAATATCGGTCCAAGGAGAGCACTTAAGAATCCTCCAGTTTGTAAAAATTGTTTTCGTCTTTTGAGCGACAATTTCTTCTTGGTAAGCTTACGCAGGGTGTTTTTGTAACGACGCATACGTCTCTTCTGAGGAGGTGTCAGTGTAACGTTACCTTTTAATACGTTGTGACAACATTCACAGAGTGTTCCTACCAGATCGGGTGATGCTGTTTTCATAACAGTCTTGATGACTGGTGGTTTGGCCGTCCCTAGAAACTTTAACATATCAGCTTGTCTTTTTACCTTTTCTCCCATCTCGTTATTTCGGTACGTAGACAACTTGCTGTTCATGTGGGAATATGCGGGTACGAAGTCGCAGAGTGTCGGGTGTTGCTTGACGAAGGTCGATTAGCAAATAGCCGTGTGGAATCGACGTCGAGTCTTCAAAACTTTCTTGGACATAGGCAGTACGACCTGGATACATCTGTTTGGCTAGATTAACAATCTGAGATCCATCGCGTGGATTTTTGAAAAGTACTATATAATGAGAATTCAAACTAATGGTTCTGTGTTCTTTGTTCTTGGCAAATAAATTTTGAACAATATATAATACACTTACATTTTTATGATGACTCCCTTTTGTGAATAATTTTGTTACTCGCTCATCCGTCTCAGTCATGAGATCATCGATAACTACCAAACGTTTCTTATCACCTGTCCACTGCTCAATATCGGGCATTTCTTCAATAAACTGAACTCCAGGCATCGAATTGTATAGGGGTTGCCATTCCCCATAATACCATACAATTTCATCGGGGATAGGTGTCACCATATCCCGTATATGTTGTAAGTAACGCTTTACAAAAACAAATTTACCACTACCGGTTGGCCCTGAA